>CM073572.1:139756220-140356220 GCA_037074715.1 Magnolia kwangsiensis
ATGAAGGATGCGCCATTTGGCTCGTACGCAGTCACTATACGAGTCTCGCAGTCAATCTCGGCCCTCGCTGCAGTCAACCAGTCCATGCCAAGAATGATGTCGAGATAAACAAGAGAGGGGTCGACGACAAGATCAAGGGCCATCGTCTTGCCCCCCAGATCCACCAAACAGCCCTCACACATCACGGTGGCCTCTGTAAAGGACCCGTGAGCTGTATAAACTCGCACCCCATCCATAGTAATAGTCTGTAACCCAATGCGTCTGACTATGGCATGTGATATTAATGAAATCGTGGATCTTATGTCCACCATCACGAGTATAGGAATACCTCTAATGTGGGCAGTGACCTCAAAGGCCGAATGCTGAGGAGTCTCTGTCGCGGCTGCCTCAGCTATCAAGGCATGCACACCTGCCTGCTGTGGCCGGTTCGGCCACTGTGCCGTGGGCCGTAGAGGCGGCCTGATCTGAGATACCGGAGGTCTGAAGGAAGGGTGCGCAGGAGCCAACCGTAAAGGCGGTGATGATATCTCCTATGAGCGTGTACGGTCGATCTTCTGTGGCGGCGAGAACCCACTGTCCCGCATCCGAGCAAAATAACTCTGCGCCGAATGGCCCAATCTCCCACAATATGTACATGATAAATCGGGGCGTCGCATCGGTAGTACCGGCACTTTAGCCCTAGTAGGAGGGTCAGCGCGAGGCCTCTTGCCCGCAAAGGGCCTGTCCTACATCTCTGGTCGTAGCCTAGGAGCAACAGGGCCACGAGATCGGGTAAGCCGATCCATATCCTGCTCTGCCCGTATGGACATGTGAATCAGCTCTGCATAAGAGGGAATGCTCAAGCAGCATATCTTCGACTGAATATCCGGTCGTAGACCCTCAGAAAAACACTGTATGCGCATCTGCTCATCTGCCAAAATAGTCGGGACGTATCTGCCCAACTCGGTGAACCGATGCTCATGCTCGGTGACAGTCATGCCTCCCTATCTGAGGCGCAGAAACTCATTCTCCCACTCATGCCTATACGTCTGGGGATAGTATTTCTCGTGAAAGCGGAACTCGAACGCTGCCCAGATCCATATATAATCGGCGAAAACGGTCCGCAATACACTGTCCCACCACAAGCTGGCCTCTCGCTCGAACAGAAACGTAGCCAACTCGACCTACTCGGCCTCTGAACAATATAGCATCCGCAGTATCTTCGACACACGGTCGAGCCAATACTCGGCCTCCTCGGGTCTATGAGAACCCCTAAAAGTTGGAGGCCGTAAGCGCTGGAATCTCTCTAACAAGCCCCGTGTGTCTGCAGCATTCTCCGCAGGGTAAGAAGGTGGTACAGGATGAACCATGCCCTCATCCTGGGCATATGTACCGGCATCCTCAGCTAGATGCGCAGGTGGTGCAGGTGGAGGCACACTCCCACCCTGGGCTAGAGTCCCCACAATAGTAGTCAGGAGCTGCTGTTGCTGCTGCATCATAGCCATCATCTGCTCAAATCTATCTGGAGGTGGAACAGGCTGTGGCATGTACTGCGTCGAAGAAGATGGGCGGTATTGCTCTCTGACGGGTGGTGTGAACGGCGATGGTCCAACTGTAGGACCAGCAGTAGGCTGAGACGCACGTGTTGTCTCAGGAATCCGGCCCACAGCAGGGTCCGCATGTGCATCAGACTGCGAAGGAGCCTGATCCATAGGCTCACCCAATGTAAACCGAGCGGTGCTCCGTGTAGCCTTCGGCAGCATTCCCTATATTCAAAATAGGGCGCAACCTTGTCAGTCTCAATAGCACAAACACACCGCAATCATTCACACAAGAGTCAAAAGCATTCCATGCATTTCATTTAATCAAAATTGTCACAATACAAGGGATATCTCCTTACAAGCATCATGACAAGAAGTACATGGGAACTAAGACAGTTAAAGTTACAACAGCAACATAAGCAAACTACTAGCCTTAACAGGCTTACACAACATAAAGCAGGAAACGAATAACTACTAACAACAACATCAATAATCATTGCTAGTCTGAGTCGGGTGACGGAGGAGGAGCACCCTTATCCTGCAAGCAGCACAAGATCGCCTTCAAGGTGCGAGTCACCTTGCCGAATTTCCTCTTCATAACGTCCTTGGTATCCTCGACTTCAGCTCGAAGTTCCAGAACTTTCCTTCGCAAGGCGACCTGGCTCTCCTCAATTCGGGCAATGCGATCATCGCCAGTAGCCTGAGCAGAAGGAGGAGGGCTCTCATCTGTATCCTGAGCCTCCTCTTTTACCTCTTCCTGGACTTCTTCCTCAACTTCTGCTCCAGGTTCTCCTTCACTTGGATCCTCTTCATCATCAAAGTCATCCTCGCTATCCTCCTCAAGCTGAGTCTCACGGTACTGAGACCCGATCTTCATCTTGACCATGGTAGACTCATCAATGCTGTGAATAGGAACTGGCAACTCCGACCCAAGTCTGTAAGCAAACTCAAGCGCAATCTTGCATATAAGTCAGCCAAAAGGAAGCAACTCAGACATTCTTCTTGATTTCGCTATGAGGATAATCTATCGCAAGATGAAAGTGGCCATACACACATTCTCTTCCTAGGCCATCAGATACAAGAAATCAACCATAAGGCGCATACACTCGATACGATTTGTCGACCTGGGATACATGTTGAACGTGTAAATGTGGTGCAGCAGGAGCAAATCGTCAGACATATGAGACGCCTTGAGGTTATTATTAGGCTGCCATGGAACCAGTTTACCGCATAGGAACCTAGTACGGTGATCTGACTCACGCCTACTCCTCAAGTTCTTCGTACTGGGATGAACATCACCCAGGGGCACGTTCAGAAGTCGCTCTATCAACCGAACATCGATCGTAGCCATCCGGTCTCTACCAAAAGGAATCTTGAATTGCAATGGCTCCAGTGTAGGATTCTGGATATGAGCATAGAAGGCACGAACGGTGCTCACATTAGCACGAGCACGATCTTCAAATAGCGGACCCCAATGTGCAGCTTCAATGCGCTCAAACAACAGGAATTCACCGAAGAGTTGCCCTTCCACATCCGCCTCAAACAATACCTTATGGTCAGTGTATTTACCGTAAGGCATCTCAGCTAATATCACTCGCCCAAGTTGAGTATGGGGATCCAAATCCCGCTTTGTATGGAACTCTCGAGCTGTGCTTAGACTTGCGGCTGCACTTGAGCTAGCGACGCCACCCCGCGGTCTTCTTGATTGAGCAGGGCGACTAGGCCCAGCCTCATACACTGCGATCTTTCTCTTTCCCATCAAAGAGAGGATGGTGGAGAGAGACAAAAGACCCAAAATGGCTTCAATAAAAGCCATGAAAAATGGGGGAAATGTTGAGAAATGGCTGCCTAAACTGAAAAAGGAAGATCTAGGCATTGTAGAGGGATGCTTCAAGCTCCCCTAGGATGGATTTTCAGAAAGAAAAGAGAATGAAAAAGGGGAATGGAGTTCCTCACAATTTCAGCTCGTTTTGGGGGTTGTAAGAGCTCCAAATGACGAGATTTGCAAGAGGGAGGGCTGCAAATCATTGTGGAGTGATGGAGTGGAGCATTTTCAACAAAGAATGGGTTTGGGAAGGATTTGGAGCCACAGTTTTGGAAGAGGGCAGCAAGAAAATGAAAATGGAGCTAGGGAAGGGGGCTGTTGTGAAGGAAGTATCCCATTTAGGGGTTTTCTATGAACGGGACCTACATGGGGGGAGGGGTGTATTACCCAAAATACCCCCACGCCCCAACTTTCAGATCAAGTGGACCACATTGGACGACGATGGCATCGCCGACCGTCCTTCACGTCGGTCGGTGCGACCACATGGATCTGGTCCCCCTTGGTCCAGGGACCCCAAAAATGTATGGGCCCCACTTTGGTTCATTGTAGATTACCCTATGGAGGTCCAAACATACATTTGGAACTTTCTGGGGCCAATCTGCAAACCTGAATGCAATCCCCTATCATGCAGCATATGATTTTGGGATATAAGGAGCTAATATATCCATCTAGCTCATTAGTTGCTAAAGATCGCAAACTTAGAATGGCCTAATGGCCAGTTTTCATAAAATTTTACTATTCACTATAAAATTTTATCGAAGTATGATTTTATATTATTTTCACATTAGTATGAATGCCTAACATGAAAAGGATAAGAAATAATTAAAGAATGGAGTGGTGAGAGGAAGAATTTCGCAGAATTTAAGTGAAACGGGGTTTTTAAGCCCTAGCGATTGAATTCAAGGGTTGCGGTTCTCCCACGGCCCAAGGATTTACATTTATGGGTTTAGAATCATTCAAAGAATGTCTCGACCCAACTACTTACAACCTAGGAGCTACTCAGGTCGCTTCACGTGACCCTATATGCGTTACGGACTCGATCGTGCGATCGATACGAATAGACTTCGCGTATTGGCGAATCTGCGATCCTATACGTGTTTCTAGGCCCTTCTCGCACCCACCTAAGTCAAAGAAAGCGACAGTGTACGTCACGTGACCATAACCCAGGCCCGGTATAATCTTATTCATGCTCTGATACCAACTTGTAACACCCTGAAAATTGGGGGTCGTGTATAAACTCAACTCCCGAGTTCCAGACCGTCACTTATGCAACAAAAATTATTATGATTCAATGTTGTCTGACTTAAAGCATTCACATGAGTAAAAGTATACTAAACTGCAATTCATACTCCAGATCCAGTGATAAAAGCAAGCGGAAGATTAAAGAATATATATATCATTGTATGGAAAACAAAGTAGATCTCGACTGTCACTAAAGTATGAATACATCTCTGAGTCTCATATGCATGTAAATAAAAAAAATCAAATGTTCAAAAGAGTCCCACTGAGAAGTCCCGTCAACCCAGGCCACCTAAGCAAAGCCGTCGTGGTACTGCATGTATGAGAACTCGTCCTGGTCCTCATCATAGTCCGGCTCTACCTCCTGGATCACTGCATCACCTGCATCTAAGACAGGGTCTGGTGGGTGTTGCAAATACCGTCTCGTAACGTGGGAGTGAGTGATCAACTCAGTGGAATTATAGAGCAAAGATTAGCATGTTCTCAAATCAATCATGCGATAATAGTAAAGCAGTAAATCAAACAATCCTAATACTGTTGTTAATGCAATATGACATGACATGATAGATGCCCTCACCGATGTTCTCCCTCATACGACACCATCTTACGCCCGCGGCATGCTTGCGTACCGCTCAGTGCTCCACATCTTCTAGGCACATGCAATGTAATGGTGATATGATTGTCAAGTTGTTATTAGTCCATTCAAACAGTAGGATTGGGAAACTAAGGTACTTCCCTTATATAAATCCCAACACAGATCCTGTCTAGGGTCATCACTCCTAGTAATCTCATACGATGTATATTTTGTAGGTTGCTGCAAGGGCTGACAGGGCTGTTGCTCGCACTTGTTGTACCGCTCCCCCATCACCTTATCAATACAGGCCTACTGTACTCTCACCGCTACGGAAGGGTCGTCGCCTCCCGTAGACTCAGAATACGCTCGCGGTCACTACAAAGGACTCGTCGCCTGATCAGTGTAGGCGGACAGTAAGAATATAGTGTCCCATACCACCATAATCTGCTCACGAGACATAGGTGCTCACTGGTCACTACGGGGAGGTTTGTGGCCCCAGCGTAGGCCGACAGCTCGACCACGGTGTCCCATACCACCATGCCCGACTCATAAGTCTTCGTGGATCAAGGTACCATGGTTAACAGGGTTTACAATGGTAAGTTCAGTACCCTACGTTCAAGCAGTTATGACTCATATAGGGTGAATATACAACGGCCAGTCGGGTTATTTGACGGGCTCGACTAGCACGATCGCATCTCAAGTCGAACAACATGAAGTGCGTAAAACACCTCGTGTGGCCTAACCACTGCCGCCAACTCCAGAACACGGCTCGCGTTCATCGACGCGTCGTTAGTGGCAAAGATAGGCCAACCACGAACTTGTTCGGTTACCGACTACCTGGACTAGGTATAGTCCCAAGCATATATGAATCCACATCAGCAAATCATGTAAGAGTATTGGAAATAAAATATAACCATGTGAGCATGTTAACACATGTTATAACATACAACTTAAGTAAATCATCAAGCACATGCATTTCGTACATACAATGAAATCTTGCATATAGCTAATATGTAAGAAATCATTTACATCAGCATATCAATTGAGAAATCAATCTCAAACTAATTCATAACACCATTTAATTCAATACATACTAATACAAGCATTTATACAAACACTTACACTACACACTTAAGTCTACATATAGTATGTCGACTCAAAGTGCGCATTTAGGCGAATCTCTTCGCCAAACTAATTATGCACATATTCCTAACATTCTAATGCAACAATAAGCCATGTCAATCACATCAGTAAATTATGGATGAAAACAGTATTTCCTACAAATGACTAAAATGCCCCAAATCTCATATTCTTCGTCTATTTACGAAACAGGAAACGGACAGCATGTTGTACATGTCAAACGGCGTTGCCGTCGATAATCTACTATTAAACGACATTGAAAGCATTGGAAACAGTCAATCAAAGAGTCTAAAATCCGCACCTTTTCTCTTATAGGTGTGTGAATTCGAACGGAGCGTATACGCTTCGTCTACGGCGAACTGTGAACCTAATACACAAGATTTATCAGGTATTTCGCTATGGAACCAAGGGATCAGCAAATCAGCAACTATTAGGGTTGTTTTCTTACCTAGAAATGTGGAGAAATCACCGGCCAAGTGATTGGAGCGTGTTGCTAAAGCACGTGCAACAGGTAGGGCAGCAGCAGGAAAATTCTCTCCTACTCTCTCTCACAATCTCTCACCTTTTCTCTCTCTCAATCTAGGGTTTTTCTCAAATTCGAATGGGAGAGAGGAATGAGGGTTTCAACCCCTTTTATAAGCCCAAATGTGCCCAAAATAGGCTTGGGAACAAAGTATACTTAAGGTATATCCAAATCGGGGCTGTTTCGTTCCAAAAGGACATTTTTGGTGGTCCCCTGGCCGAACGCGATCGGACTTAAGTTCGTACATGTCGGATGTCGCTCACATCCCGTTTTCAGACCATCAGTATTCGTAGATCGCCCATGGCGGTCCAGTTTCAGTTCAGCGGTCACCGCACGTAGATCAGGTCTACAAGTCTCATGATATGAAATAGAAATTTTTTCTGATCCGAGGGTGTAATTTTGCTGAATTTTGATGGTCAGAACGCTTAATACTGACGCTTCAAGTCGTGTGCCAGATTTAAATTTCAAATTCCAAATCTAACCCTATTCTCACTCTCTTCAGTCCAGGCTCAATGAAATAGCCCGCGAATGTCG
This sequence comes from Magnolia kwangsiensis, assembly GCA_037074715.1. NCBI lineage: Eukaryota > Viridiplantae > Streptophyta > Magnoliopsida > Magnoliales > Magnoliaceae > Magnolia > Magnolia kwangsiensis. Next base: position 139,763,576 of record CM073572.1, read on the forward strand.
GTTGGACTTAATTTTTGAAATGATTGTCAAGTCCAGCTAGGCGGTTCTAACGGTCTAAGATAGTAGGTATCGGACTTTCGACACGCGGTCTAGATCCAATACAAAGTTTCAAAGAGGTCTAGAGAACAAACCGGCTTAGAGTTTGATCCGAGGTTTTAGAGTATTATAGCATCATTGGTTCTACTCGATTTGGGTCTTGTAGAACGTATTTAAAGTGATCAGGGACTATTTCCCAGCTACTCTAGCGTTGCGCTAGCTAACTTACACCTATTTTCCAAAGGAATTAATCCTACGCGATTTCTGGTCGAGTCGGTACTCGAGTCCAAGTACGGATTTTTCCCAGGCGTTACACAACCCATTGAGATTTCCAAGCTATCTTAGAATTACCCAAAATGAAATGAATATAAATACATTACTTATCTTCCACTGGCGAGTTGAAGACATTACTGTAGCCTGATTGTAGTGATCATCTTTCTTGGGATATTAATGAAGAAAGATATAAACAATGTGTATGAGTTTAACCTAAAAGGATATAGGGATCTAATGTATTTTCAATATATAAACAAAACCCTAATTGCTGGAAATTCTATTCTCTTAATTTCAAGTAGAGTTTAAATAACTCTCTTAAAAACAATTAAATCCAACTGGCGAGTTGAAGACATTACTGTAGCCTGATTGCAGTGATCATCTTTCTTTGAATATTGATGAAGATGTGTATGAGTTTAACCCAAAAAGAATATAGGGATCTAATGTGTTTTCAATATATAAACAAAACCCTAATTGCTAGAAATTTTATTCTCTTAATTTCAAGTAGAGTTTAAATAACTCTCTTAAAAACAATTAAATCTAACTTAAGAAAGAGAATAAAATAAGCTAGTAGAAAACTATAATTACCACAAAAAGAGCTTAAGAAGGGCCTGACATTCTCTTTTTCTTTGAAGAGTTTTCTCACTAATTTTTATGTGTTGAATGAATGAGAGACTGTCTTTATTTATAGCGAAAGCTTTTAAAAATTTGGTTGGACCGAGTGTCGGTTCAGCTAGCCAGATTCCAATGATTTCATTCTAACGGCTCTCAGATTTCGTAGGATAAAATCTTTCAAAATTTCGGATGGCCAAAGCCAAAATTCAGCTAGCCGAACCTTCAGTAATCTCCCTAAGATCTGAAATCTTTATATGATGAAAACTTGACCAAACATAGTCATGCTAGCCGAACCGTATGTAGAAAATCTATGTCAATCTGTAAACTTGCCTGAATTATGTTGGGTTAGCCGAAGGTAGTTAGGATGGCTAAACCAGATGTCAAGATAGCTTAACTAAAGTGTATTTTACTTGAAAATGTGTTCGTTATAATGTTATGTGAAATACACCTAACCTATTGTCAATCTAAAGTTATACCACCTGATGTTTGACTAATACGAAGTGTTCCTGTATTTGAATCATGTACTTTTATGCCTTGAGATGCTGAGTCTTCCTTGAGATGCTTGATCGATTCAATAACAGTTCTTCATGAGTTGTCCAAGAGTATCTTCATGAGTGCTTGTGTTCCTTTCAAGAATACGAAATTTGACAATCCTAATTGTGCTTAAGTATAAGCACTTACAAGTATGTGAGTGTGAAATATTGTATATTTTCTCCTATTTATGCGTTGGTTTTATAAACATGATGTGCTTAATCGATCTAATTATGTATGTTTTCATGTGCGAAGTGATTTCGAGAGCTTAAAGTGAAATCGATGCTAAAAGAAAGATTTATGCTCAAAAGATTACTAAATGAAGACTTACAGAATTCTAAGTCATTGATGAAGAATTCACATGCTAAAGATCTAAGGAAACCAAGTGGTGAATGAAGAGAATCAAAGATTTGAATTGAAGAAAAAGAATCCTGAAAATTGGCTAGAAAAAACATTAGGGACTTTGTCGTATTTGCCAAGGAGAAAACCGAGGTGATCGAACATGTTAGACATGAACCTTGAGACATCAGGCCATTTTGACCAAGAAGGAGGAGAAGCAAGAGGAAGTGAAGGATGTGATCACTAGATTTTCTGATTTTGAAATCTAACTTTTCTCCTATATGTTTATCAATTAATAAAATTGACTTTTGCACCACCTTTATTTTCTTCCCTTGGCCATCTTTTACTGGGTGTTTTCTTTACTTTTGCTATCCATAACTGATTTGGTGATGTGGCATGCGAAAAATGAGGAGTTGTGCACTGCCTTAGCTGAGATAATTACCATGAAGGATACACGTTCTCACTTCTCAGTAATATGAAGCATCATTGCATACCATAACTGCACATAATGCATCGAACATGGGGGAAGGCATAATCGGTATTAGACCCCATATTGCAACTCACTAAAACCCACATGCTTCCTAAAACTCGTATAAGTTACAGATATGGCTCTCAACAAACCCTCTTCTTCTTTCTTAGTCTGGCTAAGGCCTATCTAGAAGAGATTGTCGATTTAGGCCCTGTTGATTATGGCCAGTGTTCCCTCTTATTTGACATTGTTCTCTTCCTCAAAGATGCTTCTGAGGCTACCAATACTGACGCTTCTTTGAAGAAGATTCTGAAGGTTCTAAGGAAACTCCACTACCTTAGAAATTGATACTTCTAGCTCGAGTTTAAGTCATAGAAGGTTATTGAATACCTAAGACAGCAAGCCTCTACTCAGGAAGAATTTGACTCCATGTACGATGCCCGTGGGAGAGTATGGAATGACCACCTTTGCTAGAAAATGGCACATCAATTCACCCATACATTACTTTGAGTCCTTCAACCTCAACACATTGAACTTATAAAGGGCATTAAGGAGAAATAATGTGCTTATGCTGTGAAGGATCCTGCCATCCTAAAGGATCTCCTCTCCTTCTTAGACTCTCAAAATTTTGACTACCAAGTGTTGAGTATGAAATATTATATATTTCCCCTTTATTATACCTAAATTTTGTAAACATGAATGTGCTTATTTGATCTAATTACACGTGTTTTCTGTTTCTAGGTGATTTTGAGAGCTAAGGAGAAAAGATGCTTAAACCAAGGAATTAATGCTCGAAGAATTACCAAGATGAAGAATGGATCTATGGAGTTCAAGATTGAAGATTTCAAGAGTCAAAGATCTAAGGAAACCAATTGAAGAAGAAAGAAATTTAAGTTGCAAAGTGTAAAAAATTAGATATGTTGAAATCGACTGTTCGTTGAAATAAACAACATATTTGATTCCACTAAAGTAAGTGTTTGATGTCATTGAACATAGATCGATCCCATCGCAAAAATTTGAAAAATCTTATTTAGTTGCTAGACATATTTGAGCACCCTTCAATACCATCGAAGCAACTGTTCAATGCCATTGAAGGAGTGTTTGATGGCATCGAAGCTAATTCAATATTATCATAAAAATCATGAATTTTTTATTTTTAGTCATTGGACATATTAGAGCATTCTTCGATGTCATTGAGGAGATGTTCAATGCCATTAAAGCTAAGTTTGATGCCATCGAAGCACGTACAATGACATTGAGACATTATGTAGATTTAAAAGTTGGTTGCTGAAAAAATTCCCAATTCAACTCGGACTCTTCAATGGGACTTCGATGTCATTGAAGCTACATAAATTTGAAGTGATTTTGAAGTCGGTGCGAATCAAGCCTATTTAAGGGGATGTTTTAGGAGTTTCTAAGCACAAAATAGGGTAAAAGGAGTAGAGCAAGGAGTCCTTCCTCCTCTTCAATCCTTTGGTTCTAGTTAGATTTTATGTTTTTCTTTAAGAGTTCTAGTTCAGTCATATCTATGGTTAGCTAATCTCTTAGTTAGAGCTAAGAGGTGAAGCTTGTGAAGCTTGTAGTTTTTTTTTATGTTTATTTTACTTTGATTCAAGTTATTTGATCTATATGTTGAACAATTCATTATTTTTAGTTTGAATAAAGAAGTAATTCTTATTTATTTTAATCCATTGTCAACTCTAGCAACATTGGATGCTTATGAAGACTATGAATGCTTTATTTCCTATGAGGTTTAAATCTATAGAATTCATTGATCTATCATTAACTTCAGGCATGATAGATTCTTTAAATGAACTACTATAAATTCTGAGGGAATCAAATTGATGAAAGTTCAAGATTTGTTTTATGAATGGGTATTTGGACTACAATCAAATAAAGATAGCCCTTGAAGATTAAGAAAAGAAAATGTTTACATGTCCCTTTAGCACTTTCGCATACCGAAGGATGTCATTTAGATTATATAATGCTCCCACCACTTTTCAGTGATGCATGTTGAGTATTTTCTCTGACATGGTAGGGAAATTTTAGAGGTCTTTATGGACAACTTCTCTATCTTTGGTTCTTTCTTCAACAAGTGCATCGAACATCTTAAATTGGTGTTGAAGAGATGCGAAAACAAAAAAGAACTTCATGCTAAATTGAGAAAAAATGTCATTTTATGGTTTAAAAGGGAATAGTTTTTAGACATATTATATCATCCAATGGAATTGAGGTAAACAAAGCTAAAATCGACTTAATATTTAACTTACCTCAAACCAAAATCATACGCGGCATGCAATCCTTTTTAGGACACATCGAATTTTATCGAAGGTTCATAAAGGACTTTAGTTTTATCTCTCATCCTTTATGCAATCTTCTTCAAAAATATACTTCCTTTGAGTGGGGTGAAGAACTCCACTAAGCTTTCACCAAGCTTAAAGGCATGTTGACTAGTGCACCTATTATGCAACCACCCGATAGGAGCCTTCCTTTTGAAATCATGTGGAATGCGAGCGACTATGCTATTGGGGTGGTCTTATGCCAAAGAAAATATAAGAGGCCTTACGTAATTTAGCATGCGAGTAGAACTCTAAACTCGGCCCAAGTGAACTATTCCACTATGGAGAAGGAACTCCCAGACGTAGTATTTTCCTTGGAAAAGTTTAGATCCTACTTGATAGGATTTAAGATCATCATTTTCATCGATCATGCGGCACTAAAGTACCTTATTTCTAAGAAGGTCTACTCATTTATTTCTTCCTCAGGATTTCTTTAGGTTAGTTTTATTTTTTCTTCGTACTAATCCCTTTAGACAATAAAGTGACTTCATGCCATTGATCTTCCCCAAGTATTATCTCTTTAATTCATTCCTCTTTTATTTTGGTTGTATTATGTTGATTTCTTATATATCGTTTACATTGAGGACAATGTAGATTCTAGGTTGGGGAGTTAGATTAGATAGATCTAATCAATATTTTCTTAGTGTTGAGCAAAGATTTTTCAAAAAATTTTAAAATTTTCAATTTTAAAACTCCTTTTGAAGATAATTATGTTGTGAATCTGAATATATTGTGGGTATTAGAAAAAGATATAAAATACCTTTTTGAAAAGCTAGAGTTTAGTTAAAGTAATAGACTTTTGAATTAGTTCTTTTAATAAATTGTGTGATAGAAAGTTTAAACATCAATTGAGTCTAGTTTGCAATTCACACCTAACTTAAATTTCATAAAGTTAACTTGAAATCTTTGTTTTAACTTGATGATTACTTAAAAGTGATTAGGAATCAAGTTTGGAGATCCTTATCTACCTTAAAATGTGAAAAAGAAGAAGAAAACCAGCTAGAAAATAGTTGAAAATGACTATATGCTTCAATGAGAAATCAATGGAAAATAAGGAAAAAAATAGAATGAAGAATGAAAAAGCCATTAATGAAAAATTAAAAGCTAAAATAATAAGCAAAAAGGAGAAAGGATCAGAATCAATAACTTATGTTGAGTTGTACACTTTGAAGGTAACAATTATGGTTAAAATGTGGAAAGAAGGTTGACTATTATGAAATATAAGTTAGAAGCCATTGATCACACTAGGAACTCAATGTTTAAATACATTTTATTAGGTAATTGATGAAAAATAACTTAGTTAAAAAATGATTACTACTAACATTGAATTCTAGATTAATGAAATTCTATCCTTATATCTTTGAATCCTACTCACATGTATAGGATTGCACATGATACTATTTTCTGGAAAAGGTTTAAAATATGATTGTTGAAACATTGATTCTTCACATGTTTTTCTCGGGACTAGAAAAATGCTAATTGAGGGTGTGTTCAGAGTGAAATATTGTATATTTTTTTCTTGTTATGCATTGGTTTTGTGAACATGGATGTGCTTAATCAATCTTTACATATGTTTTCTCTTGCGATGTGATTTTAAGAGATAAGGAGAACATGATACTTAAAGCATGGATTTAATGCTCAAAGGATTACCAAGTAGAAGATTGTATCTATGGAGGAAAAGATTGAAGAATTCAAGTGTCACGCCCAAAACTCGAAAACTGGGCTCACAAAATTCTTGATCACCGAATCCGGCATCGACAGCCTCCGTAGTACCCCATTCTCGGCTCCCTACACCCATACACCAGGTTTCGATCTTGGGATCCCACAAGGAGGATTTTTAACATGAATTTGATTCGCAATAAGCATAACCATAAGCATAACCCACAAACAACAACCAATAACATCATCACAAATTCAATATGATAAAAAACTTTGAGTACAATGTATATAAAGGGAAATACAGTAACAGAATCGAAAGCTCCAGAAGCTCGACTGTACGCTCCTACCACGACTATGCTACGGTTACGTCCTAGCATCACCTATATGCATCAATCGTGCATAAGCTTATAAAAGGCTTAGTGGGTGGTGAGAGCGTGTGCACAATATAAGCATGCTCAGAATGTAATATCAGAGTAATGTGGAATCATGCTGATGAGTACATGAATGCAGTCAGCCGTACCAAGGCTATGGGGTGTAAGACATAAATGATATCATCCATATCAAGGTTATGTGATGCAAGATGCAACTCAAGTATGCTAATCCTAAACTGAATCCATATATCAATGTAGCTCATCACTAGAGCATCAAATATTAGTACAGTTCTCACTTTGAATAATCAGCGGGGTTTAGTATACACCAAATGACACTACCTCTTTTCCAGACATGCAGTCCAAGGGAGTATAAGAAACCTCACTATCTGCCTAGCCAATAGCTTGTCAATATCTATTGGACACGTTGATAGCGGACCCATTTACGAGTTGGTCATACTCAGCCTAGCAATGCCCCCTACCTTTGGGCGGGTAAGGTCACACCCCTTTCCAACAGACTATGATACAGTGGGAGACGTGAACTTTTGGTATTTGGCCCTCATGTGCTTATATATCCACTTGGTCTCGACGTTAGAGTTATCCTCTGGTGTTATCATGTTTAGGAATTTTCACCTAGAAATATCTATGGCACCCCGATGCTAGTAATAGTATTTTCAGTGTCTGATCCTGTCATCCACGATATGCCTATAGAGGCCATAGCCCTAATATTGCTAGGGCGTATAGTAATCATGTTGTACAAATGCGAGGTGCAGGAATCACACTATCAGTCATGCAACAATCCTACATATACTACTCGCTCAAGTAGGGCAACTCCACCTATTATGGAGCCACATAAACAATCTGCCCGGAGGCATATGCTATGATCAGTCACTCCTCATATCAAACATACATATGATGCATATGAGCATGAATCATGGAGTTATATTAAGCATGTTATGTGGTGATGAACTCTATTCATAACAAAGATGGCCCTAAATGGCCTACACAATACAAGTATAAGCCTAACAATGGGCCCTAGGGAGATTTACAATGTGGACATTTAACAATCATTTCTCTTACAATGTGGACGTCAAACCATCATTGCTCCCAAGGCATGGCTCACCATAAACATCATTACATACATCATAATGGAATCACACATCACAATGAACCTCATATACATCACATTCAGCCTCACACAAAGGCCTCACATACATCTCATTGAGCCTCACTCATGATCCTTATATACATCACATTGGACCTTAACCCATGGGCCTCAAATACATCACAATGGGCCTCATATACAACAAGTTGCCCGCATTACATGGGCCTCACCAATGGGCCTCATATACATCAAGTGGGCCGTATCAATGGGCCACACCAACGGGCCTCATATACATCAAGTGGGTTGTATCAATGGGCTGAACTAACGGACCTCATATACATCAAGTGGGCCACATTAATGGGCCACACCAATGGGCGTCATATACATCAAGTGGGTTGTATCAATGGGCCGCACCAACGGGCCTCATATGCATCAAGTGGGCCATATTAATGGGCTGCACCAATGGGCCTTATATACATCAAGTGGGTCACATCAATAGGCCACACCAACGGGCCTCATATACATCAATGGGCCCACCGTAACCTTTTTTTTCCATCCAATCTATTCATAAGGTCACATGGACCTGACTTAAGAGGAAAAATAATTTCATGGTAATCCAAAACTTCTGTGACCCCAAAATGGGTTTCAATGGTAGCCGTTTAATCCCCATTGATTTTTGTAATGTGGTCCACCTAATAGATGGTGTGAATATACAACATATTCATCAAAGGTCGACCCCACTTTTCTAGCAGTTGCTGGACGGTGCTCATAGAACCCAATACATCAAGGTGGGCCCCACACAGCACCATTTAGATCTAGACGGTGTGGATGATGATCATCAAGGTGGGCTCGGAAGATGAATGGCATGGAGTATACTTCATCCGGGACCCATAGAGCTTGGTGACGTCATTCACAACAGCAATTAGCTACGTGAGGTGCATTGGCCAATCCATCTAGCAAGTGGGTCCCACATGGGGCCCACCATATGCACACACACACACACACACACACACACACACACACATATATATATATATAGTATAATAGTATATCATTATATATCACTTTATTTTAAGGCAACTTCCAGGCCCTGGAGGGCCTGGATGGACGGTGAAGATGTAGCACTTACATCATCATGGGACCCATATAGTGTTGACATCCAGATTGTGTGGGCCCCATTAATTAAGAGTTTGGATGTAACACATACATCAATGGGACCCAAAGGACCTGCTGTCGTGGGTCCCACCATCCAGATGAATGGTGGACAGAGTGGATAAAACACTTACATCATCGGTGGTCCCCACTGTTCCATGTGCTGGACGGTGGTACGATCCACCTGGGATTTAGATTTGCCTCATTTCCTAGATGGACAGTGTGGATAACGCATCAAGATGGGTCCACGTGTACGTTGCCCACTTGATCGGATCAAGCTGATATTTTGTATTTTCCCATCATCCAGGCCGTCCAACTGAACCGCTAGTCCAGCAAGGTAGACAACAAGGCCGTCCCACTTTCCAAACAGTCTAGATCACCCCTAGGTGGGCTGGTGAATTAGGAGAGAGAGAGAGAGAGGGAGAGAGAGAGAGAGAGAGAGAGAGAGAGAGAGAGAGAGAGAGAGAGAGAGAGAGAGAGAGAGAGAGAGATGTGATGAGGGACCCCGCCACTATGGGTCCCTCTAGTTTACAACACATACATCAACATGAGGCCCGTCACAAGTGAGCCCTTAATAACATTCAACGGTGGATCACCCACCGATTACAAAGCTTCTTGGCTTCTTAGACTCCTTGGCTCCTTGGCTCCCTCTTTGATGGTGGAAGATGGGGATTGAAGGGCAAAGATTGGGGTAGGGAAGTGGGCCACACCTAGCTTCTTGGAATGCTTGGACATTGCTCTCTTGGAAGCTTGAGAGTGAAGAGAGATAATGAGCGAGAGAGAGAGAGAAGTGATGGATGAAAAGAGTGGCTGTAAGGAAGGGATAGGTTGGGTTGAATTTTGGGTGAGAGAGGGATGGGTGGAGAGAGAGAGAGAGTTGACTTTAGGTAAGGGTGATGTAACAGGGGGATGGTTGCTTGTACTTGACTTGATTTGATTGATTGATGAGATAGATTGTAGAGATTCTCTCGAAATTCACACATGTGGTATTTTTCTCGAAATGAACATGGGCTTACATCTTTTGGCCTCGGTATCATATCAGCACGTAAGAAGCAGCATTGGAACTGCGGTGACAGTGCGATCGCTAGGATACAAGTTTTGAGTCGAGCCGATATAGATTTTCGAGATGCGACTTAGGGTCACACGCAAACGCCGATTATAGGTCACAGGTCACTGAAATTCGACTGGGAGGACCGCGGAAGCCTATGGAACTGTATGAACTATGATACGGGCCTTACATAAAGAGTTTAAGATCTAAGGAAATCAAGTGAAGAAGGAAGAAAATCGAAGTCTAAAAGAGTAGAAAATCAGAAGTGCAAAAAATGGACAGTTTGATGCCATCGATGACACCTTCGATGTCATCGAAGTAAGTATTCAATGACATCAAAGCTACTTCGATCCAATTATAAAAATTAGAAATATTCAATTTTCTTGCTGGACATATTGGAGCATTCTTCGATTCCATCGAGGAGTCTTCACTCGTCTTTAATCCTTCGATTTTAGTTAATTTTTATATTTTTCTTTAAGAGTTTTAGTTCAATCATGTCTATGGTTAGCTAATTTCTTAGATAGAACTAAGAGGTGAAACTTATATTTTTTAATGTTCATTTTACTTTAATTCAAGTTATTTGATTTTAATGTTGAACAATTCATTAATTTTGGTTTGAATGAAGAAGTATTTTCAGTTTACTTTGATATATTGTTGATTCCAGGCACTTTGGATGCTTAAGAAGACTTGTGGTATGTTCTTATATGTTTCGCAATTGTTCGGTCTTTATGATTCATTGATCTATCATTGACTCAGGGCATGATAAATGCTTTGAATTCCCTATGATCAATACATTGGTGTTTATGAGGGAACCAATTCAATGAATGTTCAGATTTGTTTTGATGCATGAATTCTGAATTAACTGCTCTATCATCCGACTAGATAGATTAGGACTTAGATTCTAATTGTGTTATCCCTTTGAATTAATTAAATTAGAATTAAGGAAGCTATAAGTGGATCCTTAATGCTCTAGTTTCTCCTTTCTCCTGATAGTTTTAATTCACAATTACTCTTCAACTTAAAATCATTGGTTATCATAGTTCTAGTTCTAGTTCTAAACTATTCCAGAAATCGCACAAATAACAAGTCCCTATGGATTTAACCTTGGTATCATCGAGTTATTAATACATCATAGCCCTGCACTTGGGGTTGTCGTTAACAAGTAGGGTTTCCTTTGAAAAATTATTCATATTTGTGTTGAAATTTTATGTTTTTGAGCTTAAAAATTTTAAAATTTTTCGTGAAGTATTTTTAAATACTCATGAGATTAGAATGATAAGATAACAATGTTAAGGATTTTTGAAACTTGAATTCTAGTTATTTGATAGATTTTAAAGTCAAGTGTGAAGTTATTAATGTTTAATTGGACTTTTAAACATTGATTGAGCTATGTAATTCATATTTCACATATAGCTTACATCTCTAAAAGTTTTAGTTAATATTGAATTGTTAACTTGATGATTATTGAGAATTATAGGAACCAAGCTTGGAGAATTTTTCCATCATGTTCAACGAAAAGAATTGAAAAAAAAAAGGAGAGTGAAAAGGAAGGTAATGGCCCAGTTAAACAGTAGTTATTGTAAGAAAAGGGCTACCTATTGATGTATGCATGAAAGCGAGAAAAAGAATGGACACAAAAGAAGAAAAGTGAAAATAGTGTGAAAGTCATCGATAGAAAAAATCAAAAGCTAGAAGAATGAAGTATTGAACTGTAAGGAAAGTTTTAATTATCCTGAATATCTTCAGATTATCAACGTTATCATGAAAGTAGAAAGTTAAAACCTTTAGTTGTGTTAAGCTTGGATTTTACGATGCACATGGAACTTAATGTTTACAAATTGTCTAATTATAGATTAATGCTTGAATTTGATTAGGATATTTACCAAGTGTTAGAGTTTAGGTATAAATTATGCTTTACATTAATGTAACTTGGATTTCTAAAATCTAGACTATGAGAATTTCTTGAGTTTATAGAAATTTATTCATTTAATTTTAAAATATCTTTCACATGTTTTGATCAGGACTAGCAAAATGCTACTTGGTGGTGTATCGAGACCTAAATATTGCATATTTACCTCTTTAATTACATTAACTTTCCTAAAATTTAAGTGTTAATCCGATATAATTATGTATGTTTTCATCATGCGATGTGGTTTTGGACTTAAAGATGAATATGCACTTAAAAGGATGGATTTAGAGCTCAAAAGGAGATAATAAATAATTGGAGATAATGCGTTCATTAATGAATAATTCACATGACAAAGATCTAAGAAAACTAAGTACAAAGGATGAAGAAAAGATTGGTGAAATCACACGTCTAACAATTGAAAAAATAGACCGTTCGGTCCCACCTAAGGTCAGTTTGGTCCGACTAAAAGTGTACAAAACACTCCAGTTGTGATTTTTAGAACTAATTCGGCTTAACACTTTGGTCTGACTGAAGCAAACTTCAGTCCCACCTAAGAAAGCTTAGATGAGACTTAAGTTAGACAGATTCTGCACATATTTTTCAAATGAAATTTGGTGCGATCGAAGGCAATTTTGATGAGATTGAAGCGTACTGAATCGCAAAAGTTTAAAGTCAGTGTGAACTTTTACTATTTAAAGGATTTTTCTTAGTTGTTTTAGAGAAGAATTAGATCATGGGAGAGAGACCAAGGGGTGACAAAGTCTCTACAAATCTGTTCTTCTTCTTCGACTTCTCAATTCTAGTTTGTCTTTCTTTAATTTTCTTCTTGGATATTAGCCACGTCAGGCTAATCTCTTAGCTAAGGCTAAGGGATGAAGCTTTTCGGTCATTATATTATTTAGTTTATTTGATTCAGCAAACATTGGTTGGAATTATGATATTAGATTGAATAGATTTGGATTTTAGTTTAAAGTCTTTGTGTTGTTTCATCTTTAATCCATTGTCGACTCTGGGCAGATTGGATGCTTGGAAGTGCAATTACAATGCTTGATTGGGAAAAGAATCAATTTGTAAAATTTCTTGATCTATTGAAGACTTTAGGCACAATGGATGCTTGAATTCTCTAAGATTGATGTTCGAATGCTTCATGAGAGAATTATTCAATTGAATTCATATTCTAATATTTTTTATGATTGGTTTAACCCCTTTATCTTCCGATTGGAAAGGATAGGACTTCGATTCCAATTGATTTATAATTGTTGAATCAATAAAATAGATATCGTGATTATTATAAGTGTATTCATGGATCCTTAGTACTTTTTTTTTTCTTGTTTAAAACATTTTTTATCTTGTTGGATTGAAAACCCTGACTGAAACTTTTAATTTAGAATTAGTTGTAGCTTTGTTCTCACCATTCTCCTTATGGATACGATCTCGATCTCACCGATTATATCTACATTGCAGTCCTTCACTTGAGGTTTTCAACACCACTATTGCTTTATACATGACGTGGCATCGCTCGATAGATGCCAACTATATGCCCATAAATTCCTCTTCGAGTATCTCCACATTTTAAATACACTACACAACTCTTGTAAAATTACACGTGTTTCTCTTTAATTGTCCCTTGTAGGAATGGACAAAAATAAAATACAACAGCACTTTCATTCAGTTTTATGCCATGAGGATATTTTTCTTCAACTGAAGAAGAATCTGAACATGGCTATGTAGTTCTTGATCAATATGTTCCACATTGGCTAATGCTTTACTCTTGCTCTGGTGGTAGACTCTCAGGAGTTTCGACACGGGGTCAAGGGTTCGAGTACCCATAGGTGGTGAAATTCCACTACGGTGTGAGTGTGTGTGAGTTTTTTTGAAAAAAAAAAAAGAAGGTAGTTGACTGTACACTTTAAACATCGACAGTTTAACAGTTACTTGATAAGCAGTATTGTTCCCCCACTCAGCCCATGGAAGCATTTTTTCCCATTGTTGTGGCATTTCTTTTGTGAAAAATCATGTCCAAAAAACTGTGAAGGGCCTCCATTTGATCATCAGTCCATGAGTGATAAGTTACGCATATCCATAATTGTGTTTCCTAGATTGTGAAATATTATTCCTGACAAAACTTTCTAATAAATACCGGATTGCGATTGCTGACGATTGAGGAGTGATTGTAGAGATTCGAAGCGTTGGATACTTTCGGCACTGAAGTTGCCGTGTAGGGATGAAATTAAACAGAGTGCAAAAGTGTACATACATTAAAAGCCTATAAACAGACACTTTCTAATAGCCCTCAGTATTGATAAAAGGCTGATGGTTTTCACTCCTTGAGATACTTTGGAGTAGGAACATGGTCCATCTGTCTTACCATCTTCAATGGTATCAACGGTCAAGATCATCAAAACCAATAGGACAGACTTGCTACAATCATAGTCTCTCAATTAATGGTATGCAATAAATGACTAAAAAAAGAATGGAGCCATAGTCAACAATACCGAATGGATAAAGAGGCTGAAGATGAACGCAACTGATATAGCGGGGATGTGGTCCCTTTGCTATGATCATCATATCAAAGGTTCGAACATGCTTTATCTATCCCGAAAGCCGCTTTATTCCCGATGGTATTTTTATACTTTTGCTTTACAAAAGGAGAAAACGAAAGGATTCCCGCCAACTTATAAAAATCAATTTCATCGTACAGCATCGTTAATCACCACCGGAACCAAACTTCTGCGAATCCGAATCTGGATCCGGATTCAACTTCTACAAGCTAGATACACGAGCATTTAGAAATTATCTAAAAACTGCAAGCGTGGAATAAAGCATTTCAACCAGATTACGGATCCTAGTTCACATGTTGTTGGGTGTTACAGAAGAAAATCCCTAGCCTCGAATATCATCAACAAAAGATAAACGCAACGAAGTATCATAGAGAATATATGAATTTACATGAAAAACTCTCGTGGAAAAAAATAAGGGCACAAAGTAACAAGCAAATTCACTATAAAAATAAATTACAGGAGATTAGAAGTAACTTACATACAAAAACATTTCTCTCCCCAACAAATCCCTTCAAAACCCTAGCCTTTCTCTAGAATAAACCTCAAATCACTTAAGATTACTTAATCATACCCTAAACCCACATTACACCGATATGTGTGCGTGTAAATAGTGTTACACCCAAAATAGGAAATAAATTGCCCAATTACATAATATCCCACACATCGTTGATCTAAGCTTCAATTGACTGCCATCGATTGAGTGACCCTCGATCGATCGAACCTCCATGTTCAATCGAACATGCTCAAAAGTTTCTATAGAGTAAAGTTGATTTTTCTAAATTATCTTTATCAATCGATCCTCCAAGTTCAATCGATTGAACTCATCCAAAACTATCCAAAGGCCAATCTATTTAATCTAGGGTTCTCTCAATTGATCGAGCAGACTGTTTGATTGATCGAAACCCCCTATTTCTACACAAATTGAAGACATCCGATCGCTTTATGCCCAACAGAAAGCTTCACCAGCTCAAATGTCTCATTTTTATACAAAGAATTTATCTCGTCCAGCATTGTCGTCATCCACTTCTCAGCATTTTTATTTTCCAATGCTTATTGGAAGGTATATGAATTCTCCTCATCCATATCGAGAGTGAATGCAATATTCGAGTTATCTCTGTATTTTACTGATAATATCCTCACTTTTGTCGATTTCAACATTAATTATATCTGACTTATCTATTTCCTTGTGTTTATTATTGTGGAATAAAGAATCCTCATCAAACCCGACATCATGGCTCATCATGATCTTCCGTATAACCTGATCATACAGCGTGTATTCCTTCACACCATCATCATAGCTGACAAAGGTACACTTTTTTGCCCTTTGGTCTAACTTATCTCTCTTAAGAAATGGTATATTAAAGTAAACATCACAACAAAATACTCGTAGTACTAAGTAATTTACATTATGATCACTTCACACTTCTTCTAGAATTTCATAATCCATGGCTGTAGATGGGGACTGATTCACAAACTAATAAGCTATATTGATGAGATCAATCCATAGTTCATTGTTCAAAACAACATTTCTCAATATACTTTAGGTAATCTCAAAGAGAGCCTTATTCATTGGTTCTATCAGACCATTTGTCATGCCCCAGACTTGGTGACCAGACCCACAAGGAACCTGTAAGACCCGTATCCTAGTCCGTACCGTTCTTTAGGCCTCCGTTGTCCTCTCGATCGAATTCAGGTGATCCGCGATCTGTTATCGGCATTTGCGCGTGATCCTGAGTCGTGTCTCGTATATCACAGTCGGCTTAAATCGAAACTTGTATCCATACGATCGTGTCGTCACTGCGGTTTCAACGTTACGTCTCACGCACTAAGATGATACCCCGGGCTAGGAGATGTGGGCCTGCGTTCAGTTCGAGAAAAATGTCGTGCATTTGAAAAACCCAAGAGAACATCCCATCAATCTTATCAATAAAGTACACATCACTCCCATCACTGACACCCATCCCCAAGTACAACTACCATTCCCAAAGTCAACCTTCTCTTACAATAAGGTACATCCATCACTCACCATCCCTCTCTCCCATCACTTCTCTCCCATCATCTCTCTCTCATTCTCTCTCTCCATTTTTCAAGCAACTCCATGAGAGCAACGTCCAAGCTCCCCAAAGAAGCTAGTTGTGAGACCTGACTCGAGTTTGCATGTGTGCATGTGTTTGTGAGTATGTGCATTTCATTTCTTATGGTCCCGCGGTCCTACCAGTTGAATTTCGGTGACACGCGACCCTCAGATTTTATTTACAATCATTCTTGAGTTCAGTCACGTAGACCCGATTCGGATTGAGCTGAGACCTATGCCATCTTGTCCGCTTCGTCATTGCGGTTCTAATGCCATGTCTTGTGCATTCATCCGGCGTACAGATCATAAGTTGTGTGCATCTCATTTATAGCCTTTGAGCATGATCATGTGGCCCACCTAGTGTGGAGGGCACATTTTTTAAGGTGGCCACCCTCTTTTATGTAAATTCCAACACACACCACCCATACACTACCTAAACCCCCCATATCCTACACCACCTATCCTCAAAACACTACCCACCAACCTAAAAAGCCTACTAACCCTATAACATTATTTCTAACTCCCTACTACAATGATTACTCTTCTCTATCCAAGGCAGGAGAGAGATGATTGCTTGCCTTGAAATCTCCTTCCTCTCTTTTTCCCTCTCATTTCTCTCCCTCTCTCTCTCTCTCTCTCCCTCTCTTCTCTTCTTCTCCAGCAACTTTCTTCCATTTTTCCAGCCCACTTTCTCTCATATATCCCCCCATCTAACCATTGAAATAATATCTCAACCATAGATCCATGTACCTTGGAGCTTGAAGATTATCTTGGAGGTTTTTACTTAAAGACCTTGTATGTGGGTGTGCTTGTACTTAGAACCTTAGGATCTTCATTCCCTCATCTTATTTATCTTCTTCACCTCATGCTTGAAGCATGTGGGGTCCACCAAATGATGGTGGAGGCCCCATGTCTTCTTGGCTGTGGCCATTGGCCCATCCTTTTGTGCATGCATTACTCATGGGTGGGGCCATTCTCCATGGACCCCACCATGGTTTTTTTTCTTAGTTTGAAGGATCCTTAGGTCATCTAGACCCTTGGTCCTTAGTGGAGATGGCATCTCCACCATTGGATTTTGATTTGAAGATGCATGCATGGGTAGATCTTGTAATCCCATCAATATAGTGGAATGTGTATGCATGAGTGATGAGGGGAAGGGCCTCAATGTGGCGGAGACCCTTCCCTTGTAGCCAAATATTTATTTTCATTTATTAATAATCTTCTGATCATGAGTGTGTGTCCCACCTTACGGACCAAAAATATCCAGACCATCCATCGAGGGTGGACGTCCATGACAGTCCACCCTTGGACGTTGGAGCCCATAATCCACTTATATGGGGCAAATGCAAGGGGTATTTTGTAATGGGAAGGGTTTGGATGTTTTTGGGGCCCACTGGGATGGTCCATACCATAATTTTCTTGGATTAAATCTCCTTTTAAATAGTGTTTATATTTATTTATTTTCTATTATATGTTGCTATCTAGAACCATCTGGACAGATTTTTTGGGTCATTTTTTAGGCTAGATTTTTGGACATTTGGAGGGTTGTTTGGTCTCATGTTTCTTGAAGGTGTGGACCCCACCTATAATCATGCCAAATTTCAGCCCCAACTTACCTTCATTGGGGTCCCAAAGGTGTGGTCCAAGTGAGGTGGACAGTCTGAATTTTCTGCATTATTCCAACAACATTCTACCCTGGACAGGTTGGATTTCTGAAATTTATTAAAATACCTGTGGGTGTTTAAAAATTATAAAAATTTATAGGGGTGGCCCACTTATGGTAGGACCCACCTACAAAATTTTGGGACTAATGGACTCCTGTACATACCATGGTGGTGGCTGGACTGGCCCATTATAATATGGTGTCCAGATCAGTCCGATTTTCATGACAGATTGATTTCTTTAAATGAATTGAAATATTTATAGATGTCCAAAAATTCTAAAAAATTTTATTCGTGTGGTCCACTCATGGTAGGACCCAGGGCCAATGGACCCCTATACACACCGTGGCGAGGGCCGGACTATCCCACCACGTTGGGACGTCCAGGTCTGTCCAATTTTCTGGACAGTCTGTTATGTTTAAATTAATTAAAATGTCTAGAAATATCTAAAAATTCTGAAATTTTGTGAAGGCATGTCCCACCTATGGAAGTATCACTCTATAAAATTTCAGCCCCAAATGACCCCGTTTGGTCATCCAAAAGAATGGGCCAAGATGGTTAGACTCCTAATTTTTTTTCTGCTGTGCAGTCCAGCAATATGCCTTGATAAAAACCATAATTTAAAAATATTTCTTCTAATGGGGGGCCACATTTTTGGGTTTCCTCTCATTGTATGCATAATGAGGGACCTTGGCCCTCAATTTTCAGAGTTTTAGAAGCCTTGAACCCACTCCAATGGAGTGCCCAAATTTAGGACAACAACATGTTATAATTATGCTTGGCGTTGGGCTGAAATTTTGAGGAGTGGGGCCCACCACATTATAAAGATCTTAGAGAAAATGATTTATAACTTTAGTTTCTTAAATGTTGGGCTTAATAAATGCACTTTTGAGGCCCACCACAGTTGAATTTAATTGGGTCCATGAATATAGCTAGTTATTGAATTCTTCAAGCCCAATTGGGTTGAAACTTTCCAGATAAGCCCATTAAACTCTTGGGCCATTTTTAACATACTATTGTACTGGGTTAGTGGGCCAAATTACATAAGTAGATGGGCCCTTGGTTGCCCACCAAATCAACTTTATACTTGGGCCGAGTTATAGGCCCAACTCACTTGATTAAGAGCATGACATTTGCCCATGTGGTTTGAGCAATGGGCTGCCCACTAGGCCACCATAATATATGAGATTAGTGGCCTTTATGCTGGGCTCTAACATTTTCCCTATGGGCCCATACTGGTATATATGGGTTGGGTTATGTGTGTTCCCCTTGGACCCATAGTTTGGGTAGGCCTTGGGCCACCCTTTCTGAAGCCCAACATGAGTGTTTATGATATAATTATGGCTGCTCATTTCTTATTTCTGATGTTACATGGGCCTTAGGCCTTGATCCATGATCAATTAGAGATGAGGTACCTCTTGGGGACCAATTGTAGTTGGATGTCCACATTGGTGGCCCTAAGGTAGGACCATGGGCTTCTGTGGGTGGTTAAAGGCCCACCATAGACCCTTGCTAAGCTGTTTCACTATTTAGGCCCATACCATTGTTCTCCTTAGTCTGGTGGACTACCCCAGGTATATGGACCCCCACTATAGGTTGTATTCCTTATGAGGAATTGATTAAGTACCTAGACCCTTCATGGTTAGGTGGAGAGTTCGTCTTCACCTTATTTGCATCGCTATTCATCTTCATAACCCACTCCCATACACATCATATGCATGCTTGGTTGAGGTATGATTGGCCATGGTTGTGCCATTGTGTAGGACATGTTGGTATCTCCCTAAGAGATGGATGCTTGGGATTGATGCATGGGTGATTGTGTGATTTATGCATTTAGCATTGCATAGCTTGTAGATATCCACCCTTACTTCATCAAGGCCTTGCCTCCACAGGGGTATTCGTGGATGGACGTATGTGTGAATACTGAAAATATTAGTTGAGCATACCGGGTGCATAGGATGCCCATGGGTGAAATTCCTAAAATTTTCATGGTACCAAGGATCTGCTCCAATGCCATGACCGGGTGGAATACATGAGCGCACGAGAGCCTTATACCGTTAGGCTGCGACTCCTACTGTCGTGTAGTCGGTTGGATAGGGGTGTGGCCTTACCTGCCTAGTGTGTAGTGGGCATTGCTAGGATGAGTCTGACCAGCTCGTAAATGGGTCCACTTCCGTCAGGCCTTGCTGTTGATTGGCTGTCCACAGGCGGGTAGTAAGGTCTCTTACGCTCGTTTGACTGTGTGGGGTCTGTAGAGCGGAAGTTATTTAGTAGTGTAATGGACCCTGGTGATTTTCTTATGATTGAAAATGTACTTGACATATGGTTTGGTTATGAGCACTGGCATTACTTGCATTATATTAGCATTGGCTGTGTAAGCCCCTTCAAGCATTGCCTTGGTATGGCTCCCAGTACTCATCGCATCGTATTCATGATAAGTCTTGGTAAGGCTAGTGATATTCTCATTGAGCATGTTTCCCTTCTTACATCTCTTACGATTCTTCTGTGCACCACGTCACACACTTACACCACCCTCTAAGCTTCTATAAGCTTATGCACGATTGATGCGTGCAGGAGATTCTAGGCAGGCATCGTAGCAGCAGAGCGTGGAGTAGAGCTGAGCATTTGAGGACGCCAGTATTACCGACCTTTCTCTCTTTTCCTATTATCTCATGTATGTCCTTTTGGACCCTATGGATGATTATAAAAGTTCAAAATTATAGTGGATTTTGTGATGTGTGCCTTTGTTATTTTCAGATATACTTGTTGTGATCTTGGGTAAGATCGCATTGGAAATGATTATATTGTTATGAAAATTTCCTTGTAGGATACCAAGATCGAAACCTGCCTCGGGAGCGGAGAATGGGGTACTACGAAGGCTATTGCGGCCAAAACCGGCCATCGGGTTCCTTGTGAGTCCGGTTACTGAGTCTAGGGCGTGACACTAGTGTGGCCCACCTTCTTACCTCCCATCTCCACCATCCAAAAATCATCTCGACCGTTGAAATCGTTCCCTTAAAGCTCTAGAGAATATAGGCAGAAGATGGAAGAGGAGATCAAAGGTGGGTGTTTTCTAGTGTTGATTTGTATGACTTTGATGATTTGAGGGCCCACATATGGTGGGACCCATCTTGATGTACGATTTGTATCAAGAGGGACCCATAGTAGTGGGGTCCCTCCGCTACTCCGATCTCCCTCTCCCTCCTCTCTTCTCTCTCTCTCTCTCTCTCTCTCTCTCTCTCTCTCTCTCTTGATGTGTATGGCCCACCCTCCTGCACCCCACCACGAAGTATGTATTTTATACCCATGTCAGCCACCCGTGGGGCCCACTTTCATGATTTTCAGTTGTTGGATGGACGATCCAACATTGCTGGCACCGTCTAGCAGCTTGGACGAGAAGGAAACCACAAATATTTGCTTGATCCTAGAGAATGGTGGGCCACATGTGTGGTCCCACCTTGATGTATATGTCCACCGTCCATTTTAGGAAGATGGAACCCACCTTGTATGCATGTAATCTACACCATCTATCCAATTTTAGGACAGTGGATGGGCCACGAGATGGGTGTTATATCCTACGCCGTCCATTTTTTTGGCAGGACCGTGGGTCCCACCTCAAACGTGTGGCATGTGTGGGACCCACCTTGATGTATGTATTTCAAATCCACATAGTCAAAAGTTAGGATGATGGTTCCCAACTGCCGATTAACTTCAGTAGGTCCCAGGGGGCTACCATGATGTATGTGTTTTATACACATCGTACATTTGTTTAATTGTGGGGCCCACCCCACACGTGTGACACGTGTGGGGGTGAGACCATCCTTGACGTATGTAATTTATATCCACACCATCCCTAGTGAGGGACGTGGACACCCACCATGATGTATTTAATTTATATCCACTCCGTCCTTTTCTAGGACGGTGGACCCCACGGTGATGTATGTGTTACACACACACCGTCCATCTATTTTCAGCTCATGTGGGGCTATCCCACATGTGTTGTACGTGTGGAATGGGACCCACCTTGGTGTATGAATTGTATATCCACTCTTCCATCTGTCCAGATAGTGTGGCCCTCATTGTAATGTATATGTTTTATATCCAGACCGTCTGTACCTGGACGGTGTGCATGGGACGCACCATGTTGTATGTTTTGTATCCCGCCGTCCATCTGTTGAAAGACCCACCCTGATCTATTAATTTCATTCACACCATCCATATTGTACTGGACGGTGTTGGACAATGTTTGGACGTGTTGGACTATGTTTGGACGTGTTGTCCAATGTTTGGATCGTGCTGTCCAATGTTTGGAAGGTGATAATTTACATGGACAATGGTTGGACTGTGCTGATTTGCACGCCCAATGTTGGACAGTGCTAATCATCATTAGTGGTCATGTGCCCCATAGAATGATAGTGTACAATGATACACATATTACACCTGCAACTATTGAAATGATTTTTGGTGTAACCCAAGCTCTCCCTTGAGGCTCGTTGGTGCTTCCCATCTTGATGTATTTGTGGCCCATCTATGAGGCCCATCATGATGTATTTATGGCCCATGTGTGGGGCCCACCTGTTTGTATTTTTAGCACATGTGATGGGTCCCACCTGTTTTGTATTTGAAGCCCATATGATGAGGCCCGACTTGATGTACACGAGGCCCATTGTGATGTGTATTAGGCTATTGTACGGCCCATTGTGATATGTATTAGGCCCATGACAGATGGCCCACTTGATGTATTTGAGGCCTAAATACGTGGCCCATTTAATGCATATGAGACCTATGTATAGGGTCCACATGTTATGTTTTTGGGGTATAGAAGGCTCATTGATGCGTTCCACTTGATGTATATGAGGCCCATTGGTATGACCCATTAATGTGGCCCACTTGTTGTATTTGAGGCCCATGGGTTGCTGCCCATTATGATGTACTGAGGCCCATGGGTCGTGGGCCATTGAGATGTATTTCCAGCCCATATGGCATGGTCATTGAGATATTTTTCTAGCCCATTTAATGAGGCCCATTATGATGTGCATTAGGCGCATGGGTTGTGGCCCATGTGATGTATATGAGGCCCATGAGTGAGGCCCATTATGATGTATTCAAGGTCTATGTTATGCGGCTCATCATGATGCATTTTAGGCCCATGTGATGCGGCCTACATTGATGTGTATGTAGCCCTTATATGAGGCCCATTGTGATGTATATTAGGCCTTTGTGTGAGGTCATGGGCCCACTTTATGTTTGGCTCTATGTGGGCAAACCCTTGGGAGCGATGATGGTTAAATATCCACATTGATGGGTGATGATGGTTAAATGTCCACATTGTGACCTTCCCTTAGGCCCTTTGTTAGGCCGATTACCGATTACCAGTTAATGAGGCTGATTGTCGAGGCCGATTTCGATTGTCAAGGCCGATTGCCGAGGCCGATTCTAATTGTCAAGGCTAATTATTGAGGTTGATTCTGATTAACAAGGCTGATTCCGATTGTCAAGGCCGATTACCATTATCGAGGTCGATTCTTATTATCGAGGCTGATTACCAAAGCTGATTATCGAGGACGATTCTGATTGACGAGGCCGATTTCGATAGACGAGGTTGATTATCGAGGCCGAATTCGATTGTCAAGGCCTATTTCGATTATCGAGGCTGATTCTGATTAACAAGACCGATTCTGACTGTTGAGGCCGATTCCGATTGTTGAGGCAATTACTATTGTTGAGGCCGATTCTGATTATCGAGACCGATTACCAAGGCTAATTATCGAGGCTGATTCTGTTTGTCGAGCCCCTTTTACAAGGCCGATTCTGATTATTGAGGTCGATTCCGATTGTCAAGGCCTATTCCGATTGTCGAGACCGATTGTTGGGGCCGATTGTATAGGCTAATTATCGATGTCGATTATCGGTGTCAGTTGTCGATACCGATTATGAGCATGTGACAGCATAACATCATAATACATGCCCATACGCATCATCTGTATGTTTGTTATGATATATGGTTGACCATTGCACATGTCATTGGACAGGTTGTTATGAGACTCCATGATAGGCAGAGATTATCTCACATGAGCGCACGGTATGCGCAGGATTGATGCATGACTGGATTGTATGACTGATGTATCTTTCATTGTGTGTTGTAATTACTGTACGACCTAATGACATCAGGGCCATAGTCTCCACAGGCATGTCGTGGATGCCCAGATGGGACACCAAAAATCTGTTACTAGCATTAGGCCGCCATAGATGGCCCTGAGTGAAAATCCCTAAACCCTTTAGGTACCAAAGGACACTCTAACATCTAGACCGAGTGGATATATATGAGTGCATGAGGGCCATATACCAGTACGCCGCATCTCCCACTATGTTATGGTCGGTTGGGGGGGGGGGGTGTGGCCTTACCCGCCTGAGGGAGTAGGCAATGTTAGGCTGAGTTTGACCAACTTAAGGAATGGGTCCGCTATCGATGAGCCAAGCCTGATATTGGTAGGTGGATAATGAGGTCTCTTCCACTTACCCAGTTATGTGCTTGATGGGGCAACAGGTGGCGTAGAGTGTATTGGAACTTAGTGATGATCTCAAAGATGTACAACACTAATTTGTGGAGCAGGAGTTGCATACTCAACATTATATTCATTCATTCACTATCCACTGGGGGCTGGTTATGTGCAACTAATTGTTTTGTGTACTTTCACAATGGCTAGGATTTTGGTTTAGGCGACTAACCTGAGATCAGGAGCTTACCACATTGAGTCTATCTATCCAAATTTAGGTATGAGACTGGTTTGGATAGAAGTCTTTTGTGATAGGCCTCATAGCCTATGATATCACATATTATCATCCCGATATCACATTGCAGCTTGGTCATTTCATTCGCACCACATATTGCATATTGCATCACGTCCACGGCATATGACATTTTGGGTTGCTATGTTTCAACATTTATATGACCTAAATGAGACTGATGGTATTCGTAGCTCTTCCGAATTATATATTGTATTGCATCCTCGATATTTGATATCTGGTTCATTATGTTTCCACATTATATAGCTGATTTACATTACTTTCTCAGTATATGACATTGGCTTGCTATGTCTTTTCATCGCATATCCTGGATGAGGTTGATGATATTTTTATGGACTTGTCAGTATTTTTGCTTTCTCTGATATTGTATGGTTCGTGGACTTATGAGTATTTCTGTTTACTCTGATATTATATTCTGAGCACACATATACTGATCACACACTTACACCACCCTCTAAGCTTTCTATAAGCTTATGCCCGATAGATGCATGCAGGTGGCGTTAGGTTGTAGCAACGTTGATCATGGAGTGTGCAGCCATCTTCTAGAGCTTTGATTATTGATACATATATTTTCCTTTCAGCACTGTATTCAAATGTTCATATTAGTAGATATGTGATAATGATGTTGTTCTTGTGATTTAGGTATTCTTATGATTATGCTTCTTATGAGATAAATTTGTATTGAAAATTCTCCTTGTAGGAACCTAGGATCGGCACTTTGTGTACGAGCGTTGGGAGCCGAGAATGGGGTATTACGGAGGCTGTTGGCACCAGATTCGGTGATCGAGAATTTTCTGATCCCGGTTTTCAAATTTGGGGCGTGATAGAACCCGAGAGCCAGTTTCGGCTGCAACAGCCTCCGTAGTACCCCATTCTCGGTTCTTGACTCAGGTTCCGATCCTGGGATCCTATAAGGAGGATTTCCATATCACAATTCGAATCCAATTTAGCATACCTAAGATCATAACAAGTAAATCTCAAAAACTAAACAAGGAATACACTGTAAAATTCACTAAGAATTTAAACTTTACTGGTACGAGTCTCAAAAGGAAATACATAATATAGTATGGGCCTAGATAATATGGAAATGGGCCTAGCAAGGGACTAAGATGGGCATTCAACCACACTTAGCAACTAATGGACCTAGAGGGGTCCAAATGGGGACTTTTAACCACCATCGCCCTAAGACATCTAATCCATAAACCACATAAACATAAGTCCCAAAGCCTTTATCCAAACCATATGCACATAGGTCTCACAAAAGGCAAAAGGAAGTAGGCCCAATACTGCATCTAATAATCATGGCCGAAGGAGGGGATCCAAAGCCCTCCAAGCATTTAGATGGACTTAGTAGGCAACCCATGTATACAAATACATGGCCCAAAACAAGTTCTTTTTTTTTTAGGTGGAATGGGCCCCATTACATCAGCTTAATGACTAGTCATTTAAGTGGGCATTCAAGGGCCTAAATCCATCTTTTCCTCAGACCATAAGTCCAGAAAATGGTGGAAGGTCAGCCCATTATTTGGCTGGGCAAGGTGAGACATTCTAACCCGACCTAGGCCCACTAGGAAGCCCTAAAATCTCGTATGCATCGGGCCCCACAAATGATTATTAAAGGTGGCCCAAAACATGCATTAATTAAGCCCAAATAATTATACTAAGGTATAGGTGAGGAATAAGTACCAAATTTATCAATGTGGTGGGCCCCCAATTCCAATAAAAAGCTATACATTTTATATTTAAATGGTCATGGGTGGACTTTTAGTCCACCAAATCTTCTGGGCCTACTGAGGCCCAGAAACATGTCAAAATACTTGAGAGTTACTCTCATATTGTCCATCAATACATCATAGGGCCCCCACCAATTTGGAGATAGGGATTTGACACTTAGAAAGGTGGGCCTGCTGTTGGACTGCAGGCCTAGCAGCAGCAGCAAAAGGGCAGGGGCATCCCAGGCTTGGGCGTTCCAAGGTGTGGACAGTTTGGGCCCTATACACATGCAACAAGGTGGGCTCCCACGTCTCAAATGGGCCCCACATGGGACATCCATCTAGGGTGGACCCAACCCACATGGGCCTCATAAATATGGAGGGACCGCATGGATGAAAGACACATCATGGTGGGCCTGGCCAAGGATGGCCAGCCCATGGTGGACTTCCATCATGGATGGCTAGTCCAGTTGGTTGGCCCCATAAAAATGGCCTCTTGTGGCCTCTGGATCATCACAAGGTGGGCCCCATAGATATACACAAAATCCCAAATGGAGTGGGTCAAGGGTCTCCAAAAATTCTAAAATTTTAATACAGTAATGTAGAAAAATTCCAACAATGTTCATGTTGTTGTACCAATTTGGGCTCCCCAATGGAGTGGGTCAAGGGTCTCCAAAAATTCTAAAATTAGGGACCAAGGTCTCTTATCAAGTCTAGAATAAAGTGAGACCTAGAAAGGTGGCCCACCATCAGAGAAAATATTTTTAAATTATGGTTTGCAACAGCATGTATTGCTAGAAATTACAGCAGAAATCTGGTTGAACATGCATGTTGGCCCACTCTTTTGGAGGCTCAATTGGGGTTAGTTGGGGCTGAAATTTGGTAGGCTTATAAGTGGGACATACACCTTCAAGAATCATATATTATATGGTATCAATATCCCCACTAAATGACCAAAAATTAGGCCCCAAGATGGCCCAAAATCTGTCCAGACAGTCTGGACAGTAACATATGTTTGATAAAAATAAATTGCAAACATTATTTAAATTGAGATTTAACCGTAGAAAATCATGGTGTGGTTCACCCAAATGCCCCCCGAAAACAGCTAAACCATCCAAATCATCCTTGTATGCACCCCATTTTGGTGATTTTAGGGGCCACACGTCTAAGGAATGGACTGTGAAAAATGTCCTTCCTCTATGGATGGTTTGGATCTTGTCAGTCCACAAGGTGGGCCACACACTCATGATTAAAAACTTCTAACAAGAAAAGGAGAAGAAAATAGCCACAAGAGAAGGGTCTCCGCCTCAATGAGGCCCTTCCCTTCATAACACACATGCATAGACATTACATTACCATAAGATGTACAATCTACATGATCAAGGTTATCCATTGAGATCTATGGTGAAGATCCAATCTCCACCAAGGATCAAGGGTCTAGATGACCCAAAGATCCCTGATTTAAGGAAGAAAAGAGCATGAAGGGATCCATGGAGAATGGCCCCTTCCATGCACATGCATGTAATGTATGATAGGCTTCGAGTTGTATTCATGGAGTCTTGGGGCCACCATCATCACTTGATGGGTCCCACAAGCTCCATCAATGGAAGGAGAATGAAGAATCAAGAGAAAGAATAAAAAATCTGAAATTTAAACAATGCAACAAACCCACCTATCAAAACAACTCTAAAGCTACACTACTAGCATCAAGAAGCCTCAAGGATTTTGGTTCAATGATTGAGATTGGTTGATGATGGGTGGATTAGGAGGTGTTGGGAGGTGAGAGGAGTGGAATTGTTTTGGGGGAGGTGGGATGTCCTAGAAAAGGGAGAGGAGATGGAGAGGTAGAGAGAATGAGAAGAAAAGAGAGAGGGAGGGAGTTGTATGGAGGCAATCATTGCCCCTCTCCCCTTTGTTATAGAAACCATGATGGCCTATAGTGACAATAATAAAGTGCTAGCCTTCAGTAGGTCTTAGGGTGGTAGGCTAGTAGGCTTTCTAGCAAACCTACTATAGGGTGACATCATCAATACCTAAGCACCTAGGAGAACGTATGGGGTGGGGTACATTGTAAGACCCGTATCCTATACCATACCGTTCTGTAGGCTTCCGCGGTCTTCCCGGTCGAATTTCGGCAACCTTTGACCCTTAACCGGTATTTACGCGTGACCCAGGGTCACACGCCATCAACTTGAGTTGACTCGACGTGAGACTTGTACCCTAGCAACCGCATTGTCACCGCGGTTTGAATGCCGCAACTAACGCACCTTGGCAATACCCAGGTTAGGAGATGTGGACCCATGTTTAGTTCGAGGAAAATGCCACGCGTTGCAAAACTCAAGAGAATCTCTACAACATGTCACCTCAATCCTTCAATCAATCCCATCATGTCAAGTACACCATTACCTCTCACCCTTCCCCAAGTAACCCCTAAAGTCAAAAGTTTCTTACAAGCCCATACCATTTCTTACACAATCCACCGCAAAGTCAAAAAGGTTCTTACACACCCATACTTTTCTTACACTATTTACCACAAAAGTCAAAAAAGTCTCTTACACATCCATCACCACCACATCCATCACCCATCTCTCTTTACAACCCTCACTCTCTCATTTTTTAAACTCTTTCCTAATCAAGAAAATTCCATACGTCCAAGCTATTTCTCTTCTCCATGAGAACTTTGTGTGTGGCTCACTTCCTACCCTCTCATCTCTCATCTCAACCATATAAACTCCATCTCCTCCGTTAAAATCGAAGCTAAGGAGCAAAGGAAGCCTAGGGAGCAAGAAGGAGCAGTGGGTGATCTTAGATCTCCACTTATTTATTTTGTTTTGTGATTTAAGGGCCCACTTGTAGTGGGACCCACCTTGATGTAGGCCTTGTATCAAAGAAGGGCCCAAAGTGGCGGGGGCCCTCCATCCTCGCCGATCTCTCTCTCTCTCTCTCACTCTCTCCCTTTCATGTGGTGGACCCCACCATGAAGTATGATCCACATTATCCCATCCGTAGGGCCCACCTTGCTAACCATCTTTGGGTGAGCCTGGATGTAAGAGAAACAAAAATATTAGATTGATCCAATATGGTGGGCCACGTCCATGTGGGACCTACCATGATCCCTGCATTGTATCCACACTGTCCAGTGTCATGAGATGTTGGACGTGCACTAACAGTGAAATGTGGACTGACGTAGGGTGCACTAACAGTGAATGTGTACTGAAAGTAGAGGTGTGCTAGCAGTGAGCGTGTGTTGACAGTGGGGTCCATGAGTGTAAGACCCGTATCTTGGTCCGTACCTTTCCGTAGACTTCCACGGTCTTACCGGTCGAATTCCAGCAACCTTCGACCCATAACCGATATCGACGCGCGACCCTGATTCATATGCCGAAAACCTGAGTCGACTTAACCCGAGACCAATACCATAGCACCGTGACGTCGCCGCGGTTCTGATACCGTGACTCGCGCGCCAAGGCGATACCCTGGTCAAGAGATATGGGCCAACGTTCGGTGCGAGAAAACGCCACGCGTTGCGAAAATCAAGGGAATCTCTACGATGTGTCACATCAATCCCATCAATCAATCACCCATCAATCCATCACATGTCAAGTACACATCACTTCCATCCCTTTTCCCAAGCAACCACAAAAGTCTCCCAAAACCATACCTCTCTTACACAAAAAGCCACAAAAGTCAAGCTTTTCTTACACCACCCATACCTCTCTTACACAAAAACCTCAAAAGTCAAGCCTTTCCTTACACAACCATCATTCATTCATCCATCCATCTCTCTCTACATCACTCTCTCTCTTTCTCTCCTTTTCTCATTTCAAAAATCCCAAGCAACAAAGAGTCCCACGTATGGAATTTTACAAAATCCCTAAACTCCAAGTGGCCCACCTCTTCATCCCAAGATCTCCCATCTCAACCCTCCATTCCTCATCTTAACCGTTGAAAACCAAGCTAAGGTGCCAAGGAACTCCTAGGAGCAAGAATATCGGACGGTGGGTGCTAGATCCTTTTAGTTTTTCTTGTTTTTATGGTGGACCAAGTGAGACCCACCGATCAATGGTGTGGATCTCACTTGGGACCCTAAGATAAGGCCGATGGTCTACTTGGATCATCATGATCATTCCATGATGGGGCCATTCTCCATGGACCCCATCATGATGTTTATTTTCTTTAGAAAGGTCATCTAGACCATCCATATTGGTGGGGAAAGGATCCCCACCGTTGATCTTCAGTTTTGGTGGTCACATGTGCAAAATGACGCACTTGATGTATGATTTCATGTAAGGGAGGGCCCATAATGACGGGTTCCCTCCATCACAAGCTATGTCCCACTCTCCATGCCTCTCTCTCTCTCTCCTTCATTTTATTTTATTTTATTTTATTTTATTTTTATGTAAGAAGATTGTGTGGCCCACTTGAATGGATCCCACCTTGGGAGTTAGTTTGTGCAAGTTTTTATTCAAGTGGGGCCCACCATATGCGTTGTGCACACATCACCCATCCGTGGTGGCCCACTTCATCAGGGCCCACCATTAATGATTTTTTTTAGAGAGAAAACCGTCCAGCGTCTGGGACGCTGGATGTTTCACAAAAAAAAAAAAAAAAGAAAGAAAGAAAAAGAGTAAAGCATTTGGGTGGCCCACTCGCTTAGGCCCCACCTTGATGTATATATTCGATCCAAGCCGTCCATCCTCTTGCCCACATAGTTTTAACCGTCAAATAAAAGAATGGGACTGATCCGAATATCGTGTGGGCCATAGCAAGGGAAACACTGAAAGTTACCATTGAACAATTTTCTGGTGTTTCTATGCACCCAAAAAAAATGAACATCGGACTCATTTCGATTGTTACGGGCCACTGATCGCAATGGCTGGGGCAGATTTAATTCTTGCGGGCCCCATGTACGAAAAACCATCGAAAATCTGATTTTCTCCATTTTTATGAAAGAGGCAGAGCCTCTGCACTGGTTTCAGCGGGTGGCAGCGCTGCACGCTGCTGCGTGCAGCCGTCCAGGCGGGCGGGTGGCGTCTAGCTAGGGACCCACGGCTCCAGCCGTGGGCCCCACAGTAATGTTTCTTTGCCATCCAACCGGTTCACTAGGTGGGCCACCCCAGTGTTGAGGCCCCCGCAAAAAATGAGATCGATCCAAAACTCAGGTGGCCCACACCACGGGAAACAGTGGACTTGGATGTCTACCATTGGAATCCTCTTTGGGGCCCACAGAAGTATTGGATCAAGCTGAAATTTATGTTTTCCCTTCATCCAGGTCAGAGTGACCTTATGAACGGGTTGGATTTCAAATAAACATCACGGTGGGCCACATACGTGAAACCCACAGTGATTTATGTATTTTATTCACACCGGTGACGCCCACTGTGATTTGTGTTGTATCCAGACTGTCCCCACTGGACGGTGGGGCCCACCCCAGCCGCATGTATGTGTACATATATATCCATACATATATATATATATATTATTATATTATATATATATATTACATATAATATTGTATATATTACATATATTATATTATATGTAGTTTATATATTATATAATATACACGATTGTACGCCTTCATGTGGGCCCCACCATTGTCACAGGCGATGCATCCAGATCGTCCATCCACTTGAAAAGATCATTTTAGGCCTATGGGTTAGGCCCATTTGAATTATAAAAGGCCTATGGGCTAGGCCCATTTGATTTATGAAATGCTTATGGGCTGGGCCCATTTGATTCATTTAAGGCCTAAGAATTTGGGCCCACTTGATATGTAAAGCCTATGGGCTTAGGCTCACTTGATATTTAAGGCCTATGGGCTAGGCCCATTTGAATTTTAAAAGGGCATGGGCTAGGCCCATTTGATTCATTTAAGGCCTAAGAACTTAGGCCCATTTGATGTGTTGCAAGTCCATGGGACTAGGCCCATTTGATGTACTTCAAGGCCCATGTAATTGGATCCTTTTTGTTGAAATTTAAAGCCCATGGAGGTAGGCCATTTGATATATGTAAGGCCTAGGGGTTTAGGCCCACTTTGATATGCATACAAGGCCTACGGGTTTAGACCCATTTAATGTACGATAAGGCCTAGGGGTTTAGGCCCATTGAACTCATGTTAGGTCTATGGGCTGAGGCCCACTTGGTCTACATGTGGGACCCAATTGGTGTGACCCATTGGTCACATATTAGGCTCATGAGACTAAGCTCATTCAATGCAATCCTAGGCCCATGGGTTTTGACCCATTGCAATGCACACAAGACCCATTGGTGTGGCCCATTTATATGGCCCATCTGATGAATAAAAGGCCCATAAGATATGGCCCATTTGATACATATATAAGGCCCAATGGGATGAACCTAAGGTCCATTGCAATGTGTAATCCCAATACAGGTTATGTAGCGACGTTTAGGAAGATCGTGCCTGGGGAACAATGTTGGTTTGACGTCCACATTGCGAGTGTAATGTTGGTTGGATGTCCACATTACAACTCTCCCTAGGGCCTATTGCTAGGCCGTACTTATTGTGTATAGGCCGTCCAGGCCCATCTGTGTTGTAAGAATGGTTCATCACTCATTTACATGTTTAGTATAGTTTCATGACCCATGATCATACGCATCATATGTATGCTTGATATGAGGATTGACTGATCATAGCATATGCCTTCAGGCAGGTTATTTATGGGCTCCCGGTTAGGCGGTGTTGTCCTACATGAGCACACGATATGCTTAGGATCTGTTGCATGACTGGATAGAGTGAATCATGCATTTCGCATTTGTGTGACATGATTATTGTACGCCCTAACGACATCAGGGCCATAGCCTCCACAGACGCATCGTGGATGGTAGGATTGGATACCGAAAATCTTATTCTACATGGGGTACTATAGATATCCCTGGGTGAAAGTCCCTAAACCCTTATGGTACCAAGAGGTTGCTCCAACGTCTAGACCGAGTGGGTAGATGAGCGTTGAGCTCTGATTACCAGACGGTTACGCTCTCCACTGTGTCGTGGTCGGTTGGAAGGGGGTGCGGCCTTACCCGCTCGAGAGTAGGGGACAATGCTAGGCTGAGTTTGACTAGCTCGAGGAATGGGTCCGCTATCGATGAGTCGCGCCCAATTTTGGCAGACGGATAGTGAGGTCTCTTCCACTTATGTAACACCTCGAATTTTGGCCAATCTGGGATTTGACGTCCTTAGGCAGTGGGTCAATTAAAACACCTGAAAAATCGTTCAGAACCAAATTCCATAGCCAAAGAAACCACTTAGGATTAATTCCTTTAGAAATTAAGTGTAAGTTAGATAGTGTAATGTTAGAGTAGCTGGGAAACAGTCCCTAATCACTTTAAATACGTTCTACAAGACCCAAATCGAGTAGAACGTATGACTCTATAATCTTCTATAACCTCGAATCAAACTCTAAGCAGGTTTGTTCTTTGGACCACCTTGAAATTTTGTATTGGATCTAGACCGCGCGTCGAAAGTCCGATGCCTACTATCTTAGACCGTTAGGACCGCCTAGCTGGACTTGACAATCATTTCAAAAATCAAGTCCAACCGATAATCACAGGCTATTTCATTGAGCCCGGACTGAAGAGAGTGCGAATAGGGACAGAATTGGAATTTGAAATTCAAATCTGGCACACGACTTGACGTGTCAGTATTAAGTGTTCTGACCGTCAGAATTCAACCAAATTACACCCTCAGATCAGAAAAAATTTCTATTTCATATCATGAGATTTACAGGCCTGATCTACATGCGGTGACCGCTGAACTGAAACTGGACCGCCACGTGCGATCTGTGAACCTTGCCGGACTGAAAACTTGATGTATGCTAGATCCAGTATGCATGAGCTTAAGTCCGACCGCATTTGGCCAGGGGACCACCAGAAATCATCTTTTGGACCGAAACAGCTCCAATTTGGTTACCCCTCAAGTGAACCTTGTTCCTGAGCCTATTTCGGGCAAGATTTGGCTTATAAAATGGCTTGAAACCCTCACACCTCTCTCCCATCCGAATTTGGAAAAAACCCTAGCTTGGGAGAGAGAAAAGGTGTGAGTTTGTGAGAGAGAGTAGGAGAGAATTTCTTGCTGCTCGTGCCACCTGCTGCACGTGCTTTAGCAACACGCTTCAATCACCTGGCCGGTGATTTCTCCACATTTTTAGGTAAAAAATACCCCATTTAGTTGCTGATTTAGTGTTCCCTTGGTTTAATAGCAAAGTAGCTGATAAATTTCGTAAATCAGGTTCCCTATTCGCCGTAGACGAAGCGTATACGCTCCGTTCGAATTCACACGTTTATAAGAGATAAGGTGCGAATTTTAGATGCTTTGATTGATCAATGTCATTTAATAGTAGATTATCGACAGCAACGCCATTTGATATGTACAACATGCTGTCTGTTTCCTGTTTCGTAAACCGACGGAGAATATGAGATTTAGGGCATTTTAGTCATTTGTAGGAAGTACTGTTTTCATTCATATTTTGCTGATGTGATTGACATGGTTTATTGTCGCATTAGAATGTTAGGAATGCGTGCATAATTAGTTTGGCGAAGAGATTTGCCTAAATGCGCACTTCGGGTCGACATACTATATGTAGACTTAAGTGTGTAGTGTAAGTGTTTGTATAAATGTTTGTATTAGTATGTATTGAATTAAATGGTGTTATGAATTAGTTTGAGATTGATTTCTCAATTAATATGCTGGTGTAAATGGTTTCCTACATGTTAGCGATATGTATGATTTCATTATATGGATGAAATGCATGTACTTGATGATTCGCTTAAGTTGTATGTTATAACTTGTGCTTGATGATTTCATTATGATTTAGTTTGAGATTGAATTCTTAATTAATATGCTGATGGAAATGATTTCCTATATGTTGGTGATATGCATAATTTCACTATATGTATGAAAGGCATGTGTCAGATGATTTACTTAAGTTATACGATATAACATGTGTTAACATGCTCACATGATTGTTAATGTGGATTCATATGTGTTTGAGACTATACTTAGTCCAGGCAGTCGGTAACAGAGAAAATTCATGGCTAGCTGGTATTTGCCACGAACGACGCGTCGATGAACGTGAGTCGTGTTTTAAAGTTGGCGGCAGTGGTTAGGCCACGCGAAGTGTTTTACGCACTTCATGTCGTTCGACTTGAGATGCGATCGCGTTAGTCGAGCCCGTCAAGTAACCCGACTGGCCGCTGTATGTTCACCCTGCATGAGTCATAACTGCTTAAACCTAGGGTACTGAACTTACCATTGTAAACCCTGTTAACCATGGTACCTTGATCCACGAAGACTCATGAGCCGGGCATGGTGGTATGGGACACCGTGGTCGAGCTGTCGGCCTACGCTGGGGTCACAAACCTCCCCGTAGTGACCAGTGAGTACCTAGTCTCGTGAGCAGATTATGGTGGTATGAGACACTATATTCTTGCTGTTGGCCTACACTGATCAGGCGACGAGTCCTTTGTAGTGACCGCGAGCGTATTCTGAGTCTACGGGAGGCGACGACCCTTCAGTAGCATAGAGTACAGTAGGCCTGTATTGATAAGGTGATGGGGGAGCGGAGCAACGAGTGCATGCAACAGCCCTGACAACCCTTGCAGCGACCTACAAAATGTACATCGTATGAGATTACTAGGAGTAACGACCCTAGACAGGATCTGTGTTGGGATTGATACAAGGAAAGTACCTTAGTTTCCCAATCCTGCTGTTTGAATGGACTAATAACAACTCGAAAATCATATCACCATTACATTGCATGTGCCTAGAAGATGTGGAGCACTTTAGGGAGTGTGACATGCCGCGGTCGTAAGATGGTGCCGTATGAGGGAGATCGTCGGTGAGGGCATACATCACGTCATGTCATATTGCATTAATAACAGTTTTAGGATTGTTTGATTTACTGCTTTACTTTTATCGCATGATTGATTTGAGAACATGTTAATCCTTGCTCTATTATTCCACTGAGTTAGCTGCTCACTCCCACGTTACGGGACGGTGTTCCTAGACACCCACCAGACTTTTTTGTGATTGCAGATGATGGCGCAGCCTGCAAGGCGGAGTCGGACTTGATGATGATGAGGAGGATCCCTCCTTTATGCGTGTTCTGATCGACGGGATTATAGGGAGGTCGATTAGATACCTTGACACTTGTCATTTTATATTTTTAGAGCACTCATGTATATTCTTTTGTTTACTTTTGAAGTATACATGTATGTATATAACCTGGTAACATGTTCACACTCTGGAGACATACAACAGTTTATATATGTTATACATACTATTACAGTCTTCCGCTTGTAAATTTAACTGTCTCTGGAGTATGATATGCTGTTCTGGATTAATCTTACTCATGTTTAATACATTAACTCAGAAAACATTCAACCATATGCATTTATGTTGCATAAATAACATTTCGGAACTCGGGAGTTGGGTTTTTGCTCGACCCCCTGATTTTTGGGATGTTACAACTTACCTTATTGCGCGCGATGTGATGGTAATCTAGTTTAGAGTGTACTAGACCCCGGTGATATCCCATATTTGAGCTATATTGATGTATGGATATAAATGAGGATCTGTATGCTTGAGTTGCATTGCACATCGCATGACCTTGGGGTGGCCGATACCATTCATGTCTTGCATCGCATAAGCCTTGGTACGGCTCATCATATTATGGATCCATCTGCATATTTCACATTATCCTGACATTGCATGTTCATATTACTACCTTGCGCACACACTTTCACCACCCTCTAAGCTTTCTGTAAGATTATGCACAACCGTTGCGTGCAGGTGACGTTGGATCGCAGCAGCGCTGAGGCAGGAGCACGTTGTAGAGCGTTTGGAGTTTTTGGTTCTTTATCATTGTATTTCCCTTTATGTTCATTGTACTTGTAAAGTTTTTGATCATAGTGGAAATGTAATGAAGTTCTTGGTTGTTATTTGTGGGTTATGCCTTTGGTTATGCTTATTACGAATCAAACTGATATTTAAAATCCTCCTCGTATCATCCCAGGATCGGAACCTGGAGAATGGGGGCTAGGAGCTGAGAATGGGGTTCTACAGAGGCTGTCGACGCCGGATTCGGCGATCGAGAATTTTATTAGCCCGATTTCTGAGTTTGAGGTGTGACAGAATTTGGTATCAGAGCATAACTTGGGAATAACCGAGAACAACATTACATGTCTGCTATGAGTGAAGAATGGTTAAGTCCCGAAGTTCGGATAGCTTCGCGACCTTCCAATACAGACCGTTAATGTGCGTACCTTCGAGAGTTTTGAAGTTGATAGGTGCCTTCGCTCTTTCCTGTAGGACATGACACCTGGGAGAGTTACCCGATTGACTCCTGCACCACCACCTGAGGATTCTGCTTCACCATCGGAGGCTACAGCTTTACCACCTGCGTCTCCTGTTCCACCCTCAGAGATCCCTGCTTCCTTCCCTGAGGATGACATTCCTCCACCTGAGGCCGATGAGGAGCTGACTGTGACTGTGAGTGCTTCTCAGTTGCAGCAGATGTTACAGGCTGTGACAGCCGCACTCCAGGGACAGGGTAGGCGCCCAGTTGTTTCACCAGCTCAAGCAGAGCAGGAGCGCGAGCGCCTTACTTCGTGAGTTCAGACGGCTTGATCCCCCACGTTTCCAGGGCGTGCCAGATCCGACTGCAATAGAGAGATGGCGCTCCGATGTGGAGAAGATCTTCGATCCCATGTCATGTACGACCGAGCAGTGCGTCCGGCTAGCTGTATTTCTCTTCCAGGGTGAGGCTGAGCATTGGTGGACCTCTGTTACCCGTGTTGCCGGACCTAAGTATATCTGGACATGGGAGGACTTTGTTGATCGATTCAAGAAACAGTATTTCTCCGACCATATCTGCCGTCAGCGAGCTTTAGAGTTCGAGACTCTGGTGCAGGGAGACATGATTGTGGCGCAGTATGCGGCCCGTTTCGTTGCACTCTCGAGATTTGCACCATATATGGTTGATGACAAGGGGAGGAAGCCCTCCGTTTCGAGCACGGCTTACGTTACGGCCTTCGAGGTCGTGTTATTGGGCATGAGCTTCCTACTTTCCAGGCTGTAGTGCGGAGAGCTCAGATTTACGAGACTGAGTGGGCCGGTTCTCAGTCTGATCACGGTCAGAGGAGAGACCGGAAGAGGCAGGCTTCTTCCAGTCCTTCCCAACAGCATCGATCACAGTAGCAGAGGCGCACAGGTCACCCAGCTTTCCTAGCACCATCAGCACCAGCAGCACCTCCACCGCCACCTCAGAGGCAGTTCATCGGCACTTGCTTCAGGTGCGGTGCGACGGGACATCGTTCATGGGAGTGTCCCAGCCCCCAGCAGAAGTAGAGAGGTTCACAGCAGCAGAGACCTCCACTGCAACAGCAAAGACCCCCACAGCAGCAGCGATAGTAGCCTCCACCACCGAGGCCACCTCAGCAGCAGCATCATCATCAGCACCAGCCTCAGAGGCCGCAGCAGCAGAGGCAGCAGTTTCGACTACCTCAGCGACCCCAGCAGCATCAGCAGTATGTTCAGAGGGGACATGCACCTCCCCAGCCAGCTCAGGCTAAATTCTATGTGGCTCAGCAGGATCCGCAGTCATCCAGAGGAGTTGTTGAGGGTATACTTTCAGTTTCTGCATGCATTGCACGAGTGTTGTTTGACTCCGGTGCATCGCACTCTTTTGTGGCCGAGAGTTTCTCTCAATCAGCTGGTTTACCGTTGGAGTCTGCTGGTGAGAGCCTATCAGTATCGACTCCCTTGGGGAGGACTACAGTGTTAGGACGATTTTGCTCGTCATGCCCCGTTCTGGTTGGGGATACCTTTCTGCCTGCCGATTTGTTCATTTTACCGATGTCCAAGTTCGACGTCATCCTAGGCATGGATTGGCTCACCGAGTACTATACTATATTGGACTGCGCCGCGAGGACGGTCACGTTCTGTATACCCGGCGTGCCACAGTTTCAGTTCGTTGCAGAGGCCAGAGGAGAGCGGTTGTCTTGTTTGATGTCATGGGCAGTAGAGGAGCCTGTTGCCATTTGCATCGACCATTTACCGATAGTTTACGATTTTCCTGATGTGTTCCAAGAGATTCTGGGATTACCGCCTCGTCGACTCACCGAGTTCCAGATTGATCTCATGCCCGATACCACGCCTATTTCGAAGGCCCCGTATCGTATGACACCG
Source organism: Magnolia kwangsiensis (assembly GCA_037074715.1). NCBI lineage: Eukaryota > Viridiplantae > Streptophyta > Magnoliopsida > Magnoliales > Magnoliaceae > Magnolia > Magnolia kwangsiensis. Next base: position 139,803,438 of record CM073572.1, read on the forward strand.
TTAGAGTTACGGGAACTGCAGAAGCAGTTGGACGAGTTGCGAGAGTTGGGTTTTATCCGTCCGAGCAGTTCACCGTGGGGAGTGCCGGTACTCTTCGTGAAGAAGAAGGATGGCTCGTTGAGGCTCTGCGTTAACTACTGTGAGCTCAACAAAGTCACGATCAAGAACAAGTACTCGCTCCCTAGGATTGACGATTTGTTCGACCAGCTGCAGGGTGCACAGTTCTTTTCGAAGATTGACCTGCGTTCCGGTTATCATCAGATTCGGGTCCAAGATGAGGACATTCCGAAGATGGCATTCAGGACGCGTTACGGTCATTTTGAGTTTCAGGTCATGTCCTTCGGATTGACCAATGCACCTGCGGTCTTCATGCAGCTGATGAACAAGGTTTTTCACCCATATCTGGATCAGTTTGTTGTAGTCTTCATCGATGACATTCTGATCTATTCGAGGACCCGTGAGGAGCATGAGCAGCACTTGGAGATTACTCTACAGACCCTCCGCGCACACAAGCTGTATGCAAAGCTGGAGAAGTGCGAGTTCTGGCAGGAGGAGGTGAAGTTCCTTGGTCACGTGGTGATGAGGGAGGGTTTCGCAATGGACCCCTCGAAGGTCGTGGCAGTGCGTCAGTGGGGCCAGCCCACGACTGCGACAGAGATCCGTAGTTTCCTTGGTTTAGCGGGCTATTATCAACGTTTCATTGAGGGTTTTTCTCGTATTGCAGCCCCGCTGACTAGGTTGACTCGGAAGGGCGCAGAGTTTATTTAGAGTGACGCCTGCGAGAGAGCATTTACGGAGTTGAAGGACCGTCTGACGTCCGCTCCTGTCCTCACTCTTCCCTCTGGGAGTGACGGCTTTATTATATTCACTGATGCCTCACATATCGGTTTGGGTGCTGTTCTGATGCAGCACGGGAGACTAGTGGCCTTCGCATCTCGTCAGCTCAAGGTCCATGAGCTGAACTATCCTACACATGATCTGGAGCTGGCTGCAGTTGTCTTCGCACTGAAGGTGCGGAGGCACTATTTTTATGGGGTTAGGTTCGAGCTCTTCTCTGATCACAAGAGCTTGAAGTACCTCTTCTCACAGTCTGAGTTGAATATGAGACAGAGGCGCTGGATGGAGCTCTTGAAAGACTATGATTTTGACCTCCAATACCACTCGGGCAAGGCGAATGTGGTGGCAGATGCCCTTAGCCGTCAGCCATGAGGCCTAGTGGCGCATATGATGATTCAAGAGTGGCGGATGCTTGAGGATATCGCAGCATATGATTTTGAGTTTGGCATGCAGTCTTCCATTGTACAGTTATCGAGCTTGTCGATTCAACCCTCTCTTGTAGCTAGGGTGATCGAGGCTCAGCAGGCTGATCAGTCGTTGCAGAGTTATATGGCTGAGGCGGCATCTGAGGGTCAGGTTGATTGGCAGATCGGTACAGACGGTGGACTTCGCTTCAGAGGCCGATTGTGTGTCCCGAATATTCTAGAGTTGCACAGAGATCTTATGACCGAGGCACATCGATCGTAATTTTCTATCCACCCGGGCTCGACGAAGATGTATCGTGACATGAGGCGACAGTATTTTTGGGAAGGGATGAAGCGCTAGATCACCAATTTTGTGGCCGAGTGTGACACGTGCCAGCGTGTTAAGGTCGATCATCAGAGACCTCCAGGTCTATTGCAGCCATTGAGCGTCCCGATGTGGAAGTGGGAGCAGTGTCGAATGATTTCATTATGGGTTTTTGGAGGACTCAGCGCGGTCATGACGCCATTTGGGTTGTTGTGGATCGTCTGACGAAGTCGGCACATTTTCTTGCGATGCGTGAGACTTGGTCTATGGACTGGCTTGCGAGACTATTCATCGAGGAGATTGTGAGACTGCATGGCATTCCAGTCTCGATCGTTTCTGACCGAGACTCGAGGTTCACGTCTCAGTTTTAGGGGAGCTTCCAGCGTGCGATGGGGACTGATTTGCAGCTCAGCACCGCGTACCATCCGCAGACCGATGGCCAGACCGAGAGGGTCAATCAGATACTTTAGGATATGCTTTGGGCCTGCGCGATTGACTTCGGGGGTAGCCGGGATGAGCATCTGCGATTGGCTGAGTTCGCATATAATAATCGCTATCAGGTGACCATCGGCATGGCTCCTTTTGAGGCACTATATGGCAGATCATGCAGATCACCGAGTTGTTGGACCGAGGTTGGAGAGCGTCGTCTCATAGGTCCCAAGCTTGTGCAGGAGACTTCAGAGGCTATTGACATCATCAGGCAGAGGATGCGCACAGCTCAGAGCCGACAGAAGAGTTCTGCTGATCATCGGTGTCGTCCCTTGGATTTTGATGTAGGGGACCATGTGTATCTCAAGGTCTCGCCCATGAAGGGTGTAGTTCGATTTGGAACGAAGGGCAAGCTTGTCCCGAGATTCATAGGACTTTTTGAGATCACTGGGCACATTGGCACCGTGGCCTATCGGCTTGCCTTGCCATCACAGTTTTCTGGCATCCATGATGTTTTCCATGTCTCCATGTTGAGGAAGGGTGGGTCAGACATAGTTCCCGTTATTGATTGGCAGCCATTGGAGGTTCGTGAGGACGCTTCTTACATTGAGCAGCCAGTCCGTATCCTTGATCGAAAGGAGCAGGTCCTCAGAACCAAGGTCATTCCATTGGTGAAGGTGTAGTGGAGTCACCATTCTGTAGAGGAGGCTTCGTGGGAGCGTGAGGCTGAGATTCGAGAGCGTTATCCTCATCTCTTTGATGGTTGACCATATGTTGTATTTTGCATTTTACCTTTGATATTATATAATGATGTCATGTCTCTTCTTCCTCCTGAGTTATGTCTTGTTATGATGATTGAATAAATTTTGAGGATGAAATTTTTATAAGGAGTGGAGAGCTGTAAGACCCGTATCTTGGTCCGTACATTTCTGTAGACTTCCGCGATCTTACCGGTCGAATTCCAGCAACCTTCGACCCTTAATCGATATCGACGTGCGACCCTGATTCATATGTCGACAATCCGAGTCGACTCAACCCGAGACCAATACCATAGCGATAGCGTCGTCGCTGCGGTTCCGATACCGCGACTCGCGCGCCGAGGCGATACCCTGGTCAAGAGATATGGGCCAACGTTCGGTGCGAGAAAACGCTGCACGTTGCGAAAATTAAGGGAATCTCTACGATGTGTCACATCAATCCCATCAATCAATCACCCATCAATCCATCATATGTCAAGTACACATCACTTCCATCCCTTTTCCCAAGCAACTACAAAAGTCTCCCAAAACCATACCTCTCTTACACAAAAAGCTACAAAAGTCAAGCTTTTCTTACACTACCCATACCTCTCTTACACAAAAGCCTCAAAAGTCAAGCCTTTCCTTACACAACCATCATTCATCCATCCATCCATCTCTCTCTACCTCACTCTCTCTCTTTCTCTCTTTTTCTCATTTCAAAAATCCCAAGCAAGAAAGAGTCCCACGTATGGAATTTTACAAAATCCCTAAACTTCAAGTGGCCCACCTCTTCATCCCAAGATCTCCCATCTCAACCCTCCATTCCTCATCTTAACCGTTGAAAACCAAGCTAAGGTGCCAAGGAACTCCTAGGAGCAAGAAGATCGGACGGTGGGTGCTAGATCCTTTTAGTTTTTCTTTTTTTTATAGTGGACCAAGTGAGGCCCACCGATCAATGATGTGGATCTCACTTGGGACCCTAAGATAAGGCCGATGGTCTACTTGGATCATCATGATCATTCCATGATGGGGCCATTCTCCATAGACCCCATCATGATGTTTATTTTCTTTAGAAAGGTCATCTAGACCATCCATATTGGTGGGAAAAGGATCCCCACCGTTGATCTTCAGTTTTTGTGGTCACATGTGCAAAATAACCCACTTGATGTGTGATTTCATGTAAGGCAGGGCCCATAATGATGGGGTCCCTCCATCACAAGCCGTGTCCCACTCTCCATGTCTCTCTCACTCTCCTTCATTTTATTTTATTTTATTTTATTTTTATGCAAGAAGATTGTGTGGCCCACTTGAAAGGATCCCACTTTAGGAGTTAGTTTGTGCAAGTTTTTATTCAAGTGGGGCCCACCATATGCGTTGTGCACACATCACCCATCCGTGGTGGCCCACTTCATCAGGGCCCACCACTAATGATTTTTTTTAGAGAGCAAACCGTCCAGCGTCTGGGACGCTGGACGTTTCACAAAAAAATAAAGAAAGAAGAAGAGTAAAGCATTTGGGTGGCCCACTCACTTAGGCCCCACCTTGATGTATATATTCGATCCAAGCCGTCCATCCTCCTTCCCACATAGTTTTAACCGTCAAATAAAACAATGGGACTGATCCGAATATCGTGTGGGCCATAGTAAGGGAAACACTGGCGGTTACCATTGAACAATTTTCTGGTGTTTCTATGCACCCAAAAAAAATGAACATAAGACTCATTTCGATTGTTACGGGCCACTGATCGCAATGGCTGGGGCGGATTTCATTCTTGCGGGCCCCACGTGTGAAAAACCATCGAAAATCTGATTTTCCCCATTTTTATGAAAGAGGTAGAGCCTCTGCATTGGTGTCAGCGGGTGGCAGCGCTGCACGCTGCTGCGTGCAGCTGTTCAGGCGGGCGGGTGGCGTCCAACTAGGGACCCACGGCTCCAGCCGTGGGCCCCACAGTAATGTTTGTTTGCCATCCAATCAGTTCACTAGGTGGGCCACCCCAGTGTTGGGGCCCCCTCCAAAAATGAGATCGATCTAAAACTCAGGTGGCCCACACCACAGGAAACAGTGGACTTGGATGTCTACCATTGGAATCCTCTTTGGGGCCCACAGAAGTATTGGATCAAGCTGAAATTTATGTTTTCCCTTCATCCTGGTCAGAGTGACCTTATGAACGGGTTGGATTTCAAATAAACATCACGGTGGGCCACATACGTGAAACCCACAGTGATTTATGTATTTTATTCACACCGGTGATGCCCACTATGATTTGTGTTGTATCCAGACCGTCCCCACTGGACGGTGGGGCCCACCCCAACCGCATGTGAGTGTACATATATATCTATATATATATATATATATATATTATTATATTATATATATATATATATATATTACATATAATATTGTATATATTACATATATTATATTATATGTAGTTTATATATTATATAATATACATGATTGTACGCCTTCATGTGGGCCCCACCATTGTCATAGGCGATGCATCCAGACCGTCCATCCCCTTGAAAAGATCATTTTAGGCCTATGGGTTAGGCCCATTTGAATTATAAAAGGCCTATGGGCTAGGCCCATTTGATTTATGAAATGCTTATGGGCTGGGCCCATTTGATTCATTCAAGGCCTAAGAATTTGGGCCCACTTGATATGTAAAGCCTATGGGCTTAGGCTCACTTGATATTTAAGGCCTATGGGCTAGGACCATTTGAATTTTAAAAGGGCATGGGCTAGGCCCATTTGATTCATTTAAGGCCTAAGAACTTAGGCCCATTTGATGTGTTGCAAGTCCATGGGACTAGGCCCATTTGATGTACTTCAAGGCCCATGTAATCGGACCCTTTTTGTTGAAATTTAAAGCCCATGGAGGTAGGCCATTTGATATATGTAAGGCCTAGGGGTTTAGGCCCACTTTGATATGCATACAAGGCCTACAAGTTTAGACCCATTTAATGTATGATAAGGCCTAGGGGTTTTGGCCCATTGAACTCATGTTAGGTCTATGGGCTGAGGCCCACTTGGTCTACGCGTGGGACCCAATTGGTGTGACCCATTGGTCACATATTAGCCTCATGAGACTAAGCTCATTCAATGCAATCCTAGGCCCACGGGTTTTGACCCATTGTAATGCACACAAGACCCATTGGTGTGGCCCATTTATATGGCCCATCTGATGAATAAAAGGCCCATACGATATGGCCCATTTGATATATATGTAAGGCCTAATGGGATGAACCTAAGGTCCATTGCAATGTGTAATCCCAATACAGGTTATGTAGCGACGTTTAAGAAGATCGTGCCTGGGGAACAATGTTGGTTTGACGTCCACATTGCGAGTGTAATGTTGGTTGGATGTCCACATTACAACTCTCCTTAGGGCCTATTGCTAGGCCGTACTTATTGTGTATAGGCCGTCCAGGCCCATCTGCGTTGTAAGAATGGTTCATCACTCATTTACATGTTTAGTATAGTTTCATGACCCATGATCATACGCATCATACGTATACTTGATATGAGGATTGACTGATCATAGCATATGCCTTCAGGCAGGTTGTTTATGGGCTCCCGGTTAGGCGGTGTTGCCCTACATGAGCGCACGATATGCGCAGGATCTGTTGCATGACTGGATAGCGTGAATCATGCATTTCGCATTTATGTGACATGGTTATTGTACGCCCTAACGACATCAGGGCCATAGCCTCCACATACGCATCGTGGATGGTAGGATTGGATACCGAAAATCTTATTCTACATGGGGTATTATAGATATCCCTGGGTGAAAGTCCCTAAACCCTTATGGTACCAAGAGGTTGCTCCAACGTATAGACCGAGTGAGTAGATGAGCGTTGAGCGCCGATTACCAGACGGTTACGCTCTCCACTGTGTCATGGTCAGTTGGAAGGGGGTGCGGCCTTACCCGCTTGAGAGTAGGGGGAAATGCTAGGCTGAGTTTGACCAGCTCGAGGAATGGGTCCGCTATTGACGAGTCGCGCCTGATATTGGCAGACGGATAGTGAGGTCTCTTCCACTTACCTTATTGTGCCCGATGTGGCGGCAATCTATTTTAGAGTGTACTAGACCCCGGTGATATCCCATATTTGAGCTGTATTGATGTATGGACATATATGAGGATCTGTATGCTTGAGTTGCATTGCACATCGCATGGCCTTGGGGTGGCCGATACCATTCATGTCTTACATCGCATAAGCCTTGGTACGGCTCATCATATTATGGATCTATCTGCATATTCCGCATTGCCCTGACATTGCATATTCATATTATTACCTTGCACACACACTTTGACCACCCTCTAAGCTTTCTGTAAGCTTATGCACGACCGTTGCGTGCAGGTGACGTTGATTCGCAGCAGCGCTGAGGTAGGAGCACGTTGCAGAGCGTTTGGAGTTTTTGGTTCTTTATCATTATATTTCCCTTTATGTTCATTGTACTTGTAAAGTTTTTTATCATAGTGGAAATGTAATGAAGTTCTTGGTTGTTGTTTGTGGGTTATGCCTTTGGTTATGCTTATTACGAATCAAACTGATATTTAAAATCCTCCTCGTATCATCTTAGGATTGGAACCTGGCGAATGGGAGCTAGGAGCCGAGAATGGGGTTCTACGGAGGCTGTCGACGCCGGATTCAGTGATCGGGAATTTTGTGATCCCGGTTTTCGAGTTTGGGGCGTGACAATGAGACCCGTCCACATCGTCCACCCTTTTAGATGGGCCACACCATGGTGTATGGGTCTTATCCAGACCGTCCACCACCCTTGGACGGTGGGGCCACATCCATGTGGGGCCCTACTAGGTGTGCGTCCCACGCCCAAATCCATAGCTCACGTGGTAGATAGAGTGAAAGATACCTCGTTTCAACGCTGAGGTCTTGGTACCACTCCCTAATGAGGGTGGCTTTCAGAGGAGTGTGAGTGAGGGTGGTGTCCATGGGACCCACCCCCATCCTCAATCCAACCATATGGGCCACACCATCATGTATGTGTCTATCCAAACCGTTCACCATCCTTGGATGGTGGGGCCCACCCTACATGTGGAGCCCTCCTTTATGCATGTGACGGTCCAGGCCATCCAAAGGCCTGGACGTTGCATTATGGTATCATATATATATATATATATATATATATATCCCTGATGGTGGGCCCTACATGGGACCCACCTCTGGCCGCTGTTAATGAATAACGTTGCATAGCAGCAGCTATATGGATGATATATATTATATATATTATATATATAATATATAATATATGAGGGTGGACCCTACGTGGGACCCACCTCTGCTTTGTAAAATGGGCACAAGGCTGCTCTCTCATGTCTGCAACTTGCAGGCCCACATTGATGTACGTGGTTTACACAAGCCATCCATCCATTCTGGCAGTGGACCATACATGATGTGTGTGTTTTGCACATGCCGTACATCTATTTTTGATGGTGGGACCCACTGCCATCTGACGACAGCAAGTTCTGTGGGTCCCACTACTAAGGAGGTTAGATATATCATATATTATATTATATATTATATATACGTGATGGTGGGCCCTATGTGGCACCCACCTTTTCCCTCCTTATGCAGCCAGCTACCTATACAGCAACTATCAAGCTACCCCTTTGTTGGTAGCAAGCCCATAGGTCCCACATTGATGTATGTGTTTTATCGACACCATCCAATATTTGAATGGTGGGGCCTACCATGAGGCATGTGTTATATTTATGTCGTCCAACCATTTGTGAGATCATTTTACGGCATGGGAAAATAATGGTGAGCCAAATCTAAAGTTCAAGTGAACCCCACCATTTAACTAGTGGACCGTGTCATCCACCGTTCAAACTCCTAAGGGCCACGGTAGTTTCAATAAGTTGATAATTGTTTTCATTTCATCTATCTCTTTGATAACTTATGAATATGTCGGTTCTCAAATACATAAAGGTGAGCCCGATTTGATATACATTTAGCCCATTTGACTTGGCCCATTTGATCGCCCCATGTTATACGTCCCATTTGTTGTACCTAAGGCTCATGGGTTGAGGCCCAATTGGATGTACACAAGTCAATTACAATGTGTGACTCTACCATGGTTTGTGTAATGATATTTATGACGGTCATACCTTGGGAGCAATGTTGGTTTGACATCCACATTATAAGAATAATGTTAGTTAAATGTCCCCATTATAATTCTCCCTAGGGCCCATTGTTAGGCCCACACTTGTAGGACGTCTAGGCCCATCTTCATTATGAGCAGCATCCATCACCATATAACATGTTTAGTATAGTTTCATAATTCATGATCATACACATCATATGTATGCTTGATATGAGAAGTGACTGATCATAGCATATGCCTTCGGGTAGATTGTTTAGGGGCTCCCAGATAAGTGGTGTTTCCCTACATGAGCGCACGATACACGCAGAATTTTTGCATGACTGGATAGTGTGATTCATGCATTCGTATTGTGTGATATGGTACTATACGCCCTAGTGACATTAGGGCCGTAGCCTCCACAGGCGTATTGTGATTATCAGGATTGGATACTGAAAATCTTATTCTATATGGGGTGTTATAGATATCCAAAAGTGAAAGTCCCTATACCCTTTTGGTACCAGGAGGTTTCTCTAACATCTAGACGGAGTGGGTGCATGAGCGTCAAGTTCCGATTACTAGAAGGCCACACTTTTCACTATGTCATGGTGTGTTGGAAGGGAGTGCGGCCTTACCCACCCGAGAGGAGGGGGCAAAGATATGCTGAGTTTGACTACCTCGAGGAGTGGGTCCGCTATCGATGAGCCGAGTCCGATGTTGGCAGGCAGATAGTGAGGTCTTTTCCACTTACCTTGTTGCACGCGATGGGGCCGCAATCTAGCTTGGATTGTACTAGACCCCAGTGATATTTTAAATTTAAGCTATATTGATATGTAATAGATGAGGATTCGTATGCTTGGGTTGCATCTCGCATCACATGGCCTTGGTATGGCCAACATTATTCATGCTTTGCATCGCTTGGCCTTAGTACGACTAATAGTATTCTTGGATTCATTAACATATTTTGCATTACTCTGATACTGCATAATTGTCTTACTATCTTGCACACACACTTTCACCACCTCCTAAGCTTTCCATAAGCTTATGCATGACCGTTGCGTGTAGGTTACATTAGACCACATCAGCGTTGAGGCAGGAGCGCATAGTAGATCATCTTAGAGCTTTTTATCCATTATCATTGTATTTCCCTTTATAATCATTGTACTTATAAAGTTTATGGTCATAGTGGAAATGTGATGGAGTTTTTGGTTATTGTTTATGGGTTATGCCTTTGGTTATGCTTATTACGAATCAAACTACTGTTGAAAATCCTCATCGTAGCATCCCAGGATCAGAACCTGGCGAATGGACGCTGGGAGTTGAGAATGGGGTACTACGGAGGTTGTCGGCGTCGGATTCGGTGATTAGAAATTCTGTGAGCCCAGTTTCTGAGTTTGGGGCTTGACACAAGTTAGTATCAGAGTATTACTTCGGGATAACTGGGAACAACATTACATGTCTGCTATGAGTTTAGAATGACTAAGTCCTGAAGTTCGGATAGTTTAGCAATCTTCCATTATAAGCCCTTAACGTGCGTGCCTTTGAGAGTATTCAAGTTGATAGGCGCCTTCACTGTTTCCTATAGGACATGCCGTGAAGGAGAGTGACTCTATCGACTCCCACTCCACCACCTGAGACTCCCCCTACCACCTACGATCCCCACTTCACCACCAGAGGTTCCTACCGCCCATCCTCAGGATGCTGCTCCTCCGCCAGAGATTGGTGCGAATCCGAACGTATCCATGAGTGCCTCCCAATTACAACAAATGTTGTAGGCTATGATGGCCGCACTTCAGGGCCAGGGCAGACACCCTTTTATTTCTCCGGACTAGGTAGAGCAGGAGCGTGCAAGTGCCCTTCTTCGAGAGTTCCAATGGCTCTATCCCCCATGTTTTCAGGGTGAGCCAGACCCGACAGTAGCTGAGAGATGGTGCTCTAATGTGGAGAAGATATTTGATACGATGGGATGTACGACCGAGTGGCGAGTCCGATTAGCTGTATTTCTCCTCCATGGTGACGTTGAGCACTGGTGGAGATCAGTCTCTTAAGCAGTAGGCGTCGATTTTGTGTGGACCTGAGAGGATTTTGTATATCATTTTGACTGACAGTATTTTTTAGATCACATTCAACGACAGCGAGCATTAGAGTTTGAGGTTCTAGTGCAGGGTGATATGACAGTGGCTCAGTATGCGGCTCATTTTGTATCACTATCCAGATTTACACCATACCTTATAGATGATGAGGAGCGGAGAACCGCCGCTTTGACGACGGCTTGCGTTACTATCTTCAAGACCGTGTTATTGGGCATGAGCTCCCGACTTTTGAGGGGGCAGTACGGAAGGCCCAGATTTATGAGACTGAGTGGCCTGGTTCTCAGTCTGATCTCGATCAGAGGAGAGACTGGAAGAGGCAGGCTCCCTCCAGTGACTCCCAACAACGTCAACCATAACAACAGAGGCGTACAGGTCACCTAGCCTTCCGAACACTAGTAGCACCTCCAGCACCACCTCCGAGGTAGTTCACCGATACCTATTTTGGGTGCGGTGCGATGGGGGACCATATGTGGGAGTGTCCCTGCACCAAGTAGCAACAGCAGTAGAGAGGTCCACAACAGCCTACACCACCGCAGTAGAGAGACTCCTACAGAAGCAGCAACAGTAGCCACCACCACCGAGGCCACCTCAGCAGCAGCATCAGCACAAGCCTCCGAGGCCGTAGCAGTAGAGGTAGCATTTTTGACCCCCTCAGCGACCTCAGCAGCAACACGCTCAGAGAGGACAAGTGCCTCCCAAGCCGGCTCAGGCTAGGTTCTATGCGGCTCAGCAGGACCCGCAGTCATTCAGAGGAGTCGTTAAGGGTATACTTTTAGTCTCTGCATGCACAACACGTGTTGTTAGATTCTGGTACATCGCATTCTTTTGTGGCCGAGAGTTTTTACCAATCGACTGGCTTGCCGTTGGAGTCTACTCATGAGGGCCTATCAGTATCGACTCCCTTAGGGAAGACTGTGGTGTTAGGATGATTTTACTCGTCTTGCCTCGTTCTAGTTGGGGATACTTTTTTGCTTGCCAATTTGTTTGCTTTGCCGATTTCAGAGTTCAATGTCATCTTGTGTATGGATTGGGTTGTCGAGTACTACGCCATATTGGACTGCTCCGTGAGGACAGTCACGTTCTGTATACTCGGTGTGTCATAATTTCAATTCATTGCAGAGTCCAAAGGAGAGTCGTTGTCTCATTTGATGTCGTGTGCCATAGAGGAGCCCATAGCGGTGAGCATCGACCAATTTCCCAAGAGCCCATATCTATTTGTGATTTTTCTGATGTGTTCTAGGAGATTCCGAGATTACTCCCTCATCGACTCATCGAGTTTCAGATTGATCTAGTGCCTAGTACTGCGCCTATTTCGAAGGCCCCATATCGCATGACACCGTTAGAGTTGCGAGAACTGCAGAAGCAGTTGGACGAGTTACACGATTTGGGCTTTATTCATCTAAACAGTTCACCATGGGGGGCGTCGGTACTCTTCATGAAGAAGAAGGATGGCTTGTTGAGGCTCTGCGTAGATTACCCCGAGCTCAACAAAGTCACGATCAAGAACAGGTACCCACTCCTGAGGATTGATGATTTGTTTGATCAACGACAGGGTGCACAATTCTTTTTTAAGATTGACCTGCGTTCTGGTTATCATCAGATTTGGGTCCGAGAGGAGGACATTCTGAAGACGGCTTTCAGGACACGCTATGGTCATTTTGAGTTTTAGGTCATGTCCTTCAGACTAACCAATGCAACCACGGTCTTCATGTAGTTGTTAAACGAGGTCTTTCGCCCATATCTCAATCATTTTGTTGTAGTCTTCATTAACGACATTCTGATCTATTCGAGGACCCATGAGGAGTACGAGAAGCACTTGGAGATTACCTTGCAGACCCTCCATGTACACCAGCTGTATGCGAAGTTGGAGAAATGCTAGTTCTAGCAGGAGGAGGTGAAGTTTCTCGGTCACGTGGTGATGAGGCAGGGCGTCACAGTGGACCCCTCGAAGGTTGAGGCAGTGCGTTAATGAGGCAAGCCCATGAATACGTCCGAGATCTATAATTTCCTTGGTTTGGTGGGATACTACAGGCGTTTCATTGAGGGCTTCTCTCGTATTGCAGTCCCTCTGACCAGGTTGACTCGGAAGGGCGCAGAGTTTATTTAGAGTGACGCATGCGAGTGAGCATTTATGGAGTTGAAGGACCGCCTCAAGTCTGCTCTTGTCCTCACTCTTCCCTCTAGGAGTGATGAATTTATTGTATTTACTGATTCCTCGCATATTGGTTTGGGTGCTGTCCTGATGCAACATGGGAGAGCAGTGGCCTTCATGTCTGGTCAGCTTAAGGTACATGAGCTGAACTACCCCACGCATGATTTAAAGCTGGTTATAGTTGTTTTCGCATTAAAGGTGTGGAGGCACTATCTTTATGGGGTTATGTTCGAGCTCTTCTCTGACCACAAGAGCTTGAAGTACCTCTTCTCGCAGTCTGAGCTGAACATGAGGCAGAGACACTGGATGGAGGTCTTGAAGGACTACGATTTCAATCTTCTGTACCACCGAGGCAAGGCAAATGTGGTGACAGATGCCCTCAGCTGTTAACCATATGGCCTGGTGGCGCATATGATGGCCCAGGAGTGGAGGATGCTCAAGGATATCGAAAAGTATGATTTTGAGTTCGGATTGCAGTATTCTATCGTACAGTTATCGAGCCTGTTCATTTAACCCTCTCTTGTCACAAGGGTGATGGAGGCTCAGCAGGCTGATGAGTCGTTATAGAGTTATATGGCTAAGGTAGCATCTGAGAGTTAGACAGATTGACAGATTGGTGCAGACAATGGACTTCACTTCAGAGGTCGATTATGTGTCCCGAATATTCTTGAGTTGCGCAAAGATCTTATGACCGAGGTACATCGATCACGATTTTCTATCCACCCTGACTCGATGAAGATGTACCGCAATATGAGGCAACAATATTTTTGGGTAGGGATGAAGTGCCAGATTGCCAGTTTTATGGCCGAGTGTGACACATGCCAGCGTGTTAAGGCCGATCATCAAAGTTCCCCTGGTCTATTGCAGCCGTTGAGTGTCCCGATGTGGAAGTGGGAGCACGTGTTGATAGTTTTATTATGGGCTTGCCAAGTACTCAGCGTGGTCATAATGCCATCTGGGTTGTTGTGGATTATCTGATGAAGTCGGCACATTTCCTTGTGATGTTTGCAGTTTGGTCTATGGACCGGCTTGCGAGGTTATTCGTCGAGGAGATTGTGAGACTATATGACATTCCAGTCTCGATCGTTTCTAATTGAGACCTGAGGTTCATGTCTCAGTTTTGGGGGAGCTTTCAGAGAGCGATGGAGACTGACAGCTCAGCATCGCATACCATCCACAAACCGATGGCCAGACCGAGAGGGTCAAGCAGATCCTTGTGGATATTCTTTGGACCTGCGCGATTGATTTTAGGGGTAGCTGGGATGAGCATCTGCAATTGAATGAGTTCGCGTACAACAATAGCTATCAGGTGACCATCAGCATGGCTCCTTTTAAGGTACTATATGGGAGACCATGCAGATCACCGAGTTATTAGATCGAGGTTGGAGAGCGTTGTCTCCTACGTCTTGAGCTTGTGCAGGAGACATCGGAGCCTATTGATATCATCAGGCAGAGGATGCGCACAGCTCAAAGCCGGTAGAAGAGTTTTACTGATCGTCGGTGTCGTCCCTTAGAGTTTGATGTAGGGAACCATATGTATCTCAAGATCTTACCCATGAAGGGCGTAGTTCGATTTGAAGCAAAGGAAAAGCTTGCCCTGAGATTCATAGGACTTTTTGAGATCATTGGGCACGTTGGCGACTTGGCTTATCGGCTTGCCTTGCCATCTTAGTTGTCTGGTGTCCACAACGTTTTCTATGTCTCTATGTTAAGGAAGTGTAGGTCAGACATCATTCCTGTTATTGACTGACAGCTGTCAGAGGTTCGTGAGGATGCTTCCTATATTGAGCAGTCAATTCGTATCCTTGATCGAAAGGAGTAGATCCTCTGGACCAAGGTCATTCCATTGTGAAGGTTCAGTGGGGTCATCATTCTGTAGAGGAGGCTTCTTGGGAGTGTGAGGCCGAGATTAGAGAGCGCTATCCCTATCTCTTTGAAGATTGATTATATGTTGTATTTTACATGATATCTTTGATTTTATATGATGATGTTATATTTATTCTTCCTCATGAGTTATGTTTAGTTGCGGTGATTGTGTAAATTTTAAGGATGAAATTGTTATTAGGTAGGGAGAGCTGTAAGACCCGTATCCTATACTGTACCGTTCCGTAGGCTTTCGCGGTCTTCCATGTCAAATTCCGGCAACCTTTGACTCTTAACCGGTATTTACGCGTGACCTTGGGTCACACGCCGTCAACCCGAGTTGACTCGACCCGAGACTTGTACCCTAACAATCGTGCCGTCACCTCGATTCCGATGTCTCGACATGCACGCTGAGGCGATACCCAAGCCAGGAGATGGGACCCGCGTTCAGATCAAGGAAAATGCCACGCTTTACAAAACCCAAGAGAATCTCTAGAACATGTCACCTCAATCCATCAATCAGTCCCATCATGTCAATTACACCATTACCTCTCACCCTTCCCTAAGCAACCCTAAAAGTCAAAAGTTTCTTACAAGCCCATACCCCTTCTTACACAATCTACCCCAAAGTCAAAAGGGTTCTTACACACTCATACTTTTCTTACACCATCTACCACAAAAGTCAAAAAGTCTTTTACACATCCTTCACCACCACATTCATCACCCATCTCTCTTTACAACCCTCACTCTCTCATTTTTCAAACTCATTCCCAAGAAAGAAAATTCCATACATCTAAGCTCTTTCTCTTCTTCATGAGAACTTTGTGTGTGGCCCACTTCCTACCCTCTTATCTCCCAACTCAACCATCCAAACTCTATCTCCTCCGTTGGAATTGAAGATAAGGAGCAAAGGAAGCCTAGGGAACAAGGAGCGGTGGGTGATCTTGGATCTCCACTTATTTATTTTGTGTATGATTTAAGGGCTCACTTGTGGTGGGACCCACCCTGATGTAGGCCTTGTATCAAAGAGAGGCCCATAGTGGTGGGGCCCCTCCATCCTCACCGATGTCTCTCTCTTTCTCTCGCTCTCTCTCTCTCTCCCTCTCATATGGTGGACCCCACCATAATGTATGATCCATGTTGTCCCATCTGTAGGGCCCACCTTGCTGACCATCTTTGGGTGGGCCTGGATGTAAGAGAAATACAAATATTAGATTGATCCAATATGGTGGGCCACGTCCATGTGGGACTTACCATGATCCCTGTGTTGTATCCACACTGTTCAGTGTCCTGGGATGCTGGACGTGCACTAACAATGAAATATGGACTGACGTGGGGTGCACTAACAGTGAGTGTGTACTGAAAGTGGAGGTGTGCTAGCAGTGAGTGTGTGCTGATAGTGGGGTCCATGGGAACCATCCACGATGTCACCCTTTTAGATAGGCCACACCATGGTGTACGGGTCTTATCTAGACTGTTCATCTCCCCTGGTTGGTGGGGCCACGTCCGTGTGGGGCCCTCCTTGGTGTGCGTCCTATGCCCAGATCCATATCTCACGTGGAAGACAGAGTGAAAGATACCTCATTTCAACGTTGAGGTCTTGGTACCACTCACTAATGAGGGTGGCTGTCAGAGGAGTGTGAGTGACGGTGAGGTCCATGCTACCCATTCCTGTCCTCCATCCAACCAGATTGGTCACACCAACATGTATGTGTCTATCCAAACCGTTCACCATCCTTTGACGGTGGGACCCTGTAAGACCCCGAATTTTTGCCAAACTGGGATTAGACGTCCTTAGGCAATGAGTCAACTAAAACACCTGGAAAATCGCTCAGAACCCAATTCCATAGCCAAAGAAATCACTTAGGATAGATTCCTTTAGAAACTAAGCCTAAGTTAGCTAGCGCAACGCTAGAGTAGCTGGGAAACAGTCCCTAATCACTTTAAATACGTTCTACAAGACCCAAATCGAGTAGAACCAATGACTCTATAATACTCTAAAACCTCGGATCAAACTCTAAGCAAGTTTATTCTCTGAACCACTTTGAAACTTTGTATTGGATCTATACCGCGCGTCGAAAGTCCGATACCTGCTATCTTAGATCGTTAGAACTGCCTAGCTGGACTTGACGATCATTTCGAAAATCAAGTCCAACCGATAATCACAGGCTATTTCATTGAGCCCGGACTGAAGAGAGTAAGAATAGGGACAGATTTGGAATTTGAAATCTAAATCTAGCACATGACTTGACGTGTCAGTATTAAGCATTCTGACTATCAGAATTCAGCCAAATTACACGCTTGGATCAGGAAAAATTTCTATTTCATATCATGAGACTTGCAGACCTGATCTACGTGCGGTGACCGCTGAACTGAAACTAGACCGCCACGTGCGATCTGCGAACCCTGCCGGACTGAAAACTTGATGTATGCTAGATCCAGTATGCATGAACTTAAGTCTGACCGCATTTGGCCAGGGGACCACCAGAAATGATCTTTTGGACCGAAACAGCCCCGCTTTGGATAAGCATCAAGTGAACCTTGTTCCCGAGCCTATTTTCGGCAAGTTTGGACTTATAAAAGCGGTTGAAACCCTCACTCCTCTCTCCCATACGAATTTGAGAAAAACCCTAGATTGGGAGAGAGAAAAGGTGAGAGTTTGTGAGAGAGAGTAGGAGAGAATTTACCTGCCGTTGCACCACCAGTTGCAAGTGCTTTAGCAACACGCTCCGATCAATTAGCAGGTGATTTCTCCAAATTTTCAGGTAAGAAAATACCCTAGAAGTTGCTGATTTGAGGTTACCTTGGATTCATAGCATGTTAGCTGATAAATCTCGTAAAACAGGTTCTCTAGTCGCCGTAGACGAAGCGTATACGCTCCGTTCGAAACGATACGTCTATAAGAGATAAGGTGAGGATTTTAGATGCTTTGATTGACTGTTTACAACACTTTCAATGTCGTTTAATAGTATATTATCGACGGAAATGCCGTTTGACATGTACAACATGCTGTCCATTTCCTGTTTCGTAAACTGGCGAAGAATATGAGATTTAAGGCATTTTAGTCATTTGTAGGAAGTACTGATTTCATTTATATTTTTCTGATGTGATTGACATGGTTTATTTTCGCATTAGAATGTTAGGAATACGTGCATAATTAGTTTGGAGAAGAGATTCGCCTAAATGCGCACTTCGGGTCGACATACTATATGTAGACTTAAGTGTGTAGTGTAAGTGCTTGTATAAATGCTTGTATTAGTATGTATTGAATTAAATGGTGTAATGGATTAGTTTGAGATTGATTTCTCAAGTAATATGCTGATGTGAATGATTTCCTACAGGTTAGTTATATGCATGATTTCATTGTATGTATGAAATGCATGTGCTTGATGATTTACTTAAGTTCTATGTTATAACATGTGTTAACATGCTCATATGGTTGTATTTCATTTCCAATACTCTTACATGAATTGCTGATGTGAATTCATATGTGCTTGGGACTATACCTAGTCCAGGCAGTCGGTAACTGAGCGAATTCGTGGTTGGCTTATCTTGGCCACGAAGGACGTGTCGATGAACGCGAGTCGTGTTTGGAGTTGGCGGCAGTGGTTAGGCCACGCGAAGTGTTTCACGCACTTCATGTCGTTCGACTTGCGATGCGCTCGTGCTAGTCGAGCCCGTCAAGTAACCCAACTGGCCGTTGTATGTTCACCCTGCATGAGTCATAACTGCTTGAACCTAGGGTACTAAACTTACCATTGTAAACCCTGTTAACCATGGTACCTCGATCCACGAAGACTCATGAGCCGGGCATGGTGGTATGGGACACCGTGGTCGAGCTGTCGGCCTACGCTGGGGCCACAAACCTCCCCGTAGTGACCAGTGAGCACCTATGACTCGTGAGCAGATTATGGTAGTATGGGACACTATATTCTTGCTATCGGCCTACAATGATAAGGTGATGGGGGAGCGGTGCAACGAGTGCTAGCAACAGCCCTGGCAGCCCTTTGTAGTGACCGCAAGCGTATTCTGAGTCTACGGGAGGCGACGACCCTTCAGTAGCAGTAGAGTACAGTAGGCCTGTATTGATAAGGTGATGGGGGAGCGGAGCAATGAGTGTGTGCAACAGCCCTGGCAGCCCTTGCAGCGACCTATAAAATATACATCATATGAGATTACTAGGAGTGACGACCCTAGACAGGATTCGTGTTGGGATTAATATAAGGAAAGTACCATAGTTTCTCAATCATGCTGTTTGAATAGACTAATAACAACTCAAAAATCGTATCACCATTACATTGCATGTGCCTAGAAGATGTGGAGCACTTAAAGGAGTGTGGCATGCCGCGGTCGTAAGATGGTGCCATATGAGGGAGATCGTCGGTGAGGGCATACATCACGTCATGTTATATTGCATTAACAACAGTATTAGGATTGTTTAATTTACTGCTTTACTATTAGTGCATGATTGATTTGATAACATGCTAATCTCTGCTCTCTTATCCCACTGAGTTGATCACTCACTCCCACATTACGGGATGGTGTTTCCGGACACCCACCAGCCCCTATTGTGATTGCAGATGATGGCGCGGCCTGCGAGGCGGAGCTGGACTTGATGATGATGAGGAGGATCTCTCCTTTATGCGTGATCTGATTGACGGGATTACAGGGAGGTTGATTAGATACTTTGACACTTATCATTTTATATTTTTAGAGTACTCATGTATATTCTTTCTTTCTCTTTTGAGGTATACATGTATGTATATAACCTGGTAACATGTTCACACTCTGGAGACATACAACAGTTTATATATGTTATACATACTATCACAGTCTTCCGCTTGTAAATTTAACCGTCTTTGGAGCATGATATGCTGTTTTAGCTTAATCTCACTCATGTTTAATACATTATCCCAGAAAACATTCAATCATACATATCTACGTTGCATAAATAACATTTTGGAACTCGGGAGTTGGGTTTTTGCTCGATCCCCCGATTTTCAGGATGTTACAGATGGTATCAGAGCATGATTTGGATTAAAACGGGCCTGGGTTATGGTCACGCGACATACGCTGTCGCTTCCTTTGACTTAGGTGGGTGCGAGAAAGGTTTAGAAACACTTATAGGATCGCATATTCACCAATAGGCGAAGTTTATTCGTATCGATCGCGCGATCGAGTTCGTAACGCATCTAGGGTCGCGTGAAGTGACCTGAGTAGCTCCTGGGTTGTAGGTAGGTGGTTTGAGACGTTCTTTGAATGATTCTAAACTCGTAAATGTAAATCCTTGGGCTATGGGACAACCACAACCCCTGCATTCAATCGTCAGGGCTTAAAAACCCTGTTTCACTTAAATCCTTCAAAATTCTTCCTCTCACCACTCCAATCTTCAATTCTTTCTTATCATTTTCATGTTAGGCATCAATACTAATGTGAAAATAACATAAAATCATACTTTGACAAAATTTTATGGTGAATAGTAAAATTTCATGAAACATGGCCATAAGGCGATTCTAACTTTGCTTTCTTTAGCAACTAATGGTTAGATGGATGTACTAGCTCCTTCTACCTCAAAATCATATGCTGCATGATAGGGAATTGTATTCGGGATTGTAGACTGACCCCGGAAAGTCCCGAACACATATTTGGGCCTATATAGGGCAATCTAGAATGAACCAAGGTGGGGACCATATGTTTTTGGGGTCCCTGGACCATGGGGGACCATACCCATGTGGTCCCACGGATCAGATCATCGGTCGGTCGGTGATGCATCGCCGTCCACCATGGCCCACTCAAGTTGAAAGTTGGCACGTGAGGTTTGTTTGGGTAGTACACCCCCTCCATTTAGTGCTCATCCATAGAAAACCCCAAATAGGGCTACTTCCTTCACAAACAGCCCCCATTCCAAGCTCCATTTTTGTTTTTGCTGCCCTATTCTAAAAATTATGATCCCAAATCACTCCCAAATCCATCCTTGGCCAAAAATGACCACACTCTATCGTTCCATTGAAGTTTGCAGCCCTCGCTTTAGTAGATTTCATCATTTGGAGCTCTTAAAATCCCCAAATCGAGCTGAAATCGTGAGGTGCTCCATTCCCCTTTTTCATTCTCTTTTTTTCTTGAAAATACATCCTAGGGGAGCTTGAGGTATCCCTCTACAACGCCTAGATTTCATTCTGTCCATTTGGGCAACCATTTCTCCGCATTTCCTTCGCTTTCCATGGCTATTGTTAAGGCTGTTTCAGCCTTTTCCTCCATTTCCATCGTTCTCTCTCTCATGTCCCTTTTATTTGATCCTTAGACTTGTGGAAACCTGCTTACTCATCCCATTTCTCCACGATCTTCGCTTGCTTGATTACTATTTTAAGGATTTTCATGTTTTGTTGTTGTTAGGTTTAGTAAAGTCAAAGGTAGAAAATGTGTTTGTGTTAGTGGTTTGGGCTTAATATAGCCGAATTTGGTTAGATGGAATGCTTGCCGTTTCATTTCGTTGTAAGGTATTATCCCTAGATTGGGAGTATTGTAACTCTCAGGATTCAGCCTACAAATTAGTTTTTATCCCACCCCACCCTCCTACCAAACATACCACTTCCAATCCCGCCATGGGACTAGGAATGCGGTTCCATTTGATACAATTTAATGCTACTGGACATATAGGCCCTTGGCGTTTTGGTCCTAGAGTTAGCATTTCTAGATTTGAAGGGTCTGACGACAAAAGAAGTCCAATTCCATTTAGACGATCTTGACCCTAATCGATAGAACAAATCCCTGTAGTAGAAATGGTATGGAACCATTTAACGTATAATCTTAGGCTTTGAATTATAGCTACTGAGTTACAGACTAGCCTACTAGTTACCTTAAGTAGTATAAAGCCTGTACATGCTAAGGAATTGTAGGTTAGATTTGGTTGAAGTAGAACCTTATTGCTTCGATAGATCCCCTTATGACTTATAGACTTCTGTTGTTGCCTATAGGAAGGAGCCATTCACTCTTAGGGAAAATTTATAAATCCCTCAGAATGAATTTAGAATGAACTAGCACGCCTGTTAGAATTGCCTTCCCCAAGGGCTTATTGCATTCGGGAACGTAGAATAAAGGAAATGCAATTATCAGCGAAGTATTAGCGGTTTGAATCAACTTCTTAATCCTAGTGGTTACCAATGAATCCAATGCTCTAATCAAGCAGAAGATCGGCATCGACTAGGATTGAAGACTGATACAACAACTTTTCTGTCATCGTGGGGCAGAAGGTTTATGTATCCGGCTCAGACCCATTACACAACTATTCTTCCGTGTTGGCCCGACCATCTACAACTACAAGTTATTGCTTTGCCCTTGGAAAATGGCGAGGATTTAAAGCCAGTAGAGACTTCGACATCTTTCCACCAACTCATACCTGCCCCTAAACTCAACCACAATGGAGATTAGATTCATCTCTATCGCCATAGATACCAATGCCATAGAACGTATCCTTAGCAAAGGAAAACCACTGTAATGAGAAGTTGTTTCCTAATTTATGTCAAGGATAGGTCTTAAGTTGCATCTTGTTCTGATGTATGGAGCGATGTAAAGATCCTTGAACGTTAAGTAAAACCAAGTTTTAAGGGGGGTAGAACGTATTGAATCCAATCCAGTTAGGTCAGTCAACGCTATCGTTCGCTCAGAGTGGCATAGCGGAAGCATGGTTAGCCTCTTCCCCACTGGCCCAGGATCGAAACAACTGAGTTAGGCTTTACGTAAGGTTAGGTTGTTAACTAGGATTTGAACCTTCCTTAGAAAAAGTACTCCTTTCCCTTCGCCAATTTCGGGGACGAAATTGTGTTTTAAGGGGGATAGATTGTAACACCCCGGATTTTTACCAACTTGGGATTAAACGTCCTTAGGCAATGAGTCAACTAAAACACCTGAAAAATCGCTCAGAACCCAATTCCATAGCCAAAGAAATCACTTAGGATTAATTCCATTAGAAACTAAGCCTAAGTTAGCTAGCGCAACGCTAGAGTAGCTAGGAAACAGTCCCTGATCACTTTAAATACGTTCTACAAGACCCAAATCGAGTAGAACCAATGACTCTATAATACTCTAAAACCTCGGATCAAACTCTAAGCAAGTTTGTTCTCTTGACCACTTTGAAACTTTGTATTGGATCTAGACCGCTCGTCAAAAGTCTGATACCTACTATCTTAGACCGTTAGAACCGCCTAGCTGGACTTGACGATCATTTCGAAAATCAAGTCCAACCGATAATCACAGGCTATTTCATTGAGCCCGGACTGAAGAGAGTAAGAATAGGGACAGATTTGAAATTTGAAATTTAAATCTGGCACATGACTTGACGTGTCAGTATTAAGCGTTCTGACCATCAGAATTCAGCCAAATTACACCCTCGGATCAGGAAAAATTTCTATTTCATATCATGAGACTTACAGACCTGATCTACATGCAGTGATCGCTGAACTAAAACTAGACCGCCACGTGCGATCTGCGAACCCTGCCGGACTGAAAACTTGATGTATGCTAGATCCAGTATGCATGAGCTTAAGTCCGACGGCATTTGGCCAGGGGACCACCAGAAATGATCTTTTGGATCGAAACAGCCCCGCTTTGTATAAGCATCAAGTGAACCTTGTTCCCGAGCCTATTTCGGGCAAGTTTGGGCTTATAAAAGGGGTTGAAACCCTCACTCCTCTCTCCCATCCGAATTTGAGAAAAAATCTAGATAGGAAGAGAGAAAAGGTGAGAGTTTGTGAGAGAGAGTAGGAGAGAATTTACCTGCCGTTGCACCACCTGTTGCAAGTGCTTTAGCAACACGCTCCGATCAATTAGCCAGTGATTTCTCCACATTTTCTGGTAAAAAAATACCCTAGAAGTTGCTGATTTGAGGTTACCTTAGATTTATAGCATGTTAGCTGATAAATCTCGTAAAATAGGTTCTCTAGTCGCCGTAGACGAAGCGTATACGCTCCGTTCGAAACGATACGTCTATAAGAGATAAGGTGAGGATTTTAGACGCTTTGATTGACTGTTTACAACGCTTTCAATGTCTTTTAATAGTAGATTATTGACGGCAACACCATTTGACATATACAACATGCTGTCCGTTTCCTGTTTCGTAAACCGGCGAAGAATATGAGATTTAGGGCATTTTAGTCATTTGTAGGAAGTACTGATTTCATTCATATTTTACTGATGTGATTGACATGGTTTATTGTCGCATTAGAATGTTAGGAATACGTGCATAATTAGTTTGGCGAAGAGATTCGCCTAAATGCGCACTTCGGGTCGATATACTATATGTAGACTTAAGTGTGTAGTATAAGTGCTTGTATAAATGCTTGTATTAGTATGTATTGAATTAAATGGTGTTATGGATTAGTTTGAGATTGATTTCTCAATTAATATGCTGATGTAAATGATTTCCTACAGGTTAGATATATGCATGATTTCATTATATGTATGAAATGCATGTGCTTGATGATTTACTTAAGTTCTATGTTATAACATGTGTTAACATGCTCACATGGTTGTATTTCATTCCCAATACTCTTACATGAATTGCTGATGTGAATTCATATATGCTTGGGACTATACCTAGTCCAAGAAGTCGGTAACTGAGCGAATTCGTGGTTGGCTTATCTTGGCCATGAAGGACGCGTCGATGAACGCGAGTCGTGTTTGGAGTTGGCGGCAGTGGTTAGGCCACGCGAAGTGTTTCACGCACTTCATGTCGTTCGACTTGCGATGCGCTCGTGCTAGTCGAGCCCGTCAAGTAACCCGACTAGCCATTGTATGTTCACCCTGCATGAGTCATAACTGCTTGAACCTAGGGTACTGAACTTACCATTGTAAACCCTGTTAACCATGGTACCTCGATCCACGAAGACTCAAGAGCCGGGCATGGTGGTATGGGACACTGTGGTCGAGCTGTCGGCCTACGCTGGGGCCATAAACCTCCCCATAGTGACCAGTGAGCACCTATGACTCGTGAGCAGATTATGGTGGTATGGGACACTATATTCTTATTGTCGGCCTACAATGATAAGGTGATGGGGGAGCGATGCAACGAGTGCTAGCAATAGCCCTGACAGCCCTTTGTAGTGACTGCGAGCGTATTCTGAGTCTAGGGGAGGCGACGACCCTTCAGTAGTAGTAGAGTACAGTAGGCCTGTATTGATAAGGTGATGGGGGAGCGGAGCAACGAGTGCGTACAACAGCCCTGGCAGCCCTTGCAGCGACCTACAAAATATGCATCGTATGAGATTACTAGGAGTGACGACCCTAGACAGGATCTGTGTTGGGATTGATATAAGGGAAGTACCTTAGTTTCCCAATCCTGCTGTTTGAATGGACTAATAACAACTCGAAAATCATATCACCATTACATTGCATGTCCTGGAAGATGTGGAGCACTTAAGGGAGTGTGGCATGCCGCAGTCGTGAGATGGTGCCGTATGAGGGAGATCGTCGATGCGGGCATACATCACGTCATGTCATATTGCATTAACAACAGTATTAGGATTGTTTGATTTACTGCTTTACTATTAGCGCATGATTGATTTGATAACATGCTAATCTCTGCTCTCTTATCCCACTGAGTTGATCACTCACTCCCACGTTACGGGATGGTGTTTCCGGACACTCACCAGCCCCTATTGTGATTGCAGATGATGGCGCGGCCTGCGAGGCGGAGCTGGACTTGATGATGAGGAGGATCTCTCCTTTATGCGTGATACAGGGAGGTTGATTAGATACCTTGACACTTGTCATTTTATATTTTTAAAGCATTCATGTATATTCTTTCTTTCTCTTTTGAGGTATACATGTATGTATATAACCTGGTAACATGTTCACAATCTGGAGACATACAGCAGTTTATATATGTTATACATACTATCACAGTCTTCCGCTTGTAAATTTAACCGTCTCTGGAGCGTGATATGCTGTTTTAGCTTAATTTCACTCATGTTTAATACGACAACATTCAATCATACATATCTATGTTGCATAAATAACATTTTAGAACTCGGGAGTTGGGTTTTTGCTCGACCCCCCGATTTTCGGGATGTTACAGACCCACCCTACGTGTGGGGCCCTCCTTGATGCATGTGACAGTCCATGCCATCTAAAGGCTTGGACGTTGCACTGTGGTCTCATATATATATATTATATTAATTACATGTATATTATATATTATATTATATATATATATATATATATATATATATATCCTTGATGGTGGGCCCTACATGGGACCCACCTCTTGCAGTTGTTAATGAATAACGCTGCACAGCAGCATCTATATGGATGATATATATTATACTATATATATATAATACATGAGGATGGGCCCTACGTGGGACCCACCACTGCTTTGCAAAACGAGCAAAGGGCTGCTCTCTCATGTCAGCAACTTGCAGGCCCAAATTAATGTACGTGGTTTACACAAGCCGTCCATCCATTCTGGCAGTGGACCATACATGATGCGTGTGTTTTTCACGTGTCGTACATTTTTTTTTTATGGTGGGACCCACTGTCATCTGACGATAGCAAGTTTTGTGGGTCCCACTACTAAGGAGGTTAGATATATCATATATTGTATAATATAATATAATATATATTATATTATATATTTTATATATTATATTATATAATATAATATATATTGTATATTATATATATGTGATGGTGGGCCATATGGGGGACCCACCTTTACACTCCTTGTGCAGCCAGCTGCCTGCACAATAGCTATCTAGCTACCGTTTTCTTGACAGCAAGCCCGCAGGCCCCACATTTATGTATGCATTTTATTGACATCGTCCACTGTTTGAACGGTGGGGCCTACCATGAGGCATGTGTTGTATCCATGTCGTTCAACCATTTGTGAGATCATTTTATAGCATGAGAAAATAATGGTGAGCCAAATTTAAAGTTCAAGTGGACCTCACCATTTAACTAGTGGACCATGTATCCACCGTTCAAACTCCTAAGGGCCATGGTAGTTTCCTATTAAGTTGATAATTATTTTTATTTCATCTATCTTTTTGATAACTTATGAATATGTTGGTTCTCAAATACATAAAGGTGGGTCCAATTTGATATACATTTGGCCCATTTGACTCTGCCCATTTAAATCATCCCATTTGATTCGGCCCATTTGATCGGCCCATGTTATGCGTCCTATTTATTGTACCTAAGGCCCATGGGTCGAGGCCCAATTGGATGTACACAAGTCCATTACAATGTGTGACTATACCCTAGTTTGTGTAATGATGTTTATGACGGTCGTACCTTAGGAGCAATGTTAGTTTGACATCCACATTGTAAGAATAATGTTGGTTAAATGTCGACATTATAATTCTCCCTAGGGCCCATTGTTAGGCCCACACTTGTAGGACGTCTAAGACCATCTTCGTTACGAACAACATCCATCACCATATAACATGTTTAGTATAGTTCTATGATTCATGATCATACGCATCATATGTATGGTTGATATGAGAAATGACTGATCATAGCATATGCCTTCGGGAAGATTGTTTAGGGGCTCTCGGATAGGGGGTGTTGCCCTACATGAGCACACGATACGGGCAGGATTGTTACATGACTGAATAGTGTGATTTATGCATTCGCATTGTGTGATATGGTACTATACGCCTTAGCGACATCAGGGTCGTAGCCTCCACAGGCGTATTGTGGTTAGCAGGATTGTATACCAGAAATATTGTTTTACATGGGGTGCTATAGATATCCCTGGGTGAAAGTCCCTAAACCCTTATGGTACCAGGAAGTTGCTATAACATCTAGACCGAGTGAGTGCATAAGCGCCGAGTGTCGAATACCAGAAAGCCACACTTTTCACTTTGTTGTGGTGGGTTGGAAGGGGGTGCGACCTTACCTACCCGAGAGGAAGATCAAAGCGAAGAAGAACCTAGAGCAGAGGTTCAGGAAGAAGCTCAGGAAGAAGCAGAAGAGGAGGCTCAGGATACTGATGAGAGCCCTCCTCCTTCTGCGCAGGCTACTATCGACGATCGCATTGCTCGGATGGAGGAGAGTCAGATCGCTTTGCGTAGGGAAGTCCAAGAACTTCGAGCAGAAGTCACTGATGCCAAGGCTGTTACAAAGAAGAAATTTGGCAAGGTGACTCGCACCTTGAAGGCGATCCTGTGTTGCTTACAGGATAAGGGTGCTCCTCCTCCGTCACCAGACTCCGACTAGCGATGCGATCTTTGATGTTATTATCAGTAGTTAGTCATTTCCTGCTTTAAGTGTGTAAGCCTGTTAGGGCTAGTGCTTTGTTCTTGTTGCTGTTCTTTAACTATCTTAATTTCCATGTAATTCTCATCATGATGCTTGTAAGGATATATCCCTTGTATTGTGATAATTTTGATTAATTGAAATGCGTGGAATGCCTTTGACTCTCTATGTGAATGATTGTGGTGTATTTGTGCAATTGAGACTGACAAGGTTGCGCCCTATTTTGAATATAGGGAATGCCACCTAAGACTACGCGGAGCACGGTTCAGCTTGCATTGTCAGAGCATATGGATCAGACTCCTTCGCAGTCTGGCACCCATGCGGACCCTGCTGTGGGCCCGATTCCTGAGGCGGTTCAATCGTCTCAGCCTGCTGCTGGTCCTACAGATGGACCACCGCCATTTACGCCATCAGTCAGAGAGCCACATCGCGCATCTACTTCCACACCGCATCCGCCACAGCCTGCTCCACCCCCTGACAGATTCGAGCAGATGATGGCTATGATGCTGCAGCAGCAGCAGCTTCTGTCCACCATAGTGGGGACATTAGCCCAGGGTGGGGGTGCGACTACATCTACTCCACCTGCACCACCTGCGCATCCAGCTGAGGATGCCTATACTTACGCCCAGGATGAGGGCATGGCTCATCGTGCGTAGCCTGCTTTTCCTGCGGGGAATCCTGCCGACACATGGGGCCTTTTGGAGCGATTTCAGCACTTGCGGCCTCTTACTTTCACGGGTTCTCACAGACCCGAGGAGGCTGAGTAC
Source organism: Magnolia kwangsiensis (assembly GCA_037074715.1). NCBI lineage: Eukaryota > Viridiplantae > Streptophyta > Magnoliopsida > Magnoliales > Magnoliaceae > Magnolia > Magnolia kwangsiensis. Next base: position 139,832,404 of record CM073572.1, read on the forward strand.
TGGCTCGACCGGGTGTCGAAGATCTTGCGGATGTTGCACTGCACCGAGGCTGAGCAGGTAGAGCTGGCTACCTTCCTGTTTGAGAGAGAGGCCAGCATGTGGTGGGATAGCGTACTGCGGACCGTTGCCGCAGACTTTGTATGGACGTGGGCAGCATTTGAGTTCCGCTTCCATGAGAAGTATTATCCCCAGACCTACAGGCACGACAGGGAGAATGAGTTTCTCCGTCTCAGACAGGCAGCGATGACAGTTACCGAGTATGAGCATCGGTTCACAGAGTTGGGCAGGTACGTCCTGACGATCCTAGCTGATAAGCAGATGCGCATACGGCGCTTTTTGGAGGGCTTGCGACCGGATATTCGGTCGAAGATGTGTTGTGTTAGTTTTCCCTCCTATGCGGAGTTGATTCACATGTCCATGCGGGCAGAGCAGGATGTGGATCGACTTGCGCGATCTCGAGGCCCGGCTGCTTCTAGGCCACGACCGGATTTGCCAGACAGGCCCTTCGCGGGCAAGAGGCCTCGTATTGATCCTCCTGCTAGGACTACGGCGCCTGTACCACCGTTTCGGTGCCCTGATTTGACATGTACATACTATGGGAGGACGGGCCACTTGGCGCAGAGCTGCTTTTCGAGGATGCGGGACAGTGGGTTCTCGCCGCCGCAGAAGATTGACCGTGTACGTCCACAGGCGATATCAGCACCGCCTATACGGTCAGCTCCTGCGCATCCTTCTTTCAGACCTACGGTATCGCAGATCTGACAGCCTCCACGGCCCTTGACACAGCGGCCGAACCGGCCACATCAGGCTCGGGTTCATGCATTGACAGCTGAGGTAGCTGCGACGCCGACTTTCCAGCATTCAGCTTTCGAGGTCACGGCCCATATTGGAGGTACTCCCGTTCTTGTCATGGTGGACACTGGTTCCACGATTTCTTTGATATCGCGTGCTGTAGTCAGACGTCTTGGGTTACAGACTATCACTATGGATAGCGTGCGAGTCTTTGCAGCTCATGGAGATTATTCGGATGTCACCCAGATGTGTGAGGGTTGTTTAGTTGATCTGGGAGGCAGGACGATGACTCTGGATCTTGTCGTCGATCCCTCGCTCGTTTATCTCGACATCATTCTTGGTATGGACTGGTTGACTGCAGCGAGAGCCGAGATTGACTGCGAGGCTCGTATGGTGACGGTGTACGAGCCTGAGGGCACGCCTTTCACGTTTTCAGTGCGGGTAAATCTTCCTTTCCGCATACTTAGCTACGCCACTCTATTGCGCGACGCTGGTGCCCAGGTACTTGAGCAGACGCCAGTTGTTTCCGAGTTCAGGGATCTATTCAGGAAGATCCCTGGTTTGTCGCCCCGACGTGAGATCGATTTCACTATCGATCTGATTCCTGGTTCTACACCCGTCTCACTGCCGACGTATCGCATGGCACCATGTGAGATGGAGGAGTTGAGGACGCAGATTGATGGTCTGCTAGAGCTTGGCCTTATACGGCCTAACGTGTCACCTTGGGGAGCACCGGTCTTGTTCGTGAAGAAGAAGGATGGTTCGATGCGATTGTGTATTGATTATCGCAGGCTGAACCAGCTCACGGTGAAGAACAAGTACCCTTTGCCCAGGATCGATGACTTGTTTGATCAGTTGAGAGGAGCGCAGTACTTCTCAAAGATTGATCTTCAGTCAGGATATCATTAGCTGCGCGTCAGGGATGAGGACGTGCAGAAGACAGCATTCAGGACCAGTTTTGGCCACTACGAGTTCCTCGTGATGTCGTTCGGTCTCACGAACGCACCGGTCATGTTCATGGATCTGTTGAACCGGGTATTTCGGCCTTTCCTTTATCGATTCATCGTTGTCTTCATTGACGACATTTTGGTGTACTCTAGCAGTCGAGAGGAGCATGAGGAGCACTTGCGTTTGGTCCTTGATACGCTCAGACGGCATCAGTTGTTCGCACAGTACAAGAAGTGCGACTTCTGGAAGCAGGAGGTGAAGTTTCTGGGACACGTGGTGTCCAAGGATGGCATGGCAGTTGACCTATCTAAGGTAGCTGCGGTGCAGGACTGGGAGCAGCCTGGTTCTGTCACTGAGGTGAGGAGCTTCTTGGGTCTCGCTGGCTACTATCGACGCTTCATTCAGGACTTCTCGAAGATCGCGAGACCCTTATCTCAGTTGACACGGAAGGACGTAAAGTTCGCCTGGAATGATAAGGCAGAGTCAGCTTTTCAGGAGCTGAAGGACAGACTTACGTCCGCCCCTGTGCTAGTATTGCCAGAGCAAGGGGTTAGATACACTATATACACTGACGCGTCTAGCGTTGGTTTGGGTTATGTCCTTATGCAGAGGGACAGGGTAATTTCGTATGCCTCGAGACAATTAAGGAAGCACGAGGAGAATTACCCTACACACGACCTAGAGTTGGCAGTCGTTATATTCGCACTGAGACTCTGGAGACATTACCTCTACAGAGAGGAGTTCGAGCTCTTTTGCGACCACAAGAGCCTCAAGTACATATTCACGCAGCGAAACTTGAATATGAGGCAGCGGCGATGGATGGAGACGCTGAAGGACTTCAAGTTTGAAGTCTCTTACCATCCTGGGAAGGCGAACCTTGTGGCTGATGCGTTGAGCCGCAAGAAGGCGATAGAGTTTGCGGCTCCGCTGATGGTTGCTGAGTGGGATATGGTTGAGTTTTTGCGAGACTTTGAGCAGAAACTCACCGTAGAGGAGCCATTTGAGTTCATCGCACACGTACAGGTGCGATCTCAGATCGATGACCGAGTCATCGAGGCGCAGAGGGACGATGCGCATCTTACTGAGCTTCGAGAGCAGGCCAGTGATGATGCTGACGCCGACTGGCGAGTTGGTATGGATGGGGGCTTACGTTACCGTGGCCGCCTATGCGTCCCAGATGTCCCTGACTTGAGACGAGAGATTCTCGAGGCTGCGCATTCTACTAGACTCGCGATGCATCCAGGCAGTACAAAGATGTATCGTGACGTGAAGAGGACGTATTGGTGGGAAGGTATGAAGACCCACATAGCTGAGTTCGTGTCCCGTTATCTCACTTGTCAGCAGGTGAAGGCAGAGCATCGCCGACCACCTGGACTTTTGCAGCCAATGCCGATTGCAGAGTGGAAGTGGGATTTCATTTCCATGGACTTCATTTTTGGGTTGCCGAAGACGAGGAAGGGGCATGATTCCATTTGGGTGATCGTCGACCGATTGACGAAATCGGCGCACTTCCTACCGATCAGAGTTACGAACTCTGCAGACGAGCTGGCTAGATTGTACATCAGAGAGATCGTGCGTCTGCATGGAGTTCTGTTGGAGATCGTTTCGGACAGAGACACGCGGTTCACTTCTATTTTCTGGACTCGCATTCAGGAGGCTATGGGTGTGAAGTTGAAGTTCAGTACTGCCTTCCACCCACAGACGGAAGGACAGACGGAGTTAGTGAACCAGATCCTGGAGGATATGTTGCGAGCTTGCGCATTGGACTTCAAGGACAGTTGGGATGACTGTCTTGCATATGTAGAGTTTGCGTACAACAATAGCTTCCAGGCGAGTATCGGCATGACACCTTATGAGGCGCTGTATGGGCGACCTTGTCGCGCAGCGTAGCTTGATTGGCCCAGAGTTGGTGCAGGCGACGTCAGAGAAGATTGATATTATTCGACGTCGGCTTCTTACAGCGCAGAGCAGACAGAAGAGCTACGCCGATACGAGACGACGGCCACTAGAGTTCACAGTCGGGGATCACGTGTTTTTGCGAGTTTCCCCTATGAAGGGAGTCCTTCGGTTCGGGAAGAAGGGGAAGCTGGCACCGCGATTCATTGGTCCATTCCAGATCCTCGATCGTGTGGGAGCAGTGGCTTACCGATTGGCTTTACCCACGCCCCTCGCGAGCGTCCACAACGTATTTCATGTTTCTATGCTGAAGAAGTACGTTGCTGATCCTTCCCATATCATCAGATGGGAGCAGGTGCAGTTAGGAGAGGATGTTACTTATATCCTGCGACCGACACGCATCTTAGACAGGAAGGAGCAGGTACTGCATAGCAAGGTGATTCCCCTTGTGAAGGTACTATGGACGCATCACTCTGAGGAGGAGGCTACTTGGGAGACAGAAGCCGAGATCAGAAAGAACTACCCACAGCTTCTCGAGGAGTACGAACAGGTACAAATTTTGAGGATGAAATTATTTGTTAAGGGGGGTAGATTGTAACGCCCGTGAAAAATCCGTACTTGGGCTCGAGTACCAACTCGACCCGAAATCGCGTAGAAATAATTTTCATGAAAATTAAGCGTAAGTTAGCTAGCGCAACGCTAGAGTAGCTGGGAAATAGTCCCTCATCACTTTAAATACGTTCTACAAGACCCAAATCGAGTAGAACAAACAACTCTACAATACTCTATAACCTCGGATCAAACTCTAAGCGGGTTTGTCCTCTGGACCACATTGAATTTTTATATTGGATTTAGACCGCGCATCGAAGGTCCGATACCTCCTATCTTAGACCGTTAGAACCGCCCAGCTGGACTTGACAATCATCTCGAAAATCAAGTCAAACCGATAATCACAGACTGTTTCGTTGAACCCGGATTAAAGCGACCGCGAATAGGGACGGATCTGGAATTTCAAATTCAAATCTGGCACACGACTTGACGCGTCAGTATTAAGCGTTCTGACCGTCAGAATTCATCCAGATTACACCCTCGGATCAGGAAAAATTTCTATTTATTATCATGAGACTTTCAGCCCTGATCTACGTGCGGTGACCGCTGAACTGAAACTGGTCCGCCACGTGCGATCTGCGAACCCTGCCAGACTGAAAACTTAATACGAGCTACATCTGGTACACATGAGCTTAAGTACGATCGCAATCGACCAGAGGACCACCAGAAAGCAGCTTTTGAACCGAAACAGCCCCGAAATGGATAGGCACCAAGTAAACTTCGTTCCGGAGCCTAATTCCGGCGTTTTTAAGCTTATAAAAGGGGTTGAAACCCTCATTTCTCTCTCCCATCCGAAAATTGCAAACCCTAGGAAAAGGAGAGAGAGTTTGAGAGAGATATTGGAAGGGATTTTTCCCTCTTCCGAGCCGCCGATTGCTGCTGCTTCACCAACTCTTCCCAATCACCTGGCTGGTGATTTCTCTACTTTTTCAGGTATAAAATAACCCTAGAACTTGCTGATTTAGGGTTTACCTAGATTCATGGCATGTTAGCTAACGTACTTCATAAATCAGGTTCTCCTACTGCCGTAGACGAAGCGTACACGCTCCGTTCAAAATCACGCTTCTGTAAGAGACTAGGTGAGGATTTTAGACGCTTTGATTGACGGTTTACAACGCTTTCAATGTCGTTTAATAGTAGATTATCGACGGCATCGCCGTTTGACATGTACAACATGCTCTCCGTTTCCTGTTTCGTAAATTAACGAAGAATATGAGATTTAGGGCATTTTAGTCATTTGTAGGAAGTACGGTCTACATGCATATTTTGCTGACGTGATTGACATGGTTTGTTGCCGCATTAGGGAGTTAGGAATGCTTGCATATTCAGTTTGGCGAAGAGATTCGCCTAGTTGCGCACTTTGGGTCGACATACTATATGTAGACTTAAGTGTGTAGTGTATGTGTTTGTATAAATGCTTGTATTAGTATGTATTGAATTAAATGATGTTATGTAATAGTTTGAGATTGATTTCTTGGTTAATATGCTGACCTAAATGATTTCCTACATGTTGAGCATATGCATGATTCCATTACATGCACGGAATGTATGTGTTTGAAGATTTGCTTAAGTTGAATGTTATAACATGTGTTAACATGCTCACATGATTGTATCTAAATTTCAATACCCTTACATGTATTGCTAATGTGATTCCATAGATGTGTGGGACTAGACTTAGTTCAGGCAGTCGGTAACCGAGCGAATTCGTGGCTGACTGGTCATAGCCACGAACGACGCGTCGATGAACGTGATTCGTGTTTAGAGTTGGCGGCAGTGGTTAGGTCACGCGAAGTGTTTTACGCACTTCATGTCGTTCGACTTGAGATGCGATCGCGCTAGTCGAGCCCGTCAAGTAACCCGACTGGCCGATGTATGTTCACCTTGTATGTGTCATAACTGCTTGAACCTAGGGTACCGAACTTACCACTGAAAACCCTGTTAACCATGGTACCTTGATCCACGAAGACTCATGAGCCGGGCATGGTGGTATGGGATACCGTGGTCGAGCTGTCGGCCTACGCTGGGGCCACAAACCTCCCCGTAGTGACCAGTGAGCACCTAGACTCGTGAGCAGATTATGGTGGTATGGGACACTATATTCTAACTGTCGGCCTACATTGATCAGGCGACGAGCCCTTTGTAGTGACCGCGAGCGTATTCTGAGTCCACGGGAGGCGATGACCCTTCCGTTGCAGTAGAGTATGGTAGGCCTGTATTGATAAGGTGATGGGGGAGCGGTGCAACGAATGCGAGCAACAGCCCTGGCAGCCCTTGCAGTGACCTACGAAATACACATCGTATGAGATTACTAGGAGTGACGACCCTAGACAGGATCTGTGTTGGGATTGATACAAGGGAAGTACCTTAGTTTCCCAATCCTGCTGTTTGAATGGACTAATAACAACTTGAAAATCATATCACCATAGCATTGCATGTGCCTGGAAGATGTGGAGCACTCTAGGGAGTGTGGCATGCCGCAGTCGTAAGATATTGCCGCATGAGGGTGATTGTCGGTGAGGGCATACATCACGTCATATCATCTTGCATTAACAACAGTATTAGGATTGTCTGATTTACTGCTTTACTATTATCGCGTGATTGAATTGTGAACATGCTAATCCTTGCTCTATGATTCCACTGAGTTGATCAATCATTCCCACATTACGGGATGGTGTTTGCAACACCCACCAGACCCTGTTGTAGATGCAAGTGAGGACGAGATCCAGGAGGTGGAGCCAGAGATTGACGAGGACCAGGATGAGTTCTCGTATATGCAGTATCACGACGGCTTCCCGTAGGCGACCTGGATCGAGGGGACTTCAGTGGGACTATTTTGAACATTATTCTTTTGTTTATGTACATGTATATGAGACTCAGAGATGTAGTCATACTTCGGACACAGATAAGATTTACTTTGTTTTTCCATACAGTGATATATATATTGTTTAGTCTTCCGCTTGCTTTTATCACTGGATCTGAAGTATGAATTGCAGTTTTGGTATACTTTTACTCATGTGAATGCTTTAAATCAGACAACATTGAATCATAATTATTTTTGTTGCATAAGTGACGGTCTGGAACTCGGGAGTTGAGTTTATACACGACCCCCGATTTTTAGGGTGTTACAAGTATATACTAATAGCACCAATAATATCCGTAGCAATAGATACCAATAGCTATAAACAAAAGCCATAGCTATAGCTATGAATTATATTTATAGCTATTTTTTTTAAAAAAAAATTTATAATAATATGACCTGTTTCCATTGCAAGAACCTGCTGTGATTGATAACTCATCTTAAGTTTAATGCTGATAAAAATAGTATATAAAATGTAATAAAAAAATGATGCATTTATTACAAATAGCAATCAAATCATACACTGCATCCTACATTCGCATTTCTGAATAAACAATACTTCACTTTGCTCAACCTATCATAAGAATTACAACTGAGGCGTGCCCTCATGTGCAAGAAACAAATATACTCCAACATAGTAAACACCCTCCATATGCATTCAATAATGCTCATATGTTTACAGAATTTTCTTCCTTCAAACGGTCAATTTCAGCAAATGCAGAAGATCGAGCTTCTTCTTTCCTTAAAACTGCAGATGTAACTTCTATGGACTTCGACACAAGATCACTTTCAAGTTCTAAAACCCTTCCCTTGAGAAAATGAATTTCATCCTCCACTGATATCTTTAGCTTGTCAACCTTTATAAAATAGCATTTATAGACACAATCAAACAAGCATGCCTTTGTACACATCTTAAAAAGAAGAAAGAAAAAAAAAACACTTATATATGAAGAAATAAAAAATGTACCTACAAATCTTCTAAACTATGGCAAATTTCAACATGAGTAATGTGTTCAAACCTAGGATAGACTTTTAAACTCAAAACATAGGTTTAGGTTAAGGTTTAGGTTTTAGGTTTAGGTTTTAGGTTTAGGTTTTAGGTTTAGGTTAGGTTTTAGGTTTAGATTATAGGTTATAGGTTATAACTTTAGGGAATTGAGAATAGGTTAAGGTTTAGGTTTAGAAAATCGGGTTTGGGTTCAGGATCGGGTTTAGGTTTGGGTTTTCAAGTTTAGGTTTAGGTTTAGGTTAGGGAGTTGAGATTAGGATTAGGTGTAGGTTTAGATTTAGTTTAGGGAGTTGAGATTATGATTAGGTGTAGGTTTAAGTTTAGGGATTTGAGAATACATTTAGGTTATAGGTTATAGGTTTCGGTTAAGGTTAGTTTATAGGTTATAAGTTTAGGTTATAGGTTATAGGTTAAGGTTTAGGTTATAGGTTTTGGTTTATGTTAAGTTTATAGGTTTAGGTTTAAGTTTAGGTTTAGGTTATAGGTTAAAGTTTTAGGGAATTGAGAATAGGTTAAGGTTTAGGTTTAGGAAATCGGGTTCGGGTTTCAGATTGGGTTTAGTTTGGATTTTCAAGTTTAGGTTTAGGTTAAGGAGTTGAGATTAGGATTATGTGTAGGTTTAGGTTTAAGGATTTAAGAATACATTTAGATTTTAGGTTTAGGTTTAGATTAAGGTTATAGGTTTAGGTGTAGGTTATAAGTTATAGCTTTAGGGAATTGAGAATAGGTTAAGGTTTAGGTTTAGGAAATCAGGTTCGGGTTCGGGATCGGGTTTAGGTTTGGGATTTCAAGTTTAAGTTTAGGTTTAGGTTAGTGAATTGAGATTAGGATTAGATGTAGGTTTAGGTTTAGGGATTTGAGAATACATTTAAGTTTTAGGTTTAGGTTTAAGTTTTAGGTTTAAGTTAAGGTTAGGTTATCGGTTATAAGTTTAGGTTATAGGTTATAGGTTATGGGTTAAGGTTTAGTTTATAGGTTTTGGTTTAGGTTAAGGTTATAGGTTTAGGTTTAGGTTAAGGTTAAGGTTTAGGTTATAGGTTTAGGTTAAGGTTTAGGTTTAGGTTATAGGTTATAGCTTTAATGAATTGAGAATACGTTAGGTTTAGGTTTCTGAAATTGGGTTCGGGTTCGGGATCGGGTTTAGGTTTGGGTTTTCAAGTTTAGGTTTAGGTTTAGGTTAGGGAGTTGAGATTAGGATTAGGTGTAGGTGTATATTTAGGGATTTGAGAATACATTTAAGTTTTAGGTTTAGGTTTAGGTTTTAGTTTATAGGTTTAGGTTATAGGTTAAGGTTAGGTTAAAGGTTAAGGTTTAGGTTTAGGTTAAGGTTTAGGCTTAAGTTATAGGTTTTGGGATTTGAGAATAGGTTTAGGTTAAGGTTATAAGTTTAGGTTTAGGAAATTATGTTCGGGTTTGGGATCAGGTTTAAGTTTGGGTTTTCTAGTTTAGGTTTAGGTTTAGGTTAGGGATTTGAGATTAGGATTGGGTGTAGGTTTAGGTTTAGGGATTTGAGAATACATTTTGGTTTTAGGTTTAGGTTTAGGTTTAGGTTATAGGTTATAGCTTTAGGGAATTAAGAATAGGTTAAGGTTTAGGTTTAGGAAATCGGGATCGGGATCGGGTTTAGGTTTGGGTTTTCAAGTTTAGGTTTAGGTTAAGAAGTTGAGATTAAGATTAGGTGTAGGTTTAGGTTTAAGGATTTGAGAATACATTTAGGTTTTAGGTTTTAGTTTAGGTTATAGGTTATAGGTTTATGTTTAGGTTATAAGTGTAGGTTATAGGTTTAGGTTTAGATTAGGTTATAGGTTAAGGTTTAGGGAATTAAGTTAAGGTTATAGGTTAAGGTTTAGGTTATATGTTAAGGTTTAGGTTTAGGTTAAGGTTTAGGGAATTAAGTTTAGGTTATAGGTTAAGGTTTAGGTTATGGTTTATGTTTAGGTTTAGGTTATAGGTTTTTGGATTTGAGAATAGGTTTAGGAAATTGGGTTCAGGTTCGGGTATAGGTTTGGGTTTTCAAGTTTAGGTTTAGTCTTAGGTTAGGGAGTTGAGATTAGGATTAGGTGTAGGTTTAGGTTTAACGATTTGAGAATACGTTAAGGTTTAGGTTTAGGAAATCGATTTGGGTTCGAGATCGGGTTTACGTTTGGGTTTTAGGTTAAGGGTGTGATCCCTACAAATATGGATGTAAACACGGCCTGTCCAAATGGCCAAGCCCCTCCAATGTTGTCCATAGGAAATGGACAACTTTATCATGGTCATAACAGCAATTTCCACCTTCCAGGGACCCATGCTTATCCGAATAGCTCCGACGCACATTTGGGTCTACTCCATTAATTTCAAGTAAATACATAAACACATCCTATCCAAATGGCCTGGCCCTTGTAATGTTGTCCATAGAAAATGAACAGCTTCATCATGGTCATAACAACGGTTCCCAACTTCCAGGGAGCCTCGCTCATTCGGATAGCTCCGACGCACATCCGGGTCTGCTCCATTAATTTTGAGTAAGTACATAAACATGGCATGTCCCCGGGATGCACCAAATTTGTCTGATCCAGGGATCCAAGGAAGTTAGATACTATAATTTGGGCCATAGTATCAACCATCTGAAGCACTGAAATCACACACACTAACATAATCCAATAAAAGAAATTTCTTTCGCTGAAATATACCAACAAAAGTAAATGGCATTCTTGATTTTCAACTACAAAGCACAAAATATGAATTGGAACATGAGAGCAGAGAAGTTTTGACTCACTTGTTCACTTTAACCCAAGTAACTTTTAGTGTTTCCTTCTTCTTTTCATCAAGATCTTCAATCACCTTCTTGAATTTTAACTTATCATTCTAAGCAAGAGAAGAATACAGTAAACAAATAACTTCAGACATAAATAAATTTAATTATTTATTTTTTTAAAAAAAGATGAGATCCTTTACAAGCTGAGAAATACAACAATATACCTCAATGATGTTTTTCTTGGATAATAAGTCATTATATTCATCTCTAGCTTTCTCAAACATAGCCATAACTTTTTTCTTAACCCTCTTCTCAAGGCTAAAAGCAATCAATCAGATTAACTGAGATGCATGTCCATTAACATTCTTCTTTAAAAAAAAAAATAATGCAAAACCAAACATCAATTAGGTGTTGAATCATACTATTTCATTGTCATGGAAAAGAAAACAATGAAGCACAGGAAACAATACAAAAAGTAATCTAATCACACACCCAGATTGTTCAGCTTGAAGTTTCTCAAGCTCCTCCCTTGATTTACGAGGATCATGAGATGAGAAGTCATAATCTGTCCCACTTTTTCCAAATAATTGTTTCTCAGCTGCAATCCAACTATGCCTTTCTAGTAGTTTATCTACCTTCAGGGAGCAATCTTTCTATTCCATCTCCATTCGCTTAATCCGTGTGAATGGGAAATAGTGAGTTTCTATCAAGAACACATACACAATTTCATAGATCAAGTGAATTAAATAAAATAGGAACAGAATAACCACTGCAAGTACCTCATTTTCCAATTTTTTCCTCTCAACATTTGCATCACTAATTTTATGTTGAAGTTTCTGTTGCTCCTTGACAATGGCACTGATCTGTGTCACATTCTTTCATCTTTGAATGACTCAAATTGAGCTCAGATTGGGCTTAATCATATTCCTTCTTTGTGGAACTAACCTGCAATAGGAAAGGCAATAAAGACGCGTGCATTTTGTGTTCAACAAAAAGGGTTAGATTGTAAGTTTAAGCACCTTTCTTGTAAGGTTATCTACTTCTGCAGGGAGGTTGTTTATCTATGTCTGTAAAGAAACCAATTGATTTTCCAGGGAAGCATGCTCTTGAATGACTGCGTCCTTCTCCATAATATGAATTCATACATGCATATACATGCAATGTCAGGAGATTAAAAACAAAAAAATAATAATAATTTTGTCCACTGTGAATTCATACATGCATATACATGTATGAAATTATGAAGTACAAAATATTAGTGTTCTTTTTAACTTAACGAAATCTCCTTTTTTCAGTTTTTTTTTTAATAGAAAAAAAATAGAATTTTCTGTCCATTTTGGTGTTTCATTGTAGTGGATTTCCCAATCCTAAGTTGAATAACAAAACTTGAGTGCTTTTGGATGCTCAATCCAAATGAATTACAATTCATTGAATGTGAACTGATCCAAGTTTCTTGAAATATTATGATCAAACATTACAAAAGTCATATTAAAGTATAGAAGATTGGTAGGGAAAGATGTAGACATCGTCGTGCTATAATTTGAAAATATCATCCAAACATCTCATACCATGCATAAATGAACTTCCATTAGTGACCATTCACTATGTCACATCCATTTGCCTCACACATGCCAAGTAACTTCTATTACAAAAGAAAGACCGCGAATCAGATCTCTAGTTAAAACTTAAAAAACAATGTTCTACTATTTATACTAAAACAAGTCATGAGCCTGTTACAATCTGGCCCGACTGTTATTAAAAGTTGAAGCACTTCTATATATTTTATTGGCAATTACAGATTGTATCAATATGAAAAGATGACGATGAAAGCTATCTATCAAGGAAAAAGACAGATAGGATTGATGCATAAAGATTGCATGCTTACACCTCCCTTTGCCTAAACATCTGTAATTCTAACCTCCCTAGAGGTTTGAAATTAGAAAAAGTACATCATATGTTCTGTCTTATTGAATCTTTACAAACATGTCTCTCTTTGGGAGGCCCAAGCATTAGTACTCTTAGAACCCCTTCAATAATCAAGGACTGGTGAAGAAATCAACATAGGAACACTGTTTTAATAGCCTCGATCTCCACATGATCCAAGTTAGCCTGTCCAATGGGATAACATAACACAAAATCTAGTGACATATTTACACTTATATATTTAAAATCACCATCATAATAGTCATGTGTTAGTTATTTTTGTCAGCACTAAGATTTTGTATAATGTAAAATATTCATCCCAAAATGGGCCATGCATTCATACCAATGTCCTCATCATGGTCATTGATGAAGGTAGCCACATTTTCAAAAGCGGACCAGACCCCCTGTATCAAGGGGCATCCTCAAAAGGCAGTAACCATTTGACATAGTAAATCAATAGTGTCAATCTGATTGGTAATGGTATAATAGAAAAGCATGGATTCAATAGAACTCTAGAATGTGGGGTGGGGGGGATAGAAGGTTTACCTAGAAGAATGCCAGAATGTGAAAGAAATAACTGCAACATATAAAATGAGAAAAATGCAACAATGACTTGTAAGTTTAACTGATTACTACTACAAATAAATAGTGGTTCATTGATATCATGACAAGTGCATTTACCTTGGCTGCAATGGAATGAAAACCATTATCTAGTGAATCCTCAACAAAATTTATCCATCAAATCCTGGAAGGGCTTCTAGTAATCAGTTTCCTAGTGTTAGACATCAAAATAAGGTTTGTAAACTGGTCATGTTTTTATTTGGAGCCTAATCAAAATAACAACTGTTTGTGGAATGGAAAAGCTTAGAGCCTTTTTTTTAATAATAATAATAATAAAAAAAAAAGATCGAAACTGCAAATTCAGATGATTTTAAGTCTGAATTAAAATACATGATATGCAATGCCAACCTCATTCAAATTAGAATAATGATACCTGATTCAAGATTTATTTTTATTTTTTTATTAATTTTTTTCCATTTTTCTTTGTTTCCTTTAGTTCAGTTCAATTGAGAATGCCTTGCATCCAAACACGCCTTACGTTTAATATAACAACGTCGCCAAAATTTGTGGCCCATAAGTAGACATCTGCATTGACATGTGGGTCCACTTTACATTTCTTTTTGTCAATGAAAAAACATAGCTTAACCATTTGGTTTGTGATTTGGGTGTATTTAATGGTGGATTGTCTTTTATTTATACATTCAGATAAGAGAAAAAAAAAAGTTAGTAATCCGGCAGAGTTGATGGATGAAAGGCAGGCACTTTAAAATTGCTAAAAAAAAATTATATACCTGGAATGCAAATAATTAAGTTAAATTGTCCAAACCTGGAATGCACGTGGATGGTAGGGCTCACACGCATGTGGAATTAGCAAATATCTTTCCCATTTTGGCAAACTTGGTTTCAAAGACCTGCTTTTCAATAGCATCAAGACTGTCCATTAGTTTCAACCAAAAAAGTAATGGTAAATCAAACTTGCATAGAAGTGTGAACTTGGATTGACATTCGTAGAGATTCCAAAAGAAAAAGAAAAGTGTAGATGAAACAACATTTTTTTCATCTGGCTGAAATAAAAGAATTAGTTCTTATGCCATTAGCCAAAGTAACAACATTTTTTTTTAAAGAAAAAGATGTAAAAGATACCTCTTTCAAAGCTACACCTAGAATTACAACAAAATGAAACAAAAATAGACGTTTTTTTTTATGATTTGTTCTAGCTGGAAAAAAAAATAGTTTTCATGCTATTGGCCAAAGTAACAATAGTTTTTAAAGAAAAATATTTAAAAGAAACTTCTTTAAAAGCTACACCTGGAATTACAACAAATGAAACAAAAACACACTGGCCATTCTAATCATTCAATGGATTCTAATGGATGGATTGGTTATTGGATTTATCATTCCATTTTGGCATATGTTTGGTGTGTACATGAGCTTTATTGCACACGTGTGGGCTTAAGAAAGCTCATATATTTTTTTATGAGATATAATTGTAAAAACCTCCCCTCTGGTTTGGAATATGGCAGGCCTCTGCCTAACAAATTTGTTGTGAACTCCTGTACACAGTCTATTATCACTGTTGTCTTTGAGAAATTGACCATTTTACCACTCTCTCACAAGTAACTAGTTGAAGACACATGGGTCCAACATGGTGCATGTACGTCATCCAACCTAACATGCACCCCACCATGAAAATGGGAAACTTAGAAGATAAGGCTGATCCAACTATCACGTGGCCTACCACCTGGCTTTGGAGTTTTTTGGTTGGGTATGGCCCACAA
This sequence comes from Magnolia kwangsiensis, assembly GCA_037074715.1. NCBI lineage: Eukaryota > Viridiplantae > Streptophyta > Magnoliopsida > Magnoliales > Magnoliaceae > Magnolia > Magnolia kwangsiensis. The sequence continues at coordinate 139,847,514 of CM073572.1, forward strand.
GAAATCCTTTGATTTCTCAACAACAACATTTTAAAAAAAAACCTAAAACTAAAATAAAGACAAAAGAAAAAAGAAAAAAGAAAAAAAGAAAAAAAATCCACTATTTCTTTGTGATTGCAAAAGGATCTCTTTGGATAAGAGCTTCTTGGTCTTGGAGACCAAGGATGGTTGTAACATTGCTAGTTAATGAAGAAAAAAGGTTGGGTTACTGCATTTTTCATAGAGAAAAATCTTGATAGTTATGGCCGAATGTGATGGTTCATGCACAAGCACTCGAAATTGTGCATCTGTCATGCATAAACATCCATTTTGTGGGGCCCACTTTGAATGGGTCACAAACTGAAACTTACACTGAAATGATGTCCTAACTGCCTAACTAGTGGGCATCTAATGGACGACTAGAATGATGTGCTTTCGACTTTTGTCCTGTTCAACCTATTCACTATCTCATTCAGGCACTTCTCTACTCTCATGGTGCAGACCTATGCACAAGCATCACAGCCATTTAGAATTAGAAGGCCCTATCTCTTCACACAATGAATTTTTGCTCAGTATGCAAAAAGAAGCAAGCCACACAATGCGAAATCATTCATGCTAATGGAATCTTAAAGGATTGATACGATAAGTACTGATATGATCTAATTCATAAGTTTTTACATAATAGCTTATGTCGGATTACAGGTAAACAACTTCTACATGAGTTTTTCAGGACTTAAATCCAATTTTTCATTTTTCAGGACTTAAAAGACTTCCAGAATCAACTTGCTGGCAAGAGTTTCCAAACAAAATCCATACACATCTAATGGAATCTTAAAGGATTGATACGATAAGTATTGATATGATCTAATTCATAAGTTTTTACATAATAGCTTATGTCAAATTATAGGTAAACAACTTCTACATGAGTTTTTCAGGACTTAAAGCCAATTTTTCATTTTTGAGGACTTAAAGACTTCCAGAATCAACTTGTTGGCAAGAGTTTCCAAACAAAATGCATACACATCTATTCAGCTGAAGTGAAAACAAAGTTCTAAGAAGAGAGTAGAAAATAGACCAAAATTATTCTAAGAATTGGACAAGTAAAAGAAAATTTTTGAAAATTTTGGCTATCCAGCTTTCCAAATGGAATGCTAGTAATAAAATATAAGCTAGAAGTCCTATCAGTTGCCAGCTCGAACAAAAGATGTTACAGAGGCTATTGAAAATCATACAATGTCATTCAAATGGGTAACACATTAATCCACGTGGACCTACCTTAAAATGTACCAATCTAAAATGGTTGCCTAAGTCAACAAATGGGAGCAATTCAAGATTAACCTATCACTTAGAAATCAAGTGGCACTTTATATGCTTCATAAACTCTTGAAGCTACCAGTAGTACTATCAAAGAGAGTCAAAGTAATATGAAACAAAGTCATATGAGTATATCAACTGCACAAGAAACAACAATCTTGTCATGCACTATATGAAAGCAGAAAACCCGTGAGCCAACAAGAATCCTGCTTCTTAGTACTATTGTAAAAAATAGAGATATGACAGAAGTGAGTGATAAACGATTCATCCAGCTTAGCAACCACCTAAATAGGATGAAAGTTAGACTTCTTGAAAATTAAGGACTAAAATTCCATTGTGTGTGTGTAAAATAGACTTCATAATGCAGGATTTGCTGTAAATAAGGATAGTTTTAGATTTTGATGAATTACAAGCATGAGAAGTGAGTTTGTAACTGTAGTTATAGAAAAAGAGCCTAACCAAGAAAGTAGAGACTTCCTAGCAGCATAAGTAAGAACCAATCAATTTTATTTCGTTGAAGATTTCAGTGATCATTTTTTGCAAATAATCCAAAAAAATATCATGCCACTTAAAATGCAACCATATCCACCTTATCTACTTACTCCTAAATATATACTACAAAATTTAGATCCTGCTGTAATGAATAAATGGCATGCCTTCCATCATCACGAATAAATCCTTGATGCCAAATTGGGCTAACCTAGAACCCTTATAACACGGTTATTGAATTCCATACAAAATAAATGAGAGTCAAGGTTTCTTGCGGGTATCATAACTTAGGATGGCATAAAAAAAAAGTCACTCCATTTCCATTGACAAATTTTCATTTTATTTATTTATTTATTTAAAAAAACCAAGATAAGAGTAACCGTCTCCTCATGAAAACCAGAGACCCCGCAAAATTCAACAAGCTAATGAAAGCATCACATTTACCTATACACTCATAACTTTAGAAACATATTGTTTTATGATAAAATATCCTGACATCTCCCCAAAATGGGAACTTGTAGCTAGAAAGTCTCATACCTGGCCTTGGGCTTCTATTCATCTGCTTGCAGAGATCCATATTCCCATTCCATGAATCCTACAGTCTCCTTGTAGCTTCCCGCTTTTCTAACTGCCCAAACACAAAGGCCATGATCAATATCTTCAAGGAAGAAAGAAAAGACCAACAAAGTAATGTTCACAGTGGCGCGCCTACTTGATGGATGTGCCTCAAAGACGATTCTCAATCCTCTTTATACCAATATCTGCCCAGTACCACTTGAGCACACCCTTTATTAGCACAAGTTTCGGTGCACATATCTATGTTGTGGGTGGGTTAAACCTTCTTGGAAATGAAAAGGATGGTTTAGCGTTCAATAATAAAAAGGATGACATCAAAATTGGAACTTGAAAGCAGCCTCTACATAGACAATAGAGATGTGTCTACCAGAACCAGCTTACCTTAATTAATTCATCATAGATGAACCTTGCACACTGAAGGCTTGGATCCAAAGAATGACCTATCTGTCTTTAGACAAGAACTTCAAATGGTACCTAAAGATGTTAAAAACTAATGGTAAGCTATTAGAATACATAAAGCAGAATGAATGGATCAAGAGGAATTCTTCATGATTTTTTGGAAATGAAAAGGCAATGATGATGATGATGACCTTCAAATGAAGAAAATACCTTGTCAACTATACAACTATCCATGACTAATTGTAAGAAATAATATTTTGTCATAGAAAAGACATAAATCGCAAAATCTGATTTGGATCAAGAGGAATTCTTCATGATTTTTTGGAAATGAAAAGGCAATGATGATGATGATGACCTTCAAATGAAGAAAATACCTTGACAACTATACAACTATCCATGACTAATTGTAAGAAATAAGATTCTGTCATAGAAAAGACATAAATCGCAAAACCTGATTTGGATCAACAGGAATTCTTCATGATCCCATCCCCAATTTAAGAAACCGATTTAGGGTTAGAAATGGAAAAAAATCACCCAACAACTGAAATACGTTGCTGAAAAGAATCCCACCCAAATCTTTTTTTTTTTTTTTTATAACAAACACAATCTGGTTTACATCATGATGCTTGAAAGAATCCCACAGAAGTCCAATTCCTAATTCAGGTCAAGGGTAGAAATGTAAGGGGGAAATCAACACAAAGCCAATTCATCACTTCTCACAAGAAATCCAGTTAGGGTTACAATGACAGATGCAATGTTAATGAATCGCCAAAAAGAATTTATCGTGATTCTCAAAATTCATTATTCTAACCTAAATCCCCAATTCAAAACCCAAATCTTGCAAATTCTAATTCAAGAAAATCCCTTTTCCAATCAAACGTGATAAATCCAAATCAATAATTCCTTACTAATGCAACAGTAGAAATCGCAGAACAATCAGCTCGAGTGCTTGGCATTTTCTTTAATGAAATAGAGAGGGATAGACAATGACCCGCTACTCTCATTGACGAGCAGCGTGCACCATGTAGGCATCCCTTCAACATTATAGTCCTCGATCTTAGCACATTCCTGGAGGAATGATCGAATATTGTCGCAAAACAAGCCCAAGTAGTCAACTGGTCAGCTAGGGTCTGCGAATGCATGGAATGCATGGGCCTTGATCTGCCATTTTCGCTTCTTCTAGGCATCGAAGATGGTAGACATGAGATAGAGCGTGGAGGTACAGCTAGGGCCTGGGGACCTTCTTCCAATTCAAAGAGAGAGAGATAGAGAGAGATAGAGGTGGGGGCGTGGCTGGGGCGTGGGGACCTTCTTCCAATTCAAAGAGAGAGAGAGAGAGAGAGAGAGAGAGAGAGAGAGAGAGAGAGAGAGAGAGAGAGAGAGAGAGAGAGAGAGAGGTGGAGGTGCGACTAGGGCGAGGGGGTGAGGTGGGGGCATGAGAGGGATGCTTGAGAGAGGGAATGAAAAAAAAAAAAAGAAATCCAAGTCAATGAAATAGAAAGGACCAGCGTGGCTTTTTCTTCATCGGATTTAGCTACAGATATATGGATTTAGCTACGGATTAAATCCGTAGCTATATAGCTACAACTTTAAACCGTAGCTAAAATCCGCCATCGGCTGTATCCTTTGCTCGATTTTTTGGTAGTGTCGGTAAGCATAGTTACAAAAACATAACAAGGCATACAAAATGATACATGATGCAGTCTTATTAAATGCATGGATGCATGAATTCAATCATTGCCCTGGGGATGCTCATCCGTGCAGACAATGGGCTCGTCACCCATGCAATTATCGACATAGGAATGCTCATCCAATCAGACAGAGTACGTACATCACGTACGATAGCGATAGATGTTGGTCTGTGCTATATATACATGATTAGCCAAACCATTATTAGTCCAGTTACAATCAGCCAATTTAAATAAGATCTAGGTCACTACGGAGGGCTCGTTACCCAGTGTAGGCCAATAGCTAGGCATAGTGTCTCATTCTACCATCCCTAGCTTATGAGGCTACCACCTTAAGATGTTTAATGGAACCCAATCGAGTAGTGGCCAATCATATTCAGTATAGGGGGCTTACCATCGCATGGTTGTACAAAATAAAACATCGAACCCATCTAGGGAAAATACTAAAACAAACCACATAGGGCAATTATTAAAACTAAGCCACGTAGTGCCAACATCAAAGCCATGCGATAAGAAACTGTCCTTAAAAACCATTAGACACAACAACTTTAGATGGTAGGCCCACATAAATGATCAATTTAAACCACCACTCTATAACCACTAAGTCGAATGTCCATCACGATCACAACCAGTCGAGTTACATCTCAAGTATGGGTGTACATTCATAGGTGGGGGTTTCCCATTGATGTACTAGTTTAAGTCTCATAAGCAATCCATAAATAATTCACAAGCATGAAATAAATATGCAGGATAAACATTAAGTATGTAATATAGCAATTTAATTTCAACAATTAATACATGTGATTATAAAATGGAGATATCAATTATAAATAAAAATAAAAATTATAACTTAAACTAATGGGAAAATGGAAACCCTAGGGGGAAGAATCATCACTTGATGTATAGGATCACTTACTAGTGCTGTTAGGAAGTAAGTGCACCCTTAAAGTCGCGTCCTATCACGAATTATGAAATTATATGGTTAGATTAAGTTCTACGTACTATTTGTGGTTGAGATTATAACCTAGGGTTTAGATTACTTATTTTTAGGGTTTTGATGTGAATTTAGAATTTTTATCCTGGGGTTTAGTCTTAAACTTAGATTCTAGGATTTGAATCCTAAATTATTATTATTATTATTATTATTGTACAATGGATTGAATAATATTCATAATAGGAGTATTAATCCATCAATATTAATAATGCTAACTCATAAGTTCATATTTAAGTGTACTGACATTTTCTAATATTCTTAATGACTAATAATGTCTTAAATAATACAAGTAATGATAATAGAATATTTACTAATGATAATATAATAAGGACTAATACTAATAATTATATTAACAAGTATTATACTAATCCCATAAGGAAAGTGATAGTATTTTCTAATGTTAATATTCATAACTATCGATAATGAATCTAGTCATGATAATAGATACTATGATCTACCTTGAATTATGAAATTCTACACTTAGATCCAAGCCTAACACACTATCTATGGTTATGATCATAGCTTATGGTTTAGATTACTTAGATCTAGGGTTTTATTCATTAATCTAATCTTAGACTTTAGTTTAAAGTTGAAACCTAATTCATATAATTAACTTATAATAATATTAGAATGAAGTAAAATTAAATAATAACTACTGAACAACGCTAATCTTATTATCAATATCCTACAATGACAAAAATAAGGATAGCATGATAATGTTAATATCTAATATTTATAAAAACTAATACTAGCAAAATTAAATTACCACTGGTTCACCATATTTAATATTTATAATAATTATAGTAACATTAATGATGATGATGATTAATAATAGAGTTATAATTGATGATAATAGAACAACAAAACTAACTAATTCATTGTAATATTGATTATAATTTCTAGTCACTAGCATTATAATAACATTAATTACTATAACAGATAATAACGATATTATTAATAACAAAGTAACTAATGACGAATCTGATTGGTGAAAGGAATTGAAAATTCTCACCTTGTCGACTCAGCTTGGGTCGAGTTGACTCGGATCAACACAACCATCACCCCTATATTCTCTCTCCTTCCTTCTCCCTTTTCTTTCTCTTTTCTCCCTTCCTCTCTATTTGCTAGAAAGTGTCCAGCAACGAGTTTAGGAGAACTCGGTCTAAACCGCACAACTCGACTTAGTGAGTTTTAGCTGAGTCTAGTTAACTCGGAATGGCTCCCTCTCTCTCTCTCTTTTCGTCTTCTTCTCCTCCTTCTCTATTCTCTCATTTTCTTCCATACGCCAACAAGCTACTGGGAATACCAAACCCAACCTAACTGGGGCAGGCCCAACTCGAACCACATGAGTCGAGTCTACCTGACTCGGCAGAAATAGGCCCTCACGACCTCCCTCTCTGTCTCATTCTTTTTCTTTCTTTCTTTCTTCTTCTATTTTCTTTCTCTCCTTTACTTTTAGAACTTCATAGAGCTCGGACTCATTCGAGCAGTGCCATTACGCGATCGAAGGATGTCAAGGGAGGAGGTGCAGCTCCAATGGGAACTTGAAATTCAACGGGTCTTTCTCCATCCTACCTAATGCGGATTGATCTAAGGGATCCTATGAAGCTTAGAGAATAGAAGGAATGAAGCTCGAGCGCCGTTTGATTGGTGGGTTCGAGCTTGAAAGAAAATGGACCGTTTTAATGGTGAATTCCAAACGGAAGCTCCTTCTTCCGATCCGGAGGCATTGTGTGGTCTAGTTTAGCTCAAGGGTGTTTGTGGAAATGGGTTTTCGAAGGTTGAATGAAGCTAGGTTGGTGGGTTCAGATGGAGAAGAAAGAGTCGATTCTCTCTCAAGTCCAGCTGATCTTTCTCACTCTCTTTCTTTCTTTTCTAAAAACCTAGCTTTGAAGGGCTAGGATTACTCTAGGATGATGGAGAAGAAACAGTCGATTCTCTCTCAAGTCCAGCTGATCTTTCTCACTCTCTTTCTTTCTTTTCTAAAAACCTAGCTTTGAAGGGTTAGGATTACTCTAGGATGGACGGTCAAGATGGAGAATCCCTCCTCTCACACGGATTTCCAAGCTAGTAATGAAACAGTTTCCATTTTTGAAAACATGTGCTTGTAGGGTCAGTTTGCGTTGAAAATCATGTGTAGCCGTACATTCTAGATCATGTGAAACTTACTAGGTTTTGATCACACATGCACCCTCTACCAAATGGACGGTTCAGATCATCCCTAGGGGTGATCATGGTGGGCCACGAGCGTTACAAAAGTCTTTTCGTTTGATACGGACGCTGGTAGGAAAAATTTCCACTCTCAGACGAGTGCAAGTTAGCACTTATCTGACCGTATTAGAGGTTAGGTGCTTAGCGAGTGCACCACTCTCGATGCACACGCAACACCTATGTGGGGTCTACCATGATGTTTGTGGGAAATCCACTCCGTCCATTCCCCTCAGAGGCCCTAATTAGGTCCCTTGGTTGGAAATTAGGTAGATCCAAGGTTTAGGTGGGGCCCAACACTTGATTTGGGTTCCATATATGGATTCGCACCGATCTGACGGTAGGATTAGTTCCAATTCTACCATCAATGGTCAAAATATCTTAAGGGATCATTCGTATATGTAAGCACACCATCATATGTTTCTTTTCAAATGATATATAAATTTTAAATTTTAAATTTTCTTTGTTATTATTATTACATGTAATATGTGTGTATATGTATATATCATAATCATGTTGTGGGTTAGGTTATTAGGATTACCCATCTTATGATTTTATAATATATAAATTTTTATTATGATTGTTGTTGTTATTTATTATATATATTTTAACATGTGGGATCTCCTTTCATGCATCACTTAGTTTCATTACTTAAGCTTGGGATTGCCCAGCAAGCAAGTGGGTCGCTCCATGTGATCATCTTATAACCTGGTGGTTGGATTAGGGAAATTAAGTGTTGGAGTGATCGACGACACATTGTGGATTTTGTTGTTCGAATCTCCTAAAACCAGGACAAATGATTTAATGATTGGGCTCATGAGTAAACATGCTGCTATTCTAAACTAGTGATTGGTCTATTCTAGTGATTAAAGACTTTAGGACTACTTGGAACCTCCTGGTGTGCCTTGAGTAATTGAATTCTACAATTTTAGGGTTGGGGGTTTTAATTCAATGGTTGGGTTAATTCATGGAATTTTGTAGATCCCAAGTTGCTCGTCCGAGAGTCAAAGCTGTTAGTGGGCATCCCGACTAGCCTCTAAACTAGTCCTGACGTTAACGATCAACTTGAGGGATAGTTCAGGCTACTTCCATTCATTAACTAGGTTTTAATAGTAACGCTCGAGTACTGAAAAGTACGAGGCATTGCATAATCTTAATGGAAAAAGGGTCATTGGGGCTATTAGTGCACATTCTAGCACTATAAACAACCCCCCATTTTGACCCTCTCACTCCCATATGAATTTCTATTGCAAGGAATGGAGAGAGAGGAGAGGAAAGGGAGAAAGTGAGGGATAGGAGCTAGTATGGAAGATCCGCCTTGCCACCACTAGCCGGCAACGCATGCGCCTCACCTCACATTGTCAAAATCTCCCTGGAAATGATTTGGGGTAAATAACAAACCCTTTCATGAAGATTTTCCTTTGAGAATCGAATGCATGAGGCCTTACAAGCAGTCTATCTTGGGATAGGATGCTGGTGAGCCATTAGGATTGGAAACCCTCTTTTATTTCTGTCATTTCTCGAAAATCTCAACACTAAGGTCTGATCATGCAAGGACTTGGGGTCTCAAAAATTAAGTAAGAATGGCTTATGTTATTTTGAGAGCCTTATTTAGGCATGGCCCGGTGTGGATGCCGTAGTAGGCCAACACCGGGCCCCAACTTGTCAAATCGAGTTAGGATTTACTCGAACTAAGTTAGGTAAACCCCTTACCCTTAGTTAAAACCTAATTATATTAAAATTCACATTACTAATGATGAAATCATCAATGAATTAGGGTTTGAAGCATTTTTCCCAAATTTCCAATGCTAGGGCCGCATTCAAGTCAAGGATTTTGACTCTAAGGTGAAGATCTACCCCCAAGCTTGTACTTAGGATTTTAGAATTATTAAATATATTTATTTTCTATTTAATTGATAACATACTTGATGAAATGCTTGGATGACATGAAACTCTTAATATTATAAAAAAGTTCTTGAATGTTGAATGCTTAGAAATACTAGGATGCTTGAATTGTTTTGTTGCGTTGTGATCGAGCTTCTCAAATTATCTAAATATGTGGTAAAACCACTTTTGGGAGGCTATCCCGAGCTTATATGGCCAACCGGATTTGAACACAGATGATCAGCAGTAGTTAGAGCTATTAGGGATGCTTTTCACCTAATGTCGGTTTGCTTAGAGTCCTCCATAGTCAATCACATCAGTCTAATGCAACCTCGATCATTCTTGTGCTTGGTGATTTTATAACATTTAATAGAATCTAGGATACCACCGTTACCAATGATTTAGTCTACTCATAACCGTTAGTGCGTTATGATCCCCAAAGCTCATGAGCCGAGCATGATGGTATGGGACACCGTATTTTAGCTGTTAGCCTATGTTGGCGTGAAGATTCTCCCCATAGTGACCAGTAAGTACTAATAGAAGTGATAGTATGTTGTTCAAATGGCCCTTGTAAAATTACCCGGCCAATGGTTTTGTGCCAGAGTACCATTTGAATGACCTGCGTGAATGGAATTGGGCGATGAGCCCTTTCCTTTATATTAATTTACTTTCAAGTGACAAGCCCGTACCTCTAAATTGATGGTTCATACTCGGTATTGGGTGACGACCTGTACCTTCCTGGCGCCTTAATTTGGATTAAAAGACACTGATGAGGAGTCACCACATGCCGTGACGAACTACGTGATCTGGATAATGACTCATGATATAATTGTGGTATCCTAGTTTGGCCAATCTTCTATATGAACTGGGACTAATAATCACTTGAGAGATATATTTCTTCATTATGTTGGCATTTGACACCTCCTATTTGACATATGCAGATAACTCAGGAATAGGACCAGTCAGTGGTGTACTCACGATAAGTAGATCCTTAATTTCTTCCCACCTGGTAGTTGTTCCTCTGTTCTTATTGTAATTGTTGTGATTTGTATAATTCTCACATGGGTAGTTGCCACTTTTGGAATTGTAACTTCTAGGCGTTAGCCCTATTTTGTTGGATCTTGCTATCTCTACCTCACTTTGGTTCTGCTAATTTTAATTGTGCTACTCTGATTTCTTATGTATAAAATGGTGCAAATATGAATGAGGTCACACATGCATTTTATTTGGTTAACACCGGGAAACACAGGATCGGGGTCTTTGTACTTGGGTTCCAATTTTTAGGGTTTACATTCTTCCTTAGATTAGGAATGTATCTCACATTTGTCAGGATATGCTACATCCCATCAAATATCTTGATGTATATCTATCTGATACTAACAACCTTACAGGCAAAGTTATTACCCATGAACACATTGCCACCATCATACTCATTATAACTGGTGAACCAACTATAATAAGAGGTTATGTGGTATGAAGCTCCCGAATCCAAAATCCACTCGTTGCTGAGATACATGGATTTATATATGGTAAATATGTTGCAATCACTCACCTCCTTACTATATTATGTTGTGTTGGCCTCCCTCGGTGAATCATTTGATTTATCTCCCTTATTAGTTTTAGGGTTCTGACAATCCTTCTTCATATGCCCCAACTTTCTAGATTTCTAACACTTAAACTTCTCTTTGCTCTTCAACTTGGACCTTGACCATGATTTTCCTCTCTTTCTCAGACGTTCTTGACTAGCAATCAATGCTCCCATAGATATACATTCGCCACAATTCTTCCTTCTCAATTGCTTCAACTAAAGCGATGAGATAACAGTGTCGGGATTGAAGGTATCTCTACCATGGTACAAAGTATCCACCAAATTCTCTTAGGAATCTAGAAGGGACGTCAATGGGATAAAGGCATTATCTTATTTTTTAATCTTCATCTCCACGATCGTCAGTTTGAAAATTTATTTGTTAAAGGCATCGATGTGCTCATCAAGATCTAAACCCTCCACCATATTAAGATTATAAAGTTGCCTCTTCAGATATAGGCGATTTGATAGAGATTTTATCATGTACGGACTCTCTAACTTTGTCCATAGCCCTGCGGTGGTCATCTGATCAAGGATATTACAAATGACATCATCAAACAAGCATAATAGAATTGAGGTTATCACCCTCCGATCAAGTTCTTCCCACTCTTGGTTGTTCATAGTCGTAGGACGCTTCGTCATACCAAGGAGTGCCTGTTGTAATACTTGTTCAGCTAAAAGGCCTCTCATCTTCACCTTCAATATCTCAAAGTTACTTTTCTCGATGAACTTCTCTATCTTATACTTTAAGTTAGATCATTTCATCATTGATTTTCATATTCAAACTCAAATCCCAATGTACACTCTGATAGCACTTGTTAAGTGTTGCGGAAGCAAACCCCAAATATGAATCACTCAAATAAATGATAGATGCAACAAAGTACCACAGAGAACACAATAATTTACATCGAAAACCCTTGTTGGAAAATACCATTGTACAAAGCAGCAAGCAAATCCACTATGAAAAGAAATTACAAGAGATTAGAAGCAAATTACATGAAAAAACCATTATTTCTCTAGATAAATCCCTTCAAACCCTAGTTCACTCTAGAACAAGCCTCCAATCACTTAATATTGCTTAATCATACCCTAAACCCGTATTACACTGATATAAATAGTGCTACACCTAGAATTGGAAATAAATAGTGTAATTGCACAAAATCGCATGAGCCATCGATCTAAGCTTCGATCGATTGAATTGATCAAGCAACCCATGATCGATCAAACCTTAATGCTCAATCAATCAAACATGTTCAAAGTATCCAAAGAGCTAACTTGATTTTTCTAAATTATCTTGATCAATCGATCATCCGTGTTAGAATAATTGAACATGTCCAAAACTGTCTAAAGACCAATCTATTTAATCTTGGATTTTCTAGATTGATCGAGCAAATTGTTTGATCGTTCTAAACCCCCTATTTCTACACAAATTGAGGACATCCAATCAATATATGCCTTGTTAATGAAAGATTAGGCTAATTTAGTTATTTGACTGTTGGATTGGTGGGGCATTTACTGTCAGTAAAAATGAAAATGATCCAATGACTGTATTTGAACAAACAAGTGTCCACGAATAAGATATTAGTATTGTTTAAAAAAATTTATATTTTGGGATTATGATTTAGTGACATTAAGCTATAAATTTTAAGTATGTTCAGTGTGTTAATGTATAGGCCACTTGTACAATTTATACGTTCATGTGCATCAAGCATGATATACTACCAAAGTACAAATCAACTCTCCTCTTATGAAACCAAGGGAATTGTTTGTGAATATTCACACAGAGAAGAGCAAGACAAGTGAAGGGGAAGATCACTATCTTCATCGAGTGATTAAACCCTTAAATCCACAAGGACAGTTCTTGCATCAACAAGAAATTAAGATAGAAAATCTAGATATTTTATTAAATAATGACTATGCAATTTTCTTAATTACACCACTAATAAAGAAAACTAAGCCCTAATTCGAAAATACATAAATAGTAAAAATTAATCCAAAGACTAAATTTACTAGAACTATAAACATCAAGTAAACCTTATCGAAGCATTTCTGATATTATTACAAGCAATTTCTAAAAAAGAATGAAATCATAAAACTTTAAAAATACAAAAATATGAAAAAAATTAGAATTACTAAAAATAGTATTTTTCTGAAAGTCACAACTTTGAATAGGAACCATGCATTTTCTCATGAAACGGATGGACACAACCCACATGTGGGTTTATTGACCTACTATGGCCTGCTACATAAAGATCGATAGGTTGTACATCCCATAACAATTCTCGGATTAAAAGTTATAGGTGATTTATGGTTCACACTTTGTAACACCCCAAAAATCGACACCGGAGTACAAAGACCCCGATCCTGAGTTTTTGGGTGTTAAAAAAATAAAATGCACGTGTGAACTCGTTCATATTAACACTCATTTTACACATGAGCAATCAGAGTAGAGGAATTCAAATTAATGGATCCAAAGAAAGGTAGAGATAACAAAAGTAGATAAATATGGGGCTGATAGTAAAGATACAATTAAAATATGGTACCCACTCAAATGGAGATTATACAAGCCACAATATACATACAGAAGATGATTAAAGTATAAATTTTTTGATTTGGACCAATCACCCCTTCTGAATTCTTAGACCTCGCTTCTTAATATTGTGACTCTTCCATGGTGTGTCTCAGGAACCTCTTCAATACGGTCTAGATCACTACTCTGAAACACAACGTCGGCGATGCAAGCCACTCTAAGCTTACCCGTATGAGATTTTGATAGTACCTACATCAATAATATTGTCTGATTAGTGTTTTAAAACACCATCCCAAAGTGGAAGTGAGTGATCAACTTAGTGGTTACATTAACTCTGAGTTACGCATGTTATCAATTCCAGTAGCACAAGTATTGATAAAGTAACTTAAACACCCTATTCCTAAATACTCTTATTAATGCACGTGCATGCTGTCATGAGATGATGTATGCCCTCACAATCCAACACTCCCTCATAAGTGACTCTGACACCTCATTCATAAATGCCAACACTCCCTCAACACGTGACCACAATGCTTAAGTCGCCACTATTGAGTATCAAATATTACATATTTTTCCCTACTTATATCTTGGTTTTAAGAACATGTTAATGTTTAAAGGTATATTTTATACAGGTTTGTGTTGCAAGGTGAATCTAGGATCTTGGATTGAAAAGAATGTTAAAAGCATGAATTTAATGCTCAAGAATCACCGAAATAAAAGATGGATCCTAGGAGACCAAGAATGAAGAATTCACATTCCAAAGATCCAAGGAAGCCAAGTATAAAAGATGAAGAGAGGATTTGAAAGAATGTAAAATCTATAGCAAAAAAATAGACAGGTTCAATCTAACCAAACCCATGTTCGATCCGACCGAAATCATACAAAACAGTCCAACGACCAATGATAAAATTTAGAAGGTAATTCAGTTTGACCAAAGGGTAATTCGGTACAACCAAAGGGAGGATTCAACATGACCAAAAGTGCATAAAAAGCTTTAGTGAAGAATGATGAATTCTGGAGTTAATTCGGTTTGACCAAAAGTTAATTCAGTCTGACTGACAACTTAAATTCGGTCCGACTGAACCCAACTCGATCCAACCAAAATTAGGTGACTGCTGAAATGAAATCCTTTCCAAGTTCAGACTCAACTTTGGTCCGAACAAAGTGAAATGCGAAAAAGCTCTGAATTATGTAACTTGAGGCAGTTTGTAAAAATTCCAAGTCGATGCGTAAGATGGGGATTCACAAGTATAAATATGAGACCTTGGGACATTCTTAGGCATCATCTAGGGTTTATGAAGTGGAGAAAAAGGGTCGAGAGCCACTGCTAAGAATTTTTTTCTTCTTTCTTAGTTGTTTTTATGCTTTCTTTAAGATATTTTAGTTCAATCATATCTATGGTTAACTAAACCTCTTAGCCCTAGCTAAGAGGTGAAGCTTGTAACATGTTTGGATTTTTATCTTGCTTTGATTCTTGTTTATATTGAACTTCATTGATTTCTAGTTTGATTTTAAGGAATATTTTTAGTTTTCTATGGTTTATTGTGACTGAAATTATAGTAGAGCCTGCAATGGCTTTAAATATCTTCTTTTCCATTTGATATTGTGGGATTCGTAGATCATGTTGGTCACCATCATACCATGGGCATGGTAAGGTGATGGAGTCCCTTCCAATCTTTACAATTCTCCTCCATTAAGGTTGAATCAATGAGAAGTTCAGAGAATTTATCATCTCTTCTGCCAACTAAATAAGATAGGACTTTGAATCCAATTGTGTTTCCTGAATCAAGTAAGGTAGCATCTCAATTGATACAATCGAATCCTTGGCACCCTAGTTCCCACCTTTAAATTTACAAGTTTCAATTACAATAATCACAATTACTTTCTTGATCAATTCAAATTTAGATTTAGATCTTTTTCTAGTTCTGATTCTAGTTAAATTCAGAAACGTATAAGATTAGTCCCTGTGGATTTGACCTCGGTCTTACTGAGTTATTACTACATCGTGACCCTACACATAGGGTTGCGAACAAGTTTTTGGGGCTGTTGCCTGGGACTATAGATGCATTTTTCTGAATTTAATCAGTATTAAAATTAGGTTAAGAATAGGATTAACTTTCTATTTTGTTTGTCTCAACTTATTTTTAAAAACTAATGTTGTTATCTGTTTTATAGGATCCTAACCTATCATCTCCTATCTGGTAACTTCGTTCTATCTCTCTGTCTCTTACTTCTTATTTTCTTATTGGTTAGATTTTGTACTTTAAAGATGAGAGTGTTTCGTGCTCAAATGGGTCTGTGATAACACTCTACATCTCTTGAGTGAAGGAGGATTAGTTGAAGGGTTGCTTATCTGTCATAAGACCAGACACCACTTGAGATCCTCAGAGTTAATAGAAGTGATGACTGCTAATCAATCTACAAATCAACCTCAACCCCCAGTTGAGGAAGCTCAGGATGAGAATAAGGTGCATCATGCACCCCCGCCTCATACTTTATGAGACTATTTACAACCAACAGGGGTAAGTATGCCTTCTTTTATGATTTTTTCAAAAAGTATATGAAATATGGATATCAAGCTAGGAATGATCCAACTCCATCCAAAGTTCCATGGACTTGAATCTGAAAGTCTATATTTACACTTAAAAGAGTTCGACAAGATAATAGCCACTTTATATTTTCCTAATGTGTCTGAGGACACAATCAGTGTGAAACTATTTCCTTTCTCCTTAAAAGAAAAAGATCAGACATGGTTGCATTCACTATATCCACAATCTATTGGTAGATGGAATGACATGACAAAGGAGTTCATTAAGAAATTCTTCCCATACCATAAAACGAACACCATCAGAAAGTCAATCATGAACTTCGCCCAAAAGGAAGATGAAACATTCTTCCAATGTTAAGAGCGGTTCGAGGATCTTGTCAGTTCATTTCCACAATACGGTTTAGAGACGTGGTGCATAAAAAATTTCTTCCATAAAGGACTGATATCTTCCATGCACTAATTTATTGAGACGATGTGCAATGGGGAATTCATGAATAAAGATGTCGATGATGTGCGGGATTACTTTAACAATCTCGCAGAAACTACAAAATCATTGGACATCTCCCCAAGACTTAGCACTGCTTCTAGGCCTACGCAATCAAAGGAGAAGGGCGGAATATAAATGTTAAAGTGGCCAGTCTCACAAGGAAACTCGAGGCCATGAAACTTAAGAAGGATACGGCTAAGGAAGTTGTTTGGGGTATTTGTGCTTGCAATGTTCATTCAACTAAAAATTGTCCAACAATAACTGTTGTTCAAGAAATATTGAATGAGCAATCGAATGTCGTGAACAACTACCAAAGGCCTTTCAAAGGACACATTTTAAACACATACAATTCAAGTTGGAGAAATTATCCAAACTTTAATTGGAGGAATGGACAAACTGCTACTCCTCAAGGAATCCCTAACCAATTCTTAAATCAAGGAAAACCTAAAGAGGAATTGGTTCAAAATCCTCAAGAGCTCATCTAGAAAAGTACTCTCCAAGCCTTACAAGAACTTACAAAGGCTATACAAAATATAGACTCACGCGTTGTGGTTATAGAGACCTCCCAACTCAACCTATCCCCAATCTTAAACTGCAATACGAAGTTAGTGAACCAAGCTCTTTAAACTCGGCGTAGCAAGCCAAGTCTATCACCACTCTTAGGAGTGAAAAAGTAATTAACAAATATATTCTGGTAAGGGCTGAAAAGTCTAAGGACTCAAAAGAAGACACAGATGATAAACCTAGCACTACTCCACATGGATTAGAATCGGAACCTTTGAGCAAGCCGATTGTTCCATTCCCCTGGTGGTTGATTGCACCAAAACTTCCAGCCAACTCACAGCATATTCTAGAGGTGTTGAAATAAACGAAGGTCAACATCCCTCTTTTGGATGTTGTAAAATAAAGTCCTTCATATAACAAATTTCTGAAAGATATATGCACAACCAAGAGGCGACAAAGTATCAAGAAGAAAATTTTCCTGACAGAAAAAGTGAGTGTCATCTTCAAGAAACATGTGCCACAAAAGTATAAAGATCCAGGTATCTCGACTATCACTTGTGTAATTGGGAATCACCAAATTGAAATGCACTTCTCGACTTGGGGACAAGCGTAAATCTGATCTCTTACTCGGTCTATAAAGAACTGGGTCTAGGTGAATTAAAACCCACCCAGACCACATTACAACTTGCTGATCACTCAGTTCGTGTACCAAGAGGGATGATTGAGGATGTATTAGTCCAAGTTGATAAATTTTACTATTCAGTAGATTTCATCATCCTGGATACTCAGCTCATCGTAGACATGAGCACTCAAATCCCCGTCATACTTGGTTGCCTGTTCCTTGCTACATTTAATGCTATCATTAATTATAGGAATGGGGTCATTAATTTATCTTTTAGAATTATGACATTTGAGCTCAATATCTTTTTCAACATGAGCAGATAGGCAAAGGATGATGACGAGGCCCATGACATTAATATGATAGACTCTTTCATGGAAGATGGAGCTCTGATGATCCTCTGACCCTCTAAAGACGTGTTTGGCCTACTCCCCTGATATGGATGATGACATGATTATAAAGATGGATGCCTTGCTTGATGCTGCACCGGTACTTAAAGTTAACAATTCGAGGCCACAAGTTAAAAAATTATCCGAAAATGATATTGTGCCTCTACCATCTAGCCTAAAATCATCGAAGCTTGACCTAAAACCTTTTCCCTCTAATCTTCAATATGTTTATTTTGCTCAAGATGAGACATACACGATGGTAATTTCTTCCCACATTAAATAAGAACGGGAGAGTATGCTTATTTCTACTCTCATTGAGCACAAAGAAGCCCTCAGATGGTCGATTATGGACATCAAGGGAATTGACCCTTTGATTTGTACTCACCACATTGATCTAGTGGATAATGCGAAAACTTCCCAACAACCACAACATTGATAAAATTCAAACATGAAAGAAGTGGTTAAAGGAGAGGTACTGAAATTGTTGGATATGGGTATCATATACCTTATATCCGACAGTCAATGGGTGACTCCAACTTAGATGGTTCCTAAGAAATTTGAAATCACCATAATAGCCAATGCCAATAATGAACTCACGCCAACTAGAGTTACTATTGGTTGGAGAATGTGTATTGACTATAGGAAGTTGAATACCTTCCCGAGGAAGGACCACTTTCCTTTGTCCTTCATTGATCAAATCTTAGAAAGGCTAGCTGGTCACTCTTACTATTGCTTCCTTGATGGATATATGGGTTACAATCAGATAGGGATAGCCCTTAAAGATCAAGAGAGGACAATGTTTACATGCCCTTATTGTACCTTTGCTTACCAAAGGATATCATTCAGACTATGTAATTCTCCTGCCACTTTTCAGCGACGGATGTTGAGTATATTTTCTAACATGGTAGGGAAATATTTAGAGGTCTTCATGTACAACTTCTCTATCTTTGGTCCATCATTCAGCAATTGTTTAAAAAATCTAAAAAATATGTCGAAGCAATGTGAGGAAAAGAATTTGGTACTAAATTAGGAGAAGTGTCATTTCTTAGTTTTTAAAGACTAGTTCTTAGACATATAATCTCGTCCAAGGGAATTAAGGTAGACGAGGCTAAAATTGACCTTATCTCTAACCTACATCTACCCTAGAGCATACGAGATGTGCAATCCTTCTTAGGACATGCCAAATTTTACAGACAATTTATAAAGGACTTTAGTCACCTCTCTCGTCCTTTATGCAATCTACTTCAAAAGGAAATACTATACGAGTGGACTAAGAAATGTCAGGAAGCCTTTTATAAGCTCAAAGGCATGTTGAGCACCACACCTATCATGCAGTCACCTGACTGGAGCATTCCTTTTGAAATTATGTATGATGCATCTGATTATGCTATTGGGGTGGTATTAGACAAGAGAAAAGAAAAGAAGCCCTATGTTATTCACTATTGAAGTAGAACTTTAAATCCTGCCCAAGTGAACTACTCTATTACGGAGAAGGAACTTTTGGCTGTAGTTTTTTCTTTGGACAAATTTAGGTCCTACTTGATCGGATTAATATCATTATTTACACTGAGCATATGGCACTAAAGTACCTTCTTTTTTATGAATGATGCTAAGCCCCGTTTGATAAGATGGATCCTCCTACTCCAGAAATTTTATTTAGAAATATGAGACAAAAAGGGAGTAGAGAATGTAGTGGCTAACCATCTTTTCAGACTTGATCTCCCTAATTCTCTTAAGACAACACCTATAAATGACATGTTCCCTAATTAACAATTGTGTAAACTCTCCCATTTACCTTAGTTTGCTGACATTGCAAATTATCTTATTATAGGTTTCAAGCCGACTTATTAGACTACACAAGATAAGAAAAAATTCTTCATCGAAGTTCATAAACTCTTTTGGGATGACTTGTATTTATTCAAATATTGACAAGATCAAATTCTAAGGAGATGTGTGCCAGAAAATGAATACCAAAGTGTCATCTCCTTCTGTTCACTCTCAGGCATGTGGTGGTCACTTTTCTACTAAAAAGACCACGACCAAAATTCTACAATGTGGGTTTTACTGGCCCATAATGTTCAAGGACACTCATGAATTCTACAAAGCTTGTGAGTGTTGTCTCGTCGAAATATGATGCGTCTGAATCCCATTCTGATCATTGAAGCATAAACTATTGGGGCATCGATTTCAATGGGGCCATTTCCCTAATCCTTCAAGAATTTGTATATTTTACTAGCAGTAGACTATGTCACTAAATGGGTCAAAGCTATCCCATGTAGGAACAATGATCATCAAATGGTCATTAAATTCTTAAAAGAAAATATCCTTTCCTGGTTCGGAACACCTCGAGCCATCATTAATGATGGAGGTTCACACTACTATAATATGTCATTTGAGAACTTAATGAAGAAATATAACATCTCTCATTAGGTGAGCACTCTATAACACCCGCAAAAAAGTGGGCAAGCTGAGATTTTCAATAGAAAAATTAAACACATTATGAAAAAGACGATTAACCCTAATCACAAGGATTGGTCAATTCGCTTGACCGATGTCTTATGGCCCTACCATACTACCTTTAAAACTCCAATTGGAATGTCTCCCTTTAGACTTGTCTATGGAAAAGCTTGTTAGCTTCCTGTGGAATTGGAACATAGAGCCTACTTAGCTATTAAAAATTTGAACTTTAACCTAGATAATGCTGGCTCGCTATGCAAACTTTAGTCAAATGAACTCAAAAAAATATGAAATGACACATACAAAAACTCAAGAATTTATAAGGATGGGATGAAGGTGTACCCTAATAAGAACATCCTTTCGAAATCATTCTTGATAGGTCAAAAAGTCCATTTGTATAATTCTCGATTACATTTTTTTTTGGGTAAACTCTAATCTTGTTGGACTGGCCCTTTCACCATTACTAATGTCTATCGTCATGGTACCGTCAAGATTTAGAATCTGACAAATGGCAATGTTTTCAAAGTGAATGAACATCGTTTAAAGCCATTTTTTGAGAAATTTGATTCGGAGGACATGTCCATACTTCTGATTGATCATGCTTACTAGGATTAACCTCCTAATATAATGGAGGTGTAATTAGGTTTAATGCTTTTATAAGATTTAGGACTAGGATAGTTTTCTTTCCAATTGTTTAGTCTTTGTGCTAATCCATCTTCATGTTGAGATCCTTGAAAAAGGCCTTAAAATTCCTTCTTCTGGTATTATCTTTCCATCACTTCTCCTTTCTTTTCATTGCCTCTTTTTGTATTACATGCTTATATCTTTTACATTGAGAATAATGTAGATTTTAGGCTGGGGGTGTAGATTAGGTAAACTAATTAGTGTTTTCTTAGTTTTTAGTAAAAATTTTGAAATTTTCAATGTCTTAAGTTGAAATCTATTTGAAAATTGATAATTTATGGAATGTTTTGAGTATAATGATAAGATAGGGATTGAAATTTTAATTGTTGGAGTTTGATAACTAAGTAGTTTATCACTTACAGTTCTTACACTCAATTAATTAAGAGGAAGTTTGGAATATCATGTTAATCTAAGTCACAAGACACATCTAATTTGCTTTTTGTGAGTTGTACTAGAATTTCTGATTTAATGCATGAGAATCATTGATAAATGTTGAGAATTAAGTCTGGAGAATTTTATCTACCATAAAAAGATCAAAAGAACCAGTTAAAAAATAAACGATCAACAAAAAGGATCTTATATGATTGGAAAAGAATGGAAAAAGAATAAAAAGAATGTACAGTCTGAAAAAGAATGAATGAAATGAGACTATTGATGTAAAATCAAAAACTGGAAAAAGGAAGGAAAATGGGATAAGTTCGGAATGAGTACTCAAGTTTTCAACTAATCTTGATATGGTGAGCATGGCTAACATTATGAAATAATAGTATTCTTATGAGAAGCAAGTTGATTTTCACCAAGCACATTGAAAAACTTGATATATGAACTTATGTTTTGATTTAATGGATAAAGAATCTATTTAATTGTTTTCTTATATGATTTGGTTGTAGGTTTTCAAAATCCCAATTCCTCATCTTAATTCTACTCATTCATACTTGACTACACAAAGGATTAATTTCTGAAAAAAGGATTTGAACATTGAAAACTGAGAATTATTTCACACATGTTTTTCTCGAGACTAGCAAAATGATGGTTGGGGAGTGTTAAGTATCAAATATTAAATATTTTTTCCTATTTATATCTTGGTTTTAAGAACATGTTGATGCTTAAAAATATATTTTATACATATTTGTGTTGCGAGGTGAATCGAGGAGCTTGGATTGAAAAGAATGTTAAAAGCATAGATTTAATGCTCAAGAATCATAAAGGCGAAAGATGGATATTGGGAGACCAAGAATGAAGAATCCACATGCCAAAGACCAAGGAAACCAAGTACAAAAGTTGAAGAAAGAACTCAAAAGAATGCAGAGTCCGCAATAGAAAAACAGACAGGTTCAGTCCGACTGAAATCACACAAAACAGTCTAGTGATCAACGATGAAATTCAGAAGGTAATTCGGTTTGACCAAAGGGTAAGTCAGTCGAACCAAAGGAAGGATTCGACACAACTGAAAGTGTATAAAAAGCTCTAGCGAAGAACGATAAATTTTGGAGTTAAGTCAGTTTGACCGAAAGTCAATTCAGTCTGACTGACAACTTAAGTTCGGTCTAACCAAACCCAACTCGGTCTGACCAAAATAAGGAAATTGTTGAAACAGCCTTTCCAAGTTTGAACTCGACTTCAGTCTGACCAAAGTGTAATGCAGAAAAGTTCTGGATTATGTAACTTGAGGCGGTTTGTGAAAATTCTAAGTTGATGCATAAGATGGGGATTCACAAGTATAAATATGAGACCTTGGGATGTTCCTAGGCATCATCTAAGGTTTAAGGAGTAGAGAAAAAGGGTGGAGAGCTGGTGTCAAGATTTTTTCTTCTTCTTCCTTAATTGTTCTTATGCTTTCTTTTAGAGATTTTGGTTCAATCATGTCTATGGTTAACTAAACCTCTTAGCTCGGGCTATGAGGTGAAGCTTGTTTTGTGTTTGGATGTTTATCTTGCTTTGATTCTTGTTTATATTGAACTTCATTGATTTCTAGTTTGATTTTAAGGAATATTTTCAATTTTTCATGGTTATTGTGACTGAAATTACAGTAGAGCCTGCGATAGCTTTAAATATCTTCTTTTCCATTTAAGATTGTGGGATTAGTAGATCCTGTTGTTCACCACTGTCTCATGGGCATGGTAGGGTGATGAAATCCCTTCCAATCTTCACAATTCTCCTCCATTGAGGCTAGATCAATGAGAAGTTTAGAGAATTGATCATCTCTTCTTCCAACTAGATAAGATAAGACTTTGAATCCAGTTGCGTTTCCTAAATTAAGTAAGGTAACATCTCAATTGCTACAAGTGGATCCTTGGCACTCTAGTTGCCACCTTTAAATTTATAAGTTTCAATTACAATAATCACAATTACTCTCTCTGTCAATTCAAATTTAGATTTAGATCTTCTTCTAGTTCTGATTCTAGTTAAATTCTGAAACGTACAAGATTAGTCACTATGGATTCGACCTAATTTTTACCAAGTTATTATTACATCGCGACCCTACACTTGGGGTTGTGAACAACCATAACCTATTCTAATGCAAATGCTATGAATGTTCATGTTAGCCGAGTAGTTAATTAAGTCTATTCATCCAACAAGATTGGGGAAGCTGAAACACCTCCATTTAATCGATGGCCTTATCTAAATCACTTGGCCCAGGGTAGCCATGACGACTTTGAGCCTATGATCCATGATCCATATTTAGGTATCACCCATTTATCACACAAATTAATTATTCCAAAGGTAAGGCATGATACCGAAAGGTATGAAGATCAACTCGGTATGGGTCGTCACCCAAACATTGAGTATGATCATTCAGTTCCGAAGTGCGGCCTTGTCACATAAAACCAAATCATGACAAGGAAAAATGGCTCATTACCCAACTCCATTCATGCCCGGGTTGTTCGAACGGTACTCTAGCATGGAACCATCGGTCGGATAATTTGACGGGGGCCGTTCGAATAAGGATCTATTACCTTCTATGCTCGTTGGTCACTATGGGGAGACTCGTCACCCTAGTGTAGGCCGACAATACGTAGACAGTGTCTCATACCACCATGCCCAACTCCTGAGACTTAAGGATCGTATCACTAATAGTTAATAGTAGGACTCTCAAAGGTATGGGATGCTTCAGATTCAGGCAGGCGTGATCATACATGGTGAACACACATAGTTGGTTAACTATTAGGCTAATTCGGTTTACTCGAATAAACTCTGACGTAACCAGCATTAGGTGTAAGCATCCCCTGTAGTCTAACTACTGTTGATTATCCATATTCGGCCTGGATCAATCGGACTAGTCTAGGGCAACCAACCCAGTCATGGTCGCCCTCGTGGATCTGTGGTTTGCGGGCCAACTCGACAATCCAAGTAGTCTCGATCAGTCAACTGCACTAATAAATTGATTAACGACACTACATGGAGGGATGTAAATGGTAATTCAGAGAATTTCACTCTATTGGGCATTTCATTGAACATGTAGGTTGCATTACACTAAACTAACAATTTATGGTAAGTCAGTGGCCATACAAGTGCACTAATTAGCAAGCATTCATCTACGCAATATCTTAATCATCAGTTGACACTGATTAATACACATTCATCCACGCGCAACCAATAGTAACTAGCACTGGTTAGCATGCATCCGTCTATGCAATACATAATCATGAATCGATATTAATTATCTTGCATTGGTCCATACGTTACCCAAATCAATAATCAGCACTAGTTAGCATGCATGTAAGGCCTGTATCCTAGTATATACCATTCCTTAAACTCCCACAATCCTCCCCATTGAATTCCAATAACCCGCGACTTGTAAATAGAATTTACACATAACCTTAAGTCACATCATATAGATCTGAGTTGAATCGACCCAAAACCCATACCATTGTAATCGCGCCATCACTGTTGTTCCAACGCCGCGTCTCGCGCCTTAATACGATGCTTAGGATAGGAGTTATGACCCACGCATAATCCTTGCCATACATCGCGCATCGTGGGACCATAGGATTCTAGGTAGAAAAAGACCTCTACAAGAATCCATCATTGCATGACATCACCCTAGCTTAACCTAATATAACATCCCAGGAAAATCCATATAAAAACTCGAGTACCACCTTAGGCAGAAATCACTAAGGACCAAATCCTTTAGGAATTAGATGAAAATTAATTGAGTACTAAACTGATTTAGTTAGTGAATTAGCTTGAACAACTTTCTATACGAACTGTAAGACCCAAAACCAGTAGAATCGCTGACGCTATATTGCTTAAAAGCCTAGGATCTATCTCAAAACCTAGTTACTCTCGAGAGAATTATGAAACTTCGTATCAGACCTGGACTGCGCGTCGAAAGTCTGATTACCATGAAACTATACGGTTATGACTGCCTTACTGGGCTTGACAATCACCCCAAAAATTAAGTCCTAATAGTAACCCAAAGTGTACAACTTGAGCCGGGAGTGAAGTGTGTGAGAAACACGAATACCTTTAGAAAAACTTAAGTGAATTGAGTCGTTCGCTTATAGGCTAATTTTAAGGTTTCAGACCGTCAGATTCAGACCCAATTACACCCTCGGATCAGCGAAGATACCTAACATATGTCCATGTACTTGTGGACCTGATCGAGTACCGGTGACCATTGAATCGAAATATGTCCTCCGCAGTTGATCAACTGATCCGATTGGACTGAGATCTTAACCTACCCTAAATCTAATGTCAGGAAACTTTTTCCAGATTGTATACAGACAATTGGCCTCCAGATGAGCTCCATTGGATCGAAACAGCCACTCTTTGGCTATAACCTAAGTATACCATGGCCCTCGGGCCATTTTCATCAGTTCTGGGCCTATGTAAGGGCCTTAACCCACCCCTCTCTCATTCCATATGAATTTCTAAACCCTAGGAGAGAGAAGGGAGGAAAAAGAGAAGGAAAGAGCTAGGAGAAGAGAGAGAGTTAAGGAGAGTTGTTAAGATTCGATCCCACCGCTCCTCGTGCTGAATCAGCCGGTCCATATCGCTATTCTGGCGATTTTGACTCCATTCTTGGGTAATGAATCCTAACCCTAATCTATTTTAGGGATCTAAATCGAGTAAATAGTAAAATACCTAACATATTTCAAGCTATAGGTTGTCGTTGTGCCGTAGACTATGGTATAGTATTCAAACTGAGAATTATACGAGTCTACCAGTGAAATGTGCGGACTATAAATTTTTATGTTATGGATTTCAAGGCTTTTAATGTCAGTTAATGATTTATGACTAACTTGATTACTGTCACATGTGCTTAGATGCTATGATTTTTAAATATTACATATATATGTGAACTATGTTAAATATGATGCATTCCATGTGTTTGTTGAAATGTCTAAATGAATATGGAATTATGATTTGTGCTTAACATGATTGTTGTTAGGGAATACCTGATTGTTGTACGTATGGCAACTCTTATGTGAAAGGGTTTGCTTTAATGTGTGTTTTAAACTATTTTATTACATGTATGTGATATGTGTAGTCTAAGTGTTTAATAAAAATGCCTGAATGAGAAAATTCTTATAGTGATGTGCTTAATGAGGGTGCTGAGATGGGATTCTCAATTCCCTTATCTATAGTTACAGTTTTCTTTATGTACTATGTGATTTATAGATGAAATGGCAATCTATGATAACATGTGTACTACATGTTTTTCAAAATGCTTAAATGAGATTAATGTTGAAATTGGTTGTCACTTTCTTTCCTTGACTATCACATGTGAATGCTATTATTTGGAGTGTGATTGGGCCAATGATGTAGTCTAGGAAATCGGTAATGGTTTACTATCGGTGGCCGAATTGTTTTAGCCATGATGGATATGTCTGATGAATCCGAGTCATATGGTGATTATCAGTAGTGGTTAGGCCATGAGGAGTGCATATGCGCTCCATGTCGATTAATTCAATGTACACTCGTACTATTTGAGCTTGTCATGTAACCCGATTAGCCCAATGTATGTTCACCATGTATGGACGCTACTGCTTGAACTTAAGATACCAAAATTACCAGTGAAAAACCCGTTTAACCTTGATACCATGATCTTCTAAGACTCATGAGCTAGGCATGGTGGTATGGGACACTGTGGTTAAGCTCTCGGCCTACGCTAGGGTGACGAACTTCCCCATAGTGACCAGTGAGCAACCCAAACTCGTGAGTTGAATATGGTGGTATGGGACACTGTATTTGAGCTGTTGGCCTACGTTAAGATGAAGAGCATTTCCCATAGTGACCTCAAGTATAAACTAAAGCCTATGCGGAGGTGACGAGCCTCTTTGTAGTAACATGAACTTGCATGTACACTACTTTAAAATCAGGGGGGACATTGCACTATAACTTGCCTATTATATGTTATTAGCTAGGATTGACAACCCTAGATAGATCATCATTTGGGTAAATGACATAAAGGGAGGTACCTTAGCTTCTTGAACATGTTGTATGAATGGGCCTAATAAAGGACTGGGCTAACACGATCAGGCACCGCATTGCATGTGCCTTTGGCATAGGAGTTGAGCACAGTGGAAGGGGTGCATGCCACGATCATGAGATGATGTCGCAGAAGGAGTGTAAGTGAGGGCATACATTATTAATACATACCATCCTTGCATTAATCAGAGTACTTAGGAATGCTTGTTGTATTGCTTTATCATTACTGCTTGACTGAATTGATAACATGTTAACCTTTACCTTATAGCTCTACTGAATTGATCACTCACTCCCACTCTGGGACAATGTTTTAAAACACCAATCAAACTCTATTATAGTTTCAGGTGATGACGAGGCTTACGAGATGTAGCCTGTCTTCTATGACGATGAAGAGGAGTTCTCCTACATGCAATTCTCTAGTGGGTTTATGTAGACCTGGAGTTACGTATCAGGGCTATAGGGATATGGATAGATGATATTATACTTTATCACTTTTGTATATTTTGAGAATCATACATGTAACTCTTTGGCCTGGTGACACGTTCATACTCTGGGGACTATAACCACTTATATGCTTTATACATCTATCACAATCTTCCTCTTGTGTAATTTAACCATCTCCAGAGTATGATATACTAATTTGGTATAATTCCACTCATTTTTAATGCACTAATATGGACAATATTTAATCATCATTATCTACGTTGCATAAGTGATTTGTAGTTGGGCCCCTGCATGAGCCCTAATTTTCAGGGCGTTACAAGTCAGTATCAAAGCATGATTTGGATTAAACTGGACCTAGATTATGGTAACATGATGCACACTAACATACTTTGATCTAGGAGGGAGTGATGAAACATAGAATAGTTGTATGATTCCAATTTTTGTCTGTCGGTGATCACATGACCATTGAAGCGAAACTAACCTTAGAAATCGAACCCGTAAGCATCTGTGATCATGCGAGATGATCCCAATCCTTTCCCAGATCATAAACTGATGGGTTTAGACCATAATTCATCCTTTTCCACACTAAAAAAATAAAAAAGTGTGAATATACGCGAAATGGGACCCGAAACAGGTCAAACAGACTCGGGGGCCCAAATGGTGCAAATCGAGAAGATCCAAAGTCCCTGCACACATACGGCACCTCGGGGGGGGGGGGGGGGGGGGGGGGGGGGGGGGGGGGGCGAGGGGGATGGCATCACCCATGGGGTGAGCCCTCACCCCGTTATCCAGCAGTCAGTGATGGCATCGCCGGCTCGACTAGGCCTTGCCCCCCGGATGGTCCGGGCCGTAGCAGGTCAGGCAGGCCGACACCTATACATTGTAGTGGGGCCCACAGAAATGTGTGGGGACCCCTATATCACACCCTTTTGCTTCCTTTTCCTTTCTTACACACCTCCAAGTTTCCCCATCTCTCAAAAAAAATCCATTTTCCCCTCTCAAATCACCCCTCCAATCTCATTTTCTTCCTTCTCCTTGTATCATCTCCACCACTCTCTCAAACCCATCTCCTACAACCACCTATCTCCCTCATTTCCTTCCATTTGAGTGCAAAAACCCTCCTTTGTGTCTTAAAGGCTTTAAGGTTCAACAACTCATTCTATCCCTCCATCTTCTTTCACTCAAATGGCTCTTTTCGAGCTCGTGACAATGATTTTCTTCATTTCCACGCTTCTGTCTCTCATGGGGAAGAAGAGGTCTTCGATGGATGAAGTCGAGCCTAGCTGCCCTACCCATTCAAGGAGCCATAAAGGCGTCGAGGCTAGTACAAGCATCAATCGGGAGATAAGGACAAAGAGGGATCTTGATTCTCAGGCTCCCCTCGAAAGAGGTCTACTGGCGGATATGTCACACAGAAGATTTTAAGGTCATAGGGTGTTTTTTTGAAGCACATGTGGACGAGAAGCAATTTGGGCTTTATCCGGTGATGGACCTCCTGACGGACGCGGTTGGGGTCCCATATTTGAGGCCAAGACTCATGCAAATGAGAGCACCATCCGAGCCTTCTACGCTTGCATACGTGATCCATTGCTAGAGCCTCTGCAGTTTAGCATCCCTGTGGGAAGGCAAGAAGTTGTTATTATTGTGGACTTGATAGCCCGAATCATGGGGATGCCACATGGGGAGGTTCACGCTAATGAGAAGAACCTCAGGAGCATGCATGAAAGAGATCACCGCACGCGATTCCTTTGGGACCGACTGGTCCATTGGAATCGAGATAATTGCCTCCTAGCGTCCGAGATGATTCATGACTTCCGCCTGCTCCACCATATCTTCACATACTATGTGTATTCCCGATGGAGCAATCGCAGCAAATGCACGCATCTGATGGTAGACTTTCTGTACCGAGCTGGGAAGGGAGACAAGCTTTGCCTGCCTATGTATGTGCTACTATAGATAGTTCAGACCGCACGCTCTACTAAGAGAACCATTTCACTCCCATTCGGCCAACTATTTGCAAGCTTGTTCGTGAATTCATCTACAGGCTGGGCATAAAAATTCCCGTGCCGATCCATTTCATCAATGACACCACTCTCAACAACATGAATATCGGGCCATGACAACGTCAGAGATGAGATGGAAAGTGAAGAAGAAGAGAGTGATGAAGAAGGCGGAGATGAGATAGAGGCAGAAGGCGAGGAAGAGGAAGAAGAGGTAGCCCAAGACACTGATGAGGGCTCTCCTCTTGCTGTACATGGGCACGACAGTGATCGGGCTGCTATAGAAGCCCGCTTGGCTCAACTTGAGGAGGGCCAGATTGACCTGCGACAGGATGTCATAATGACCCGAGCCATGCTTGAAGAGAATCAAGCCTTCGTGAAGTAAAAATTTAGTAAAGTATCTCGCACCTTAAAGGTTATCCTGTGTTGTCTACAGGACAAGGGTGCACCTTCACCATCACCAGATTCAGATGACTAGTCATGCATGTAGTTGTCTTTTAGTTTTTTTTGTTGCTTATTTTCTTGTTTCTATGTATAGCCATGATAGGCTTAGTAATGTGGAAGAGTGGTTAGTAGGTTTTAGTGTTGGAACCTTTCTTAGATTAGCTCACCTGCATCTTCTGTCATGATCCATGTAATACTGCATCTCATGTATTGTGACAATTTTGGTAAATGAAATGCATGAAGCTTCTTTGAACTTGAAATGCGAATGATGTATGAATGTGTGTATAACCTTATGCTAAATCTCACGGGATGCATCCTATGTTGTATATAGGGAATGCCACCCAAGACCACATAGAGTGTAGCACATCTCACACTTGGCGACTCGATTGATGGGGCACCTCCCCTAAGAGATAGCCATACAGACCCCAGTTTAGGCCCGATTCATGAGAATATACAGGATTCTCAACCGGCCACTGGCCCTACTAATAGGTGAACACCTGTTACACTACCAGTTCTTGAGCAGAACCACGTGTCCACCTTGATGCCACATGTGCCTCAGTTGACTCCTCCTCCTAATATGTTAGAGTAGATGATGCTCTTGATGCAGCAACAACAGCAGCAGCAACAATAGTTTTTGGCCACCATTGCGGAGACAATTGCTCAGAACATACAATGGTCCTGCTTGCACCACTAGTGCAGCCTGTTGGAAATATGAGTGTTAGCGGCTTATTCGAGTGATTTCAGCACTTTCGACCTCCTACTTTTGCGGGTACTCACAAACCCGAGGAGGTCGAGTATTGGCTTGACCACAT
Organism: Magnolia kwangsiensis; assembly: GCA_037074715.1. Taxonomy (NCBI): domain Eukaryota; kingdom Viridiplantae; phylum Streptophyta; class Magnoliopsida; order Magnoliales; family Magnoliaceae; genus Magnolia; species Magnolia kwangsiensis. Next base: position 139,878,983 of record CM073572.1, read on the forward strand.
CTCTAAGATGTTGAAGTCGCTGCACCACACTAAGGCAGAGCAGGTAGAGCTGGTCACCTATATGTTCGAGAAGGAGGCCAGTCTCTGGTAGGACAGTGTCCTTCGAACCATAGCCGTTGTCTATGTATGGACTTGGGCAGCGTTTGAGACATGCTTCCATGAGAAGTACTATCCCCTCGCATATCGTAATAAGAAGGAGAGTGAATTTCTTCGCCTTTGTCAGGGAGGGATGATAGTGACAGAGTACGAGAACATGTTCATGGAGCTGGCCTGATATACTCCCCTGATATTAGGAGACCAGCCGATGTGAATGTGGCAGTTTTCTGAGGGTCTGCGACCTGAGATACGCTTGAAGATGTGTTACACTAGCATATCCAACTATACTGAGCTAGTGGGCATGTCTTTACGAGTTGAGTAGGATGGGGACAGGCTGTCTCATACACATGCCTATGGTTCCTAAGCCTTGACTAGATTCACCGAGCAAGTCATGTCTCGACAAGAGGCCCCATGCAGACTCGCCTCCCAGACTTACAACTCCACCAGCCCTAATGTGGCTATTAGACTTATGGTGCACATACTGTAACAGGTCGGGCCACACTGACACGTACTACTTCACCAAGATGACGGATATCAGCTTCTCACCGCCTTAGAGGATCAACCGTCAGTTACCTCAGGCCATATTAGCTTCACCTCTTCGATCTGTGCCACCTGCACCTTGATTCAGGCCGCCTCAACGGCCCATGGAACCATAGCCGAACCGTTTTCAATAGGCTCGTGTGCACTCACTTTTAACTAAGGCATCCGAGATGGCAATTACAACACCACTGGCCTTCGAAGTCACTACGCATATCTTATTGGTGGACACTGGGTCCACTATCTCTCATATATCATGCGCAACAGTCAAGCGTCTAGTTTTGGGAATAGCTCCTACGAAGGGGGTGAGAATCCTTACCACCACAAGGACCTTTTCATATGTTACAAATATTTATAAGGATTGCTCGATAAATTTAAGAAGAAGGGCAGTGCTCATTGACCTGATTGTCACCCCGTTATGGCATTACGAAGTTATCCTCCATATGGATTGGCTCACCGAGATGAAGGTAGAGATCTATTACGATACCAGATTGGTGACAGCCCGTGCATGTGAGAGAGTGACCTTTACTTTTCTAGTTCAGGTTAGTTGGCCTTGTTGTGTCAGTTGTTCTGTTACTCTGTTAGAGAATGCTAATGGTCCAACACTTGGGAACATGCCAGTAGTTTAAGATTTTGAGGACGTGTTCAGGAAGATACCTAGATTGCCTCCTCAGCGTGAGGTCGATTTTACCATTGATCTAGTACCTGGTGCAACACCCATTTCACTATCGACGTATCGCATGCCTCTGTGTGAGATGGAAGAGCTGAGGAAACAGATCGATGATCTCTTGGATGCAGGCTTCATACGATCGATTGTATCTCCTTAGGGAGCACCCGTGTTGTTTGAGAAGAAGGATGGATCACTACGATTATGTATTGATTAGCCTGAACCAAGTGACGGTGAAGAACAAGTATCCTTTGCCCGGGATAGATGATCTATTTGATCAGTTGAAAAGGGCACAATATTTCACTAAGATCGACTTATAGTCAGGGTATCACCAGTTGAAGGAAATTCTAGAAGCCGCTCACAATTCAAAGATGGAGATGTATCCTGGTAGTACCAAGATGTATCGAGACATGAAGAGGTCGTACTGGTGGGACAACATGAAGCCCCACATAGCAGATTATATGTCCTGTTGTCTCACGTGTCAGCAGGTCAAGGCAGAGCATCACCGACCTCCTAGACCGCTTCAGCCCATTCCCATAGCTGAATAGAAATGGGATTTCATCTCTATGGATTTTATCTTAGGGTTACCGAAGACAAGGAAGGGGCATGACTCCATATGGGTGATCGTGGACCAGTTGATGAAATTGGTTCATTTTCTTCCTATTAGAGTTTCAAACTCAGCAGAAAATTTGGTCAAGTTGTACATCAAGGAGATAGTACGTCTGCATGGAATTCCTATGGAGATCGTGTCGAACCAAGGTATAAATTCACATCTATCTTCTGGATTCGTATCCAGGAAGTAATGGGTGTGAAACTAAAGTTTAGTACCGCATTCCACCCACAGACTGACGGGCAGACAAAAAGGGTGAATCAGGTGTTAGAGGACATGTTGCGAGCTTGTGTGCTAGATTTCAAGGACAGTTGGGATGATTGTCTTCCTTATGTAGAGTTCACTTATAATAACAACTTCTAGGAAAGTATTGACATGGCTCCTTATGAGGCCTTGTATGGGCGTTCCTATCGAGCATCGCATTGCTAGGAAGAGGTTGGCAAGAAGAGCTTGAATGGCCCAGAGTTAGTACAGGAAACTTCAGAGAAGATCGACATTATCAGGCCTCGACTTCTGGTATCACTGAGTAGACAGAAAAGCTATGCCGATAAGAGGCGGCGACATCTAGAGTTTGAGGTTGGGGACCACGTATTCTTGAAAGTTTTCCCAATGAAGGGAGTCCTCCGATTCAGAAAGAAATGAAAACTCACGTCGAGATTCATCGACCCATTCCCGATACTAGATCGAGTGGGTGTGGTAGTGTACCGCCTTGCTTTGCCCACACCACTCATCGCCGTGCACAACATATTTCATATGTCGATGTTGAAGAAATACATTCCTGACCCTTCCCACATTATCAGATGGGAGCAGGTACAGTTGAGTGAAGATGCTACTTATGTACTGCGACCGACACGAATTCTAGATAGGAAGGAGTAGGTGCTATGCAGTAAAGTAATTCCACTTATGAAGGTACTATGGATGCATCACACTAAAGAAGAGGTTACTTGAGAAACGGAAGCCGAGGTCCGAAAGAACAACCCTCAGATTCTTGAGGAGTATGAAAAGGTACTAATTTGGAGGATAAATTTTTTTCTTAAGGGGGATAGATTGTAACGTCTAAAAAAAATCCATACAAAGACTCGAGTACCACCTCAGGCAGAAATCACCAAGGACCAAATTCTTTAGGAATTAGATAAAAATTAATTGAGTACTAAACAAATTTAGTCGATGAATTAGCTTGAACAACTATTTATACGAACTGCAAGACCCAAAACCAGTAGAATCGCTGACGCTACATAGCCAAAAAACTTAGGATCCATCTTAAAATCTAGTTGCTCTCGGGAGCATCATGAAACTCTGTATCAGACCTGGACTGCGCATCGAAAGTTTGATTACTACAAAATTATATGGTTATAACCGCCTAATTAGGCTTGACAACCAGCTCATAAAATAAGTCCTAATATGCACAACTTGAGCTTGGAGCGAAGTGTGTGAGAAATGGGAATACATTTAGAACATGAATTGAAACTTGAGTGAATTGAGCCGTTAGCTTATAGGCCAATTTTAAGGTTTTAGACTGTTAGATTCTGACCCAATTACACTCTCGGATCAGGAAAAATTTTCAACACATGTCAGTGTACTTGTGGCCCTGATTAAGTACCAGTGACCGTTGAACTGAAACAAGTCCTCCGTGGTTGATCCACTGATCCAATCGAACCAAGATATTAACCTAGCCTAGATCCAATGTCAAGGAACTTTCTTCAGACCGTATGCAGACAATGGGCATCCAGATGAGCTCCTTTAGATCGAAACAACCACTCTTTGGCTATAGCCTAAGTATAACATAACCCTGGGGCCATTTTCATCAGTTCCGGGCCTATATAAGGGCCTTAACCCACCCCTCTCTCATTCCATACGAATTTTTAAACCCTAGGAGAGAGAATGGAGAAAAAAGAGAAGGAAAGAGTGAGGAGAAGAGAGAGAGAGAGAGAGAGAGAGAGAGAGAGTTAGAGATAGTTGCTGGTATTCGATCCCACCACTCATCGTGCTGAATTACCTATCCGTATTACTATTCCGGTGATTTTGACTCCGTTCTTAGGTAAGAATCCTAACCCTAATATGTTTTAGGGATCCAAATAGAGTAAATGATGAAATAACTAACCTAATTCATGTTATAGGTTATCGTTGTGCCCTAGACTAAGGCATAATGTTCAAACTGAGTACGATACGAGTCTACCGGTGAAATGTGCGGACTATAAACATTTAGGTTATGGTTTTCAAGGCTTTCAATGTCAGTTAATGATTTATTACTGATTTTTGAATGTTACATATATATGTGAATTATGTTAAATATGATACATTCCATGTGTTTGTTGAAATGTCTGAATGAATATGGAATTATGATTTGTGCTTAACATGATTGTTGTTAGGGAATACCTGATTGTGGTATGTATGGCAACTCCTATGTGGAAGGGTTTTCTTTGATATGTGTTTTAAACTAATTTATTACATATATGTGATATGCGTAGTCTAAGTGTTTAATAAAATGTCTGAATGAGAAAAGTCTTGTTGTGATGTACTTAATGAGGGTGTTGAGATGGGATTCTCCATTCCTTTATCTATAGTTACAGTTTCCTTTATGTAACCTATCTCACTACTATGTGATTTATGGATGAAATGCCTATGTATGATAATATGTGTACTACGTGTTTGTCAAAATGCTTAAATGAGATTGATGTTGAAATTGGTTATCACATGTTGTCCTTGACTATTACATGTAAATGCTATTGTCTGGAGTGTGATTAGGGCTACAATGTAGTCTAGGCAATCAGTAATGATTTACTATCGGTGGCCGAACTATTTTAGCCAAGATGAATATGTCCGATGAATCCAAGTTGTACGGTGATTATCGACAGTGGTTAGGCCACGAGGAGTGCGTATGCACTCCATGTCGATTAATTCAACGTACGTTCATACTAGTCGAGCTTGTCAAGTAACTCGATTGGCCCAATGTATATTCACCATGTATGGATGATACTGCTTGAACCTAAGGTACCAAACTTACTAGTGAAAAGCCCGTTTAACCTTGGTACCACAATCTACTAAGACTCATGAGCCGGGCATGGTGGTATGGGACACCGTGTTCGATCTATTGGCCTACGCTGGGGTGACGAACCTCCCAAGTCAAACTTGTGAACCAAATATAGTGGTATGAGACACTGTATTTGAGTTGTCGGCCTATGATAAGGTGACGAGCCTTTCCCATAGTGACCTCGAGTATAAACTATGGCCTATGCGGAGGTGACGAGCCTCTTCGTAGTGACCCAAACTTACCTGTCCACTACTTTAAAATTAGGGGTGACATTACCCTATAACTTGCCTATCGTATGTGATTAGCTAGGATTGACAACCCTAGATGGATCATCATCGTTTGGGTAAATGACATAAAGGGGGATACCTTAGCTTCCCAACCTGCTGTATGAATGCATCTAATAAAGGACTGGGGTAACACGATCATGCACCGTATTGCATGTGCCTTTGGCATAGGAGTTGAGCACAGTGGAAGGGGTGCATGCTGCGATCGTGAGATGATGTCGCAGAGGGAGTGTAGGTGAGGGCATACATCATTAATACCTACCATCCTTGCATTAATCAGAGTACTTAGGAATGCTTGTTGTATTGCTTTATCATTACTACTTGACTAAATTGATAACATGTTAACCTTTACCTTATAGCTCCACTGAGTTGATCACTCACTCCCACTCTGGGACAGTGTTTTAAAACATCAACCAGACTTTGTTATAGTTTCAGGTGATGACAAGGCTTACAAGATGGAGCCTATCTTCTATGACGACAAGGAGGAGTTCTCCTACAAGCAACTCTCTGGCAGGTCTATGTAGACCTAGAGTTACGTATCGGAGCTACAGGGATATGGATAGATGATATTACACTTTATCACTTTTGTATATTTTGAGAATCATACATGTAACTATTTGGCCTGGTGACACGTTCATACTCTAGGGACTATAACCACTTATATGCTTTATATATCTATCACAGTCTTCCGCTTGTGTAATTTAACTGTCTTTGGAGTATGATATGATGATTTGGTATAAACCCACTCATGTTTAATGCACTAATATAGACAACATTTAATTATCATTATCTATGTTGCATAAGTGATTTGTTAGAACTCGGGAGTTAGGCTCCTGCTTGCCCCTCGATTTTCAGGGCATTACACCTAACCTAGGATGACATCATCCCTAACCACTCATTCCTTACATGTAATGATTGCTAGCATTTTTTCTCTCTCCCATGCCTCTTACAAGTCATGATTACCTCTTACAACCCATCATTACCTCCCTACACTACCCCTCTCTCTCCCATTCTCTACCATTCTCCTCCTTTGAAACCCAACATCCAAGCAAGGGAAGGAGAGAACCCCCAGCCCATCTTCCACCCTTGATCTCCCAATCCAACCATTAGAACCTCATCTTCCTCCATTAAAAGTGAAGCTTAGGAGCTTGAGATTCCTGGGAAGCTTGAGAAAGAAGAGGTGGGGTGTTCTTTAGGCTAGATTTCCTTATTTTTATGCATGGGGCAAGTGGAACCTACCAATCAATGGTAAGGATCCCATCTTGGACCCTAGGTATGGTCAATGGCCCACCTTTAGTTGCATGCATGTACCATGATGGGGCCATTCTCCATGGACCCCATCATGATGTTTCCTTATTGCTCAGCATGTAAGGGTCATCTAGACCCTTAATTTTTAATTTACTAATTTGAGGGCCCACCTAATCTTGATGTATGTGATGTGCACCTAGAGGGGCTCCCTTAGTGGCGGAGCCCCTCCACCACTCATTTTCTCTCCCTCCCTTCCTCCCTCCCTCCCTCTCTCTCTCTCTCTCTCTCTCTCTCTCTCTCTCTCTCTCTCTCTCTCTCTCTCTCTTTCTATGATGTTGTTGTGGCCCACCTAATGCGTGCTCATCTGATCCAGATCGTCCAGCAGGTGGGATGACCCGATTGTCCAATTTTCTGGAAGCTAGTTTGTCTACCTTACCGTCCTGATATATATGATTCAAATGCAAGGGAGAAAACATAATGTTAGCTTGATCTGGACACCGTGTAGCCCATCCAGCTGGACTATATCATGATGTATGTATTTTAATCCACACCATCCAGCAATTGGGCTTAATTTTCTCCCCATTTTCCAGCCTACATGACCGGTCGCTCATGCAAGAAGGGATGAAGGGAAAATATCATCTTGATCCAGTTTGATTGGGTTATGGGTGGCTCACTGGCGTGTGGCCCTCACCTTGATGTATGCCTTGTATCCTCACCATCTATCCATGGGGAGACAGTCCCCGGTGTGGGCCTACGGCCTAGACGGACCAGCTGTTAGCTTTGTTCAGCAGGCCTGGACGAAGGGAAAATATAAATATCAGCTTGGTCTCGAAGATGGGGTGGCCCACCAACGTGGACCCCACCTTATTATATGTGTATACATGCATACCATCCACCCATTTCTCACATGCCAAATAGGCCATGGGCCCAGCTAAGAGGCAGATCCAACGATCAAGGCCCAGTAGCAGTAAAGCAGTGGTCTGACGCCTACCCAACCTTCCTATGCCCACTGTTATGTTTTAGGAGGGGGCCCAATGGTCGGCCCACCTCTTGGGTGACCCACATCAAAGTGAGACCCACCGTGATGTGATTGAATCTAGGCTGTCCATCTATGGCACACCCAGCCAGGCCCAACATGGGGTTGGGCTAACCATCCAGCACCTTGTTGGACCCACCTTGATGTTTGTATTATATCCACACCATCCCTCTATTTTCGCAGCTCGCTTGGATGGGGCCCACCCTCTAGTGGGATGTCTGCAGGTGGGGCCCACCTTGTGTAAGTGATATATCCAACCATCCATCAATTTGGGACGTCCAGCAGGGCTAGGATGTTGTTGGACTAACTATTCAGTAGCAGGCCCACCTGAATGTATGTGTTGTATCCATGTTGTTCATCTAGTGGGGCCCACTATGACATGTATGGGTCACCATGAATTATGTATTTCATCCAGATAGCCCATCTGTTGAACACCCAATAGGTCTAAAAAGTTAGGAGGGATAGACATCTAGCAAGGGCCCAACTTACTATATGTTTTGTAATCCATGCTATAGTTGTGAGGCCCATCACGATGAAGTGTGATATATAGACTGTGCAATCATTTTTCTGAGATCATGGACCCCATCAGAACCTTGTAAGGCCCACCTACCATCTGTGTGAATGAGGACCAGACTATCCAGATTTTTAAATGTTCAGCAGGCCCAAATGGGCTGGACGTCTAGCCATTGAGCCCACCTTATTGTATGCATGCTTTATATAGATGTTGCCATTCGTTTCACTGGGTCATGAGTTAACTTGTAAGGACCATTATGATGTGTGTGTTGTATTGTAACACCCTGGATTTTTGTCAACCTGGGATTAGACGTCCTTAGGCAATGGACCAACCATAACACCTTATAACCTCTCAGAACCCAATTCCAAATCCAAAGAAATCATTTAGAACCTAATTCTTTAGAATTTAACATGAATTAGCCATCGCTACACTAGATTACCTACGAAATTAGCACTGATCGCTTTAAATACGTTCTGCAAGATCCAAAACTTCTAGAATCAATGACACTATAATACCCTGAAATCCAGGGTCAAACTCTAAACCAGTTAGTTCTCATGAACCCTTTGAAACTTCGTATTTGATTAGACCGTGCGTCGAAAGTCCGATATCTACAATCTTAGACGGTTATGACCTCTTAGCTGGACTTGACAATCGTTTGAAAATCAAGCCCAACCGATGCTCTGAGGCTATTCATTGAGCCTGGAGCAGGGAGTGTGAGAAAGAGTGAAATTCAATTAAAATTAAATGGGATTTAAATAAATCTGGCACGTTTCGCTTGCGGGATTAGTTTAAGCATTCAGACCGTCAGAATCTGACCCAAATACACCCTCGGATCAGGAAACATTTCTCACTCAGGTCAGTGTACTCGGAATTCTCGATCGAGTCTCCATGAACGCTGAACTAAAACTGGTCTGCCACGTGTGATCTGGGAACTCTACCGGTCTAAAAACTTCGGGTGAGCAGGATCCGATACGCATGATCTTAAGTCCGACCGCGTTTGGCTAGGGGACCTCCCGAAATGCTCTTTTGGATCAAAACAGCCCCGATTTGGCTATAACCCAACTATACTTTGTTCCCAAGTCTATTTAGGTTATGTTTTAGCTTATATAAGGGCTTTAAACCCTCTCACAACCCTACCATCCGAATTTGTAACAAACCCTAAATAGAGAGAGAGAGAAAGTGAGAGACTTGTGGGAGAGATTTTCCTCCACTTGCACCAGCTTTCGCTCATATCGAAGCACTGCATCCCAATCACTTTTCTGGTGATTTCCAATGCACTCTTAGGTAAGAAAACCCTAACCACTTGCTGTTTTAGGGATTTCTTCGATTCATTATCGAAATAGCTTATGTATCTTGTGCATTAGGTCGCATTTACGCCGGTGATGAAGCGTATACATCCTATTCGAACTGATACGCGTCTAGGGAAAAAGTTGCAGATTTTAGACGCTTTGATTGATTGATTTCAAAGATTTCAATATCGTTTAATAGTAGATTATCAAAGGAAACGCCGTTTGACATGTAGAACATGCTGTCCGTTTTCCATTTCGTGAACGTATGGAAAATATGAGATTTAGGGCATTTTAGTCATTTGTAGGAAATATTATTTACATCCACATTTTACTGAAATGTTTGCCATGGTTATTTGTCGTGTTAGGATATTAGGAACGCGTGCATGATCTATTTGGCGAAGAGATTCGCCCAAATGAGCACTTTGAGTCGACATACGCTATGTAGACTAAAGTGTGTAGGCTAAGCGTTTGTATAAATGTTTGTATAAGTATGTATTGAGTAGATGGTGTTGTGAATGAGTTTTGAGATTGAATTCTCAAGTAATATACTGATGTAAATGATTTCCATCATGTTGGCTATATGTATTGATTTCATTATATATATGAAATGCATGTGTTGGATGATTTGCTTAAGTTGTATGTTATAACATGTGTCAACATGCTGACATTGTTGTATTTCATTTCTGTTACTCTCATATGATTACTGATGTTGATATTCAAGTGTTTGGGGCTATACGTTACTCCAGGAAGTCGATAATGGATTGAATTCGTGGTTGGCTTCTATTTACCACGAAGGACGCGTCGATGAACGCGAGTCGTGTTTTGATTTGGTGGCAGTGGTTAGGCCATACGAAGTGTTTCATGCACTTCATTTTGTTCGACTTGAGATGCACTCGTACTAGTCGAGCCCGTCAAATAACCCGACTGACCATTGTATGTTCACCCTGTATGAGTCATAACTGCTTGAACCTAGGGTACTGAACTTACCATTGGAAACCCTGTTAACCATGGTACCCTGATCCATAAAGACTCATGAGCTGGGCATGGTAGTATGGGACATCATGGTCAAGCTGTCGGCCTACGCTGGGGCCACAAAACTCCCCGTAGTGACCAGTGAGCAACCCAGACTCATGAGTAGATTATGGTGGTATGGGACACTATATTCTTGCTGTCGGCCTACACTTATCAGGTGACGAGCCCTTTATAGTGACCGTGAGCGTATTCTGAGCCTACAGGAGGCGACGACCCTTCCATAGCGACAAGAGTACATTAGGCCTGTATTGATAAGGTGATGGGGGAGTGGTCAAACGAGTGCGAGCAACAGCCCTGACAGCCCTTGCAGCAACCTACAAATACAAATCGTATGAGATTTCTAGGAGTGACAACCCTAGACAGGATCTGTATTGGGATTGATATAAGGGAAGTACCTTAGTTTTCCAATACTGCTGAATGAAAGGACTAATAACAACTCGGTAATCATTATCCATATCGCATTGCATGTGCCTGGAAGATGTGGAGCACTGAGGAATGCAAGCATGCCGCGGGCGTAAGATGGTGCCGTATGAGGGAGTATGTCGGTGAGGGCATCCATCATGTCATTTTATGCATGCATTAACAACAGTATCTAGGAATGTTTAATTATTTTCTTTACTATTATCACGTAATTGATTTGATAACATGCTAATTTTTGCTATATGATTCCACTGAGTTGATTACTCATTCCCACGTTACGGGATAGTGTTCCGGACACCCACTAGTCCCTATTTTAGTTTTAGATGATGGCGCTGCTTGTGAAGCGGAGCCGAACTTGATGATGATGAGGAGGATCCCTCCTTTGTGCGTGTTCTGATCGACGGGATTACAGGGAGGTTGATTAGATGCCTTGACACTTGTCATTTTGTATTTTTGAAGCACTCATGTATATTCTTTTCTTTCCATTTTTGGAGTATACATGTATTTAATTACCCTGGTAACATGTTCACACTCTGGAGATTTACAATTAATTATATATTTTATGTATTCATCACAGTCTTCCGCTTGCTAAATTAACTGTCTCTGGAGTATGATATGCTGTTTTGGCTTAGTCTTAATCTTATTTAATGTCATTCTACAGACAATATGCATTTATCATTATCTATGTTGCATAAGTGACGTTCTAGAACTCGGGAGTTGGGTTTCTACCCGACCCCCGATTTTCGGGGCATTACATGTATGTACCCTTCCTATCTATTTTTCTGGGTCATGGGCTGCCCCATGAGGCCCATTATGATGTAAGTGTTGGACATGTTGTCCATCTATTTTGTTGGATTATATGGGTTGTCCCAAGAGGCCAACCATGATGTATGTGAATATATTCATGTTGCCCATCCTTTGTCCAGACTACATTAAGGTCATGGGCCCCATTGTAAGTTGGATTCTATGGCGGGCTACACTCTAGGAGCAATGGTGGTTAAATGTCCACGTTACAAACTCCATAGGGTTCATTGTTAAGCCCATTCCCCATCTATCCTTATTGGGCTATCTCAAATCATTGGGCCCCATTGATATTTGCATGATCCATCTCACCTTATTGGGCTGACCCCAAACCATTGGGCCCCCATTGATGTTGGTGGGCTTATCCAACCTGGAAGCCCACATTGGGTACTTATTGGACCCCTATAAGAAAGCCCAACTTACTATATGATGGAGTGGGTGAGGAAGCCCTCTTATTGTACTTAGGATCATCCTCTTGACTCCCTTTGTGTATGTGACATGAAGTTGATATATCCTCTGTTTAGAGCATATCTTGATGTTTAGATTCGATGCCCATTCTTCTATGGACGGCACCATGAATACAGGCTGATTATTATTTATGTCTGATAATCATGCTTAGCATACATCATGATACATGCCCATACACATCATTTTCATGCCTATTATGAGAATTGATTGATCATAGCATACACCATTAGGCTAAGATGTTCCTGTTATGAGGATTGATTGATCATAACATATGTCATTGGGCTGAAATGTTTATGGGACTCCCTGAGAGATGGAGTTGCCCCACATGAGAACGCAGTACGTGAAGGTTTGATGCATGACTGGATGGTGTGACTCATGTATCTTGCATTCTGTGTGATATGATCATTGTATGCCCTAGCGATATCAAGGTTGTGGCCTCCACATGCATATCGTGGATGGTAGGATTGGATACCGAAAATATTCAGTTCTAGCACTCTGGGCACTTAAGATGTCCTTGGGTGAAAGTCTTAGAATCCTTATAGTACCAGGAGGTTACTCCAATGTCGAGACTGAGTAGATGCATGAGTGCCCGAGTACCGAATACCAGTAGGCCCCGCCTCCCACAATGTTGTGGTCAATTAAAAGGGGGTGTGACCTTATTTGCCCTAGGGGAGGGCACAAAGTTAGGATGAGTTTAACCAGCTCTGAGAATGGGCCTATTATCGACGAGCCGGGTAAATATTGGCAAACTACTAGCCAGGCGGATAGTGAGGTCTCTTCCACTTACACAGTTGTGCGCCTTGGATAGGACGACAATCTGGCATAGAGTGTACAAGACCCCGTTGATATTCCAGAGAGGAACTATTTTGATATGTGGATCCAACTGAGGACTGGTGTGCTTGTGTTACATCTTGCATATGACATTTGGCTGCGTAGGCTTTGCATCGCATAGTCTTGGTATAGACGACAACATTCATGCCTTGCATCGCATAGCCTTAGTATGGCCGACAGCATTCATAGACTTGCCAGTACTTTTATGTACTTTGATATTTATATGTTTGGCACATGCATTGGACACACGTACACCAGCCTATGAGCTTCTCGTAAGCTTATGCATGATCGTTGCATGTAGGTGACTCTAGGACGTAGTCGAATAGGTGAAGGAGCATGCAGTAATATTTCTGGAGACTTGATACACACACACACTTGTATTTTCCCTCTCCGTATTATACTCAAATGGTTTAATTATATTGGATATGTGGTGATGTTGTTTTGTGACTTGCCTATACTTATTTTTATGTCCCTTTACAAAAAATTTATTGAAAATTCTCCTTGTAGGGTCACAAGATCGAAATTTAATATATGGGTGCCGGATGCCAAGAGTGGGGCACTACAAAGGCTGTTGGCACCAAATTCGACAATTGAGAATTTTGTGAGCCCAGTTTCTGAGGTTGGGGTGCGAAAATGCATTCGTCTTATCGAGGATGCTACTTTACTTGATTCAAGGAAACAACTGGAATCAGAGTCCTAACTTATCTAATTGGTAAGAAAAGATTTGTCATATTTCTGAACTTCTCATGGATTTAATCATAAATGGATGAGAGTTATGAGGATTTGGAAGTGATTCCATCACCTAATCATGCCCAAGAGACAAGGCAAAAAATAAAATTTACCAATCCCACAACTAATCATAAGAGAATTCTGACAATTAGAAAGAATTTCATCACCTACCATGCCCAAGGGATGATAGTGAATAAGGGGACTTACTAACTTCACAATCTCAAATAAGAAAAAGAAGATATTCAAAGTTATCACAGATATATTATAATTTGTCACAAAAAACCATTAAAAATTAAAAATATTCCTTATAATCAAACTAGAATCTAATAAAGTTCAACAAAACATGAATCAAATTAAAGTAAACATCCCAATCACGTTACAAACTTCACCTCTTAGCCCTAGCCAAGAGGTTTAGCCAACCATAGAGATGATTGAGCTAAAATCTCTTAATAAAAATATAAAAATAAGGAAAAGGAAGAGAAACTCTTGGTAACGGCTTCTCCACACTTTTGCTCCATTCCTTAAACCCTATAAGATGCCTAGGGATTCCTATTTACAGCTTTGTAACTCCAACTTTCTTACCGAGCTGGAAAAATCCAGAAACCGCCTCAAATTTACGCAGTCCGTGTAACCTTAGACGAGTCAAGGAAAACCTTCGATTGGTCAAGGATCACGTGAAATCAAAAGTGCATGTTGCTAGAGTTCGAGTCGAGGAATCTTCAACTAGTCGAGCAGGGGCCTTAGACTAGTCATAGGAGGGCTTAGACTAGTCGAAGCAGGGAAACTTTTAGGGTTCCTTTTCTTCACTTCAGGTCTTCAATTCTCTTCATTCCTCACTTTGTTTTCTTAGATCTTTGGCATGTGTATTCTTCATTTTTGTCTTTTAAGATTCAACCTTTTCTTTAGTGATTCTTGAGCATTAAATCCATGCTTTTAGCATCCTTTGCAATTCGCGCTCATAAATTCACCTTGCAACATAAACATGAGTAAAATGGGACATTAAGAAGTATCATGTTCATAAAACTAAGATATAAATGGGGTCCAATATGTAATATTTGACCCTTAACACAATTCCCAACCAATATTTTTCTAGTTCCGAGCAAAGTATATAAAAAATAAATCTCACTACTTAATGTCAGAAATCTTTTTCAAAAAATAATCTTTTGTGCACTCAAGGATGAATAGGTAAAATTAAGATACGAAAGTGATATTTTGAAAACCTAGAACCCAATCACATAAGAAACCAATCAAATAAGTTCTTTATCTGCTAAATCGAAACATAATTTGTACATCAAGTTTTTCAATGTGCTCAGTGAAAGTCAATTTACTTCCCGTACGAATACTATCAAATCATCATGTTAGCTATGCTCCTCACTTTAAAATCTGTTTGAAAATCAAGTACTGATTCCGAACTTATCCCCATTTCCTTCTTTTTCTAGTTTTTTATTTTATTCATTATTTTCCAATCTTTTCATCCTTTTCATTTTTTTCATGACCTCTTTGTCAATCTCCTGTTTTTTTACTGGTTCTTTTCTACTTTTAAGGTGGATAAAATTCTCCAGACTCAATTCTCACTATCTATCAATGATTCACATACTAGCAATCAGAAATTCTAGTGCATCTTACAGAAGGCATTATTGAATTAAATGTGTCTTATGATTTAAATTAACATGATATTCAAACTACATCTTAATCAATTGAGTGCATGAACTTAGGTGATAAGTTACTTAGATGATTAGACTCCAGCAATCCAAGATTTAATCTCTATCTTATCATAATCAAAGCATTCTTAAGTACATAATTCATTTCTACCCAAAAATATTTCAACTTGAAACATTGAAAATTTTCAAAACTTTTGTTCAAAACTGAGAAAACACCGATTAGGTTACCTAATCCCCCATCCCTAAACAAAAAATCTACATTGTCCTCAATGTAAAAGAATAATCATGCAATGCAAAAAGAGGCAATGAAAAGAAAAGGGAAGTAATGGAAAAGAAATACCTGAAGAAGGAATTATGAGGCGCTTCCAATAATCTTAGTGTGAAGATAGGTTAGCACCAAATAAAACTCAACAGAGTATAAGAAAACTATCCTAAATTTCATGAAAGTAATAAACTAATCTTAAATTAGGGATGTAAGGGAAAAACTATTTATTCATGCCACAAGGTTCCTCCTCCAACCAATATCTTGATAAATTTCTCAGTAGGTTTCTCAACAAGATCATCCAAAAGCCATTTTTGTAATAGGTTCAGATGTCCTGGAGCATGAATGTCTAGAGAAATTTACTGACCTTAGCATCATGTTCGGGATCAGAATTTGAAGGTTTACAGAGAAAATATGATTCACCTGCAAAAGATAATTTCTCAATATTAGTGGGCTGAGGTGAATGAGAGACCGTAAACTATTGAATAACAAAAGAGTTGTTCATCGTGGTCCCTTTAAAATATGAAGTTGTAGGCTCCAGTTCAGAATCCATCTCCTCCAACTATAATGGTAAGATTTTAGTGTTAGTGGAAGGAGTGACATCAACTTCCTGGCTAATATGATCGTTTGAATCGACAAAGTGCACCAAGTAGACATCTAGAGATTCAGGAGTTTCAGTTAAAAAAGACTCATTATCTTCAAATGTATCTATCAAGTTCATCTCATGGGTCTGGTCCTCATCCTCTACTGGATTGTGCAAATAAAACACATTGAATTCTACCATCATATTCCCAAAAGATATTTTC
Organism: Magnolia kwangsiensis; assembly: GCA_037074715.1. Lineage (NCBI taxonomy): Eukaryota > Viridiplantae > Streptophyta > Magnoliopsida > Magnoliales > Magnoliaceae > Magnolia > Magnolia kwangsiensis. The sequence goes on from CM073572.1 coordinate 139,895,305, forward strand.
ATTACTCCATTTCGGCAATTTATGATGGCATTGGCAGTGGCTAGGAATGGCTGACCTAATATGATCAGAATTTGAACGCCCATATTTGAAGTTGAGTGTGTATTTAATACGATGAAATCTACTAGATAGTAAAATCTATCGACTTGGACCAACACATCTTCTATCTTACCTCTTAACATTCTAGTCGAACGATCAGTTAGTTATAACATTGTTTTAGCAGGATTCAACTCACTGAGGCCTAACAATTCATATATCGAGTATGGTATCAGATAAAAACTTGCCCCAAGGTCTAAAAGTGCGTTATCAACTTTAAAGTTTTCGATCACACATGAGATCCTATGTAACATCCCGAAAATTGGGGGTCAGGTAGAAACCCAACTCTCAAGTTCCAAAATGTCACTTATGCAATATTTTCAATGATGGATGAATGTTATCCGCATAAGGCATAAAACATGAGGTAGATTAAGCCAAAACAACATATCATACTCTAGAGACAGTTAAATTATACAAGCGGAAGACTGTGATAATATGTATAACATATATAAACTGTTGTAAGTCTCCAGAGTGTGAACATGTTACCAGGTTAAATATATACATGTATACTCCAAAAATGAACAAAAAGAATATACATGAGTGCTCCAAAAGTGTAAAAAAAAAGATAAGTGTCATGACATCTAATCAACCTCCCTGTAGTCCCGTCGATCAGAACACATATATAGGAGAAATCCTCCTCATCATCATACAAATTCGGCTCCACTTCATAAGCAGTGCCATCATCTACAACTAAAACAGGGACTGGTTGGTGTGCGCAACACCATCCCGTAACGTGGGAGTGAGTAGCTAACTCAGTGGAATCATAGAGCAAAGGTTAGCATGTTATCAAATCAATCAAGCAATAATGGTAAAGCAAGCAATACAAACATTCCTAAATGCTGTGATTAATGCAAGGATGAAATGACATGATGGATGCCCTTACCGACATTCTCCCTCATGCGACACCATCTTACGTCCGCGGCATGCTTTTTTCCCTCAGTGCTCCACATCTTCCAGGCACATGCAATGCGATATGAATATGATTACCGAGTTGTTATTAGTCCTTTTCATACAGCAGGATTGGAAAACTAGGGTACTTCCCTTATATCATTCCCAACAAGGATCCTATCTAGGGTCGTCACTCCTAGTAATCTCATACGATGATATATATCTAGGTCGTTGCAAGGGCTGCTAGGGCTGTAGCACGCACTCGTTGCTCCACTCCCCCATCACCTTATCAATACAGGCCTAGTTATACTCTTATTGCTACAGAAGGGTCGTCGCCTCACGTAGACTCAAAGTACGCTCGAGGTCACTACAAAGGGCTGTCAGGGTTGTTGCTCACACTCATTGCACCGCTCCCCCATCACCTTATCAGTGTAGGACGACAGCAAGAATATAGTGTCCCAAACCACCATAATCTACTCATGAGTCTGGGTTGCTCACTAGTCACTATGGGGAGGTTTGTGGCCCCAACGTAGGCCGACAGCTCGACCACGGTGTCCCATACCACCATGCTCAGCTTATGAGTCTTAGTGGATTAAGGTACCACGGTTATCAGGGTTATCACTGGTAAGTTCAGTACCCTAGGTTCAAGCAGTTATGACGAATACAAGTTGAACATACAATGGTCAGTCGGGTTACTTTATGAGTCCGACTAGCGCGAGTGCACGTCGAATCGACCGACATGAAGTGCACAAGAACTTCGTGTGGTCTAACCACTGCCGACGACTCTAGTATGACTCGGGTTCGTCATACACATCCTTCGTGGTGAATAGAATCCAACCACGAATTCTAAACTATTACCAACTGCCTAGACTGGAGTATAGCCCCAAGCACATGTAATGTGAATTAATAATCACGTGAGAGAGACAGAATTGAAATACAAGACATTCCAGCATGTTATCAGCATGTTATAATATACATCATAAGCAATTAACCATACACGAGTATTTCAAACATAAGGTAATCAATTTAATATGACAAGCATGGAGGAATTCATGTACATCATCAAATTAGTTGAGAATCCAATCTCAACGCTAATCTACAACAACATTTACTCAATACTTACTAATACATACATTTATACAAACACTTAGACTACACAACTCCAACGTACTTGACGTATGTTGATTTCAACATATAATATGACAAATCCTTATATCGAGGAGATTTTTAATAGACAACAATCATGTTCTTACATTCAAAACATATGGCTGGCATAAATCATATTGATTTAGGCATTTCAACAAACACTTAGTCTACACACATTAGTCTACATAGCGTATGTCGGCCAATATGTGCATTAGGGCGAATCTCTTCGCCAAACAGATCATACACGCATAACTAGTATAAGTACACGATAAATACTTATGGCAATCACATCAGCAAAATACGTACGTATACGGTATTTCCTACAAATACCTAAAATACCCTAAATCTCATATTCTTCGTACGTATTCGAAATGAAAATCGGACAGCAAGTTCTACATGTCAAACAGCATTCTTGTCAGCAATCTACCATTAAATGGCATTGAAAGATTTGAAAAAAGGTAATCTAAGTGTCTAAGATCCGCACCTTTCACCGTAGATGCGTATCGATTCGAATAGAAAGTCTACGCTTCGTCAACGGCGATATGACGACTTAATTCACAAGATACATCAACTACTTCGCTACTTGTATCGAAGGAATCCCTAAAACAGGCTAAGGTTAGGGTTTTCTTACCTAGAACGAAGCTAGAGTCACCGAAAAAGTGATGCAGATGGATGGATTTTGCACATGGAGTAGCAGGGAAGAATCCCTGGAGAAATCCCCAACTTCTCCCTCACTTCTCTCTCTTTTCTCTCCTCTCTCTCTTAGGGTTTTCCCCAAATTCGTATGGGTTAGAAAGCTAAGGGTTTAAGCCCCTTTTATAAACCCAAATATGACCAAAACAGACTTTAAGTCAAGGTATACTTGGGTTATAACCAAATCGGGTCTTTTCCGATCTAAAAGAGCATTTCATGAGGTCCCCTGGCCGAATGCAGTCGGACTTAAGCTCATGTATATTGGATCCTGTTCACACTAAGTTTTTAGTCTGGTAGTGTTCCCAGATCGCATGTGGTGGTCCAGTTTCAGTTCAGTGGTTATCGAACCTAAATCAGGTCTACAAGTTTCATGACATGAAAGAGAAATTTTTCGTGATCCGAGGGTGAAATTTGGCTGAATTCTAACGGTCAGAACGCTTAATAATAACGCGCAACGACACGTGCCAGATTTTGAATTATTTCTCTAAATCTTTACCTTTTCTCACTCTCTTCATTCCGAACTCAGTAAAATGGTGTCGGGACATTAGTTGGGCTTAATTTTCGAAACGATTGTCAGGTCCAACTAAGTGGTCATCATGGTCTAAGATTATAGATATCGGACTTTCGACGTGCGGAATAGGTCGAATACAAAGTTTCAAAGTGTTTCTGAGAACAAACAAGTTTAGAGTTTGATCCTAGGTATTAGGATAACATAGCGGTAACAATTCTAGAGGTTTTGGGTCTTACAGATCGTATTTAAAGTGATCGGTGCTAATTTCACAGGTAATCTAGCGTAGCGCTAGTTAATTCACGTTAAATTTCTAAAGAATTTGGTTCTAAATGATTTCTTTGGCTTTGGAATTGGGTTCTGAGAGGTTACCAAGGCGTTATGGTTGGCCCATTGCCTAAGGACGTCTAACCCCAGGTTGGAAAAAATTTGGGGTGTTACATCCTAGGACTTCCAGTATCCTTATATTTTGGGGGAGTGTTTCAATTGATTTTGGGGCTCACGTGTTTAGTCAAAAACACTTCTTTGTGTACGTTTAGCTTTCGCTTTATCGCACAAAGATCTTTCATGAATTTGTCATAAGATGGAAACTGTTTAATTTCATCCAATAAGGGGGTGTTGATCTTGACTTGTTGAAAAACCTCTAGAATATTTTGATTCTCACTTAGCCTTTTTGATGTGATGATACATTGGGGAAATGGGGCCATGAGTTTGTATCCCTGCATTGGTTCTTTGTCATATGGAGCATTGCTAGATTCACCACCATCCTTTGAATTTTTGAATTCCTTAGGTTTCTCAACCTTCCTTAGAATCTCTTTGTCTATTTCATTTCTAATTTTCATGGTGTTGATCGTCTTGCTGAGTTGAAGAGTTGAGATCACATATCTCACATTATCTTATTGGGTTAGGTTACAGTTGGGCCTCAAAGATCCCAGTCTCCCTAACATTAAGTTATGTCTCAAGTCTCACAACCAAAGTTCTATGCTCATTCATAGCCTGCAGTTGCTCTTGCTTAAATGCATCTAATGTATCTTTAAGGGTTCTCCTTAATGGAAGTCCACTAAATGACCCTTGTGGATAATTAGTTATATTTGCAGTTGGTTCACTTCCCCAATTAATGGTCCACTCATCAAGAATGTGCATGTCAGAATTTGGTGCACTAAGTGGTCGTTGATATGCGTTTGTAGTATCTGCTTGAATGTGAAACAACTCTTAAAAAGCTGAGATTGTAAGATAATATTTAATTGGGTGTACATTGCTCTCAAAAATTCCACATATGGTTTCAATGACTGCTTTGTGCTGAGTTGATTCCTTGCTAGATTCCAAGTCCTCAATTTTTCATGTGAGAATTGCCAACTATACATTAAAATCATCCTCCTTCCTGAGTACATGCATTTCTATCTCTCTTGGCATTTCCTTGGGAATACTAGCTTGGTTTGATGTGTCCCATGATTGAGCGTTTTCAGCTAGCATATCAAAGTAATCCCATGCATCTTCTGGTTTCTTATCCATGAACTCGCCATTACACATCATCTGTATGAATTGGCACATGTTTGGACAGAGTCCATCATAAAAAAGATCAATTGTTCGCCAAGTTTTGTAACCATGGTGTGGGCAAGCGAGAAGTAGGTTTTTGAACCATTCCCAACATTCAAAGAAGGTATTTTTCTGGGAGAAGTTCATTATTTCCCGTCGAAGAGCATTGGTTTTATGAGCTGGGAAGAACTTTTTAAGGAACTCCTGGCTCATCTTTGCCCATGTGTCAATGGATCTAGGCCTTAATGAAACCATGATTTGACCTTTTCTTTTAGAGAGAATGAAAATAATTTAAGGTTAAATGTATTAGAAGGAACATCATTAAAATGTATGGTTGTAACAATCTCTTCAAAATCTTTAATATTCATATATAAATTTTTCGAATCAAGTCCATGGAACTTAGGAAGTAATTGGATTATCTTAGGTTTGAAATTCACGTTTCCTGTATTGGTTGGCAGAATTATGCAGGAAGGTGAACTTGTTCTCACCGATTGTAAATAATCTCGTAAAGTTCAAACCGAGGGAACTCGATGCACTTCATTCTCATCGTGCACCATCCTAATAGGTGGTGTGTGATGCACTAGGCCTTCATCAATCCGATGTTCCTGAGCCATGCTCTCAGATGATATTTCAAAAATATTTGAGGATTTTTAACTTGTCAATCGATTTTTCAACCAAAACTCCCTTTCTCAAAAGATCTCAAAGTATGGTTCCTTACCTGTGAGGGCATGAACCACACCAAATTTTAATTCTCTTTTCTAATTCCTACAGCAAGTATGGAAAGTAATTAGAGGGAAGAAGTTACAAGAATGTTACCGAATCGAAGTTCTATGTTAGGACCCTACAAAACAGAAAACAATGTTAGATTCTAAAAAAATTAAAAATTAAAAAATAAAAAATCTAGAAAAAATCCTATAAATAAAATTCTAAAATTAGAAAGTTCTAAAACCCTTAGATTAGAATAATTCAAAAAATAAGAAAAATGTAACCTAATCCTAAAAAGAAAGAAACCTAAAGCAATAAGAAGTCTAGAAATAGAATGAGAGAGAATTAGAAAGAAGTTACCAAATTAGAAGTTTCTATATTAAGATCCTACAAAAGTAAAAAAAAGAATGTAATTAGTTTCTTAAAAGGAAAAAGGAAAGTTTTTAAAAAATAAAAATAGAAAGATGAGTTAGTTTCTAAAACTAGAAAGGAAAGTTTCAAAAAAAAAAAAAACTTAGTTTCTAAACATAAATCAGAAAAATCCTAACCTAAAAATAGAAAGTAAAAACATCCTAATCTTAAATAATTATAAAACTAGTTAATCTCAGAAAAAACGAAACCGTTAGTCCCCAACAATGGTGCCAAAAACTTGTTCACAACCTCAAGTGTCGGGTCATGATGTTGTAATAATCTCGGAAAGACCGAAGTCGAATCCACAAGGACTAATCTCATGTGTATTCTAAGTTAAACTAGAACTAGAACTAAAAGAAGATGTAAACCTAATTCTAAAATATTTGAGAAAATTATTTGGAATAAGTTAATTGAAACTTATAAATTTAATGGTGGTAACTAGGGTGCCAAGAATCCACTTATAAGTTCTCATGATGCTACCTTACTTGATTCAAGGACACAATTGGAATCATAGTCCTATCTTATCTAATTGGTAAGAAGAGATTTGTCAGATCTTTGAACTTCACATGGATTAATCATCAATGGATGAGAGTTGTGAGGAATTTGGAAGTGATTCCATCACTTAACAATGCTCAGGAGACAAGGCAAACAACAGGATTTACTAATCCCACAACCAATCATAAGAGAATTGTGAAGATTAGGAAGGATTCCAACATCCTACCATGCCTAAGGGACGATGGCTAAATTCACAATCTCAAATCAGAAAAAGAAGATATTCAAAGCTATCGTAGATATATTGTAATTTGTCACAATAAACCATTAAAAACTATAAATATTCCTTATAATCAAAATAGAATCTAAGAGAGTTTAGCGAAACATAAATCAAAACAAAGCAAACATCCCAATCACACTATAAGCTTCACCTCTTAGCCATAGCTAAGAGGTTTAGCCAATCAAATACATGATTGAACTAAAATCTCTTAAGAAAAGCATAAAAATAACTAAGGAAAAGGAAGAAAAAATCTTGGCGACAGCTTTTTCATGGTTTTTCTCCACTCTTAAAATCTTAGAAGATGCTTATAAACATCCTAAGGACTTCTATTTATAGTTTTTTAATTCTAACTTTTGCACCAAGTTAAAAAAATCCAGAAATCACCTTAAATTTACGTTGTCTGTGTGTTGTCCGCGTAACCTTAGATGAATCGAGGAATACCTTCAACTAATCGAGAGCACCTTTGACTGGTCAAGGAAGGTCTTCGAATGGTCGAGGATCGTGTAAAATTAAAAGTGCATGTTGCTGAAGTTCGAGTTGAAAAATCTTCGACTAGTCGAGCAGGAGCCTTAGACTGGTCAAAGGAGGGCTTAGACTAGTCGAAGCAGGCAAATTTTTAAGGTTTCTTTTCTTCACTTTAAGTCTTTAATTCTCTTCATTCCTCACTTAGTTTTCTTAGATCTTTGGCATGTGAATTCTTTATTTTTGTCTTCTAAGATCCAACCTTTTCTTTGGTGATTCTTGAGTGTTAAATCCATACTTTTAGCATCCCTTTTAATTCAAGCCCTTAAATTCACCTTGCAACACAAACATGAGTAAAATAGGACATTAAGCAGTATCATGTTCATAAAATAAAGATATAAATGGGGTCTGATATGTAATATTTGACACTCAACATCCGTACCTTGGGTTGGTTTGTTGAGTTCGGACTTACTCCTAGTGTTAGGGTCTCGTAGGTTGGCTCACCAGCGTATTGTACTAAGATGATTGGCTTATAAGAACTCATGTATTTGGCCCTCAAGGCCAATTTTCAAGGAAGGGTTTGCTAATTACCTCTAATTTTTTTCAGGGAGGTTTCGGTAACGTGGCATGATGCGGCTATATCATCAGCTAGAAGCAGCATGGAGGATGCTCCAAACCAATCCCTCTCTCACACCTTCTCCCTTCTCTCCTCTTCTCCCTCTCCCCTTTCTTGCAACTCAAAATTCGTATGGGAGTGAGAGAGTGAAAATTTGGGGTGGGGGGGGGGGGGGGGGGGGGGGGGGGGGGAGGGGTTGGGGGGGTATTTATAGTGCCAAATTGTGTACAAATAGCCCTATTGACCATTTTTCCAATAAACTTGTCTTAGGGGATGTTTTTTTCAACTTATAGGGCCTTTTGAGGACCCAGTGGCTTATTTATACCATGGGGCAGGTGCCCCACTATGGGATCTACATTTCATCCCAACTGAACAGTAATCGGACGCTCCGATTGGTAGTGAAGGCCCCACTTGTGATGGACGGTCATTGATGATCGATTGGCATCATGGCTATACGAATATGTGTAGGGAAATATCCTTAACTCACACATTGAGTTTGGTTGAAACCCAACGGTCAGAAAATCATAACTTCGTAAAAGAGTAGAGAGCCCAATTCACTTAAATTTCAAGTTTTTGCCTAGGGTATTTGCACATCCCATGCACTCAGCCTTTGGTCTAAGTTAAGCGATTTTAGACACTATCCTGGTTCAACATCCATGATGGATGTGAAGCCCAGTAAAACAGTCATTATTATATAGTTTTGAGTCTAGCGGGCCACTAATGTGCGATGTATATCTAATCAGGTGAATCTGGGCATTTTCATGATGAATTGAGCAGTGAAATTTCTCATGCACATTGATTGGGGTTTAGATTAGCTAATTAATAGTATGGCTTACTCGCAATTAGTGAAAATGGTAACTCGGCTCTAACAACCCTAATCAAGGACAATAATTCAACTATACTCAAAGCTATAAGAATTAGAAAAATATACTTAAAAATATAAAATATTAATTTTATTAAATAATACGATTCCTAGTATGATTAGAAGAAATTCCTAAGAAGATGTTGAATACAAAAACTCTAAGATGAAAAAGATATACGCGGTTCATCAGTAACACGTAGTTGCAGAAATTTTCAACTTCAAGAAGTCAATTTCATATAATAATTTTGGTACATTTAATTATTATATTATTTATTATTATTTTTTTTGAAGTTCATCATCAAGTCTAATTTGTCTCCACCAAAATTCATTATATTTCAAGTTATAAAAAAATTCTAAAAATTATGGGAGTACTAGCTGCCTAAAACTAATGATTTTGGTATAGTTTTCATTTTTTCTTAAAATTAACCTCCTTAGGTTTTTTAATTATTTTTTTATTTTTCATAAAACTTGACTCATCAATCTTCAATTTAATTTTTGAATCACCTCAATTGGAGTTGTAGAAAAATATATATGATTTTTAAAGTCAATGCACTGAAACTGTCAAAATCTAAACGTGAAAAATATTGCTGAACAAAGTTACTCGGTTACACCAAGTCCCACATGGTGCAACCGAACCCTACTACCTAGATTTTCTCAGTTGCTCGAAGTTTCCCTAGTGTAACTGAGCAGTGCTGCCCCAATTGCCCTAGTTTGATCGGTGCAACCGAACCTTGTTGTTTATATTCTCAAATTTCACTCAGCCGAGAGGTTTTGGTGGATCCAAGGTCACTCCTTTTGGCCCCAAACATATGTGAATACACACACAGACATGGACTTAAGTCTAGAAATCAAATATACTTCTCAAGGAAATCCAATTCCCAACTAGCAAAAAATCTGGGGTGTTACACACTTCAAACGACAATTTCTCCATATTTATAAATTTCTTTGTACTAAACATGTCAGGGGCTTAATTATGTCATTCCCTATGTAAGATTGAGCCCATATTTGATCGACTACTTCTGCTTCAATTTGGCCTTCTTATGGTCCAGTCATTCTTAGAATATATTGAAATTGCGTAGACTAGGATACCACGACTACGCGCAGAAGCTTGACGGAGCTAAAGAATGATGGTTAGGTCCTAGAGGGGGGTGATTAGGACTAAATAAAATTTTATCCAATTAAAATATAATTATCTACTTAAACTAATATGCAAATTAAACTAAGTAAACCAATTAACTCCAAGGCTTTCAGGCCATTAGAGGGTCCTATCACATAGACTACAAAGGATGTGGCAATCAAGCAACTAGTCTTTAAATGATAGTGTTTGTTGAGTGTAAAATATTACATATTTTCTCCTATTTATACTTTTATATTGCATGAAATAGATTTCTCATGTACAATGATTGGGGTTTAGATTAGCTAAATTCATAGTATGGCTTACTCGCAATTAGTGGAAATGGTAACTCGGCTCTAACAAACCTAATCATGGAGAATAATTCAACTATACTCGAAGCTATACGAATTAGTAAAAAATACTTAAAAATATAAAATATTAATTTAATTTAATAATATGATTCCTAGTATGATTAGAATCAATTCTTAAGAAGACTTTGAATACAAAAACTCTAAGATGAAAAAGATATACACGGGTCCTTAGCAACACATAGTTGCAGAAATTTTTAACTTCAATAAGTCTATTTCATATAATAATTTTGGTACATTTAATTATTATATTATTTTTTTACTAGTTAATCATCAAGTCTACTTTATCTCCACCAAAATTTATTATATTTCAAGTTATAAAAAAATTCTAAAAATTATGGGAGTACCAGCTGCCTAAAACTAATGATTTTGGTATAGTTTTCAATTTTTCTTAAAATTAACCTCCTTCAAGTTTTTTAATTTTATTTATTTATTTTCCATAAAACTAAACTCATTAATCTTCAATTTAATTTTTGAATCACTTCAATCGGAGTTGTTGAAAAATATTTATGAAATTTTAAAGTCAATGCACAGAAACTGTTAAAATCCAAATGTGCAGAATATTGCTAAACAGAGTTAATCGGTTACACAAAGTCCCACTTGGTGCAACTAAACCCTGCTATCCAGATTTGCTCAGTTGATTGATGTTTCCCTAGTGCAACCGAGCAGTGCTGCCCCAGTTGCCCTAGTTTTCTCGGTGCAATTGAACCTTGCTGTCTATGTTCTCAAATTTCACTCAATCACGAGGTTTTGGTGGATCTAAGGTCACTCCTTTTGGCCCCAAACATATGTGAATACACACACGGACATGGAATCAAGTGTAGAAATCAAATATATTTCCCAAGGACGTTCAATTCCCAACTGGAAAAAAATCTGGGGTGTTACACTCTTTAAACGACAATTTCTCCATATTCATAATGAATTTCTTTGTACTAAACATGCTAGGGGCTCAATTATGGCATGCCCTATGTAAGATTGAGCCCATATTTGAAGGACTACTTTTTCTTCAATTTGGCCTTCTTTTGGTCCAGTCATTCTTAGAATATATTGAAATTGCATGGACTAGGATACCACGACTATGTGCCGAAGCTTGATGGAGCTAAAGAATGATGGTTAGGTCCTAGAGGGGGGTGATTAGGACTAAATAAAATTTCATCCAATGAAAATATAATTATCTACTAAAACTAATATGTAAATTAAACTAACAAACCAATTAACTGTAAGGCTTTCAGGCCATTAGATGGTCCTATCACATAGACTACAAAGGATGTGGCAATCAAGCAACTAGTCTTTAAATGATAGAGTATTTTGAGTGTAAATTATTATATATTTTCTCTTATTTATACCTTCATATTTCATGAAATATATTTCTCATGCACAATGATTGGGGTTTAGATTAGCTAAATTCATAGTATGGCTTACTTGCAATTAGTGGAAATGGTAACTCGGCTCTAACAACCCTAATCAAGGACAATAATTCAACTATACTCAAAGCTATACGAATTTGTAAAATATACTTAAAACTATAAAATATTAATTTTATTAAATAACATGATTCTTAGTATGGTTAAAAGCAATTCCTAAGAAGACATTGAATACAAAAACTCTAAGATGAATAAGATATACATAGTTCATCAGCAACACGTAGTTGTAAAAATTTTCAACTTCAATAAGTCTATTTCATATAATAAGTTTGGTACATTTAATTATCATATTATTTATTATTATTATTTTTTAGTAGTTCATCATCAAGTCTACTTTGTCTCCACCAAAATTCATTATATTTCAAATTATAAAAAAATTCTAAAAATTATGGGAGTACCAGCTGCTTAAAACAAATGATTTTGGTATAGTTTTCAATTTTTCTTAAAATTAACCTCCTTCAAGTTTTTTAATTTTTATTTATTTATTTTCCATAAAACTAGACTCATCAATCTTCGATTTGATTTTTGAATCACCTTAATCGAATTTGTAGAAAAATATATATGAATTTTTAAAGTCAATGCACTGAAACTGTCAAAATCCAAACGTGCAAAATATTGCTGAACAGATTTACTTAGTTACACCAAGTCCCACTTGGTGCAACTGAACCCTGCTATCTAGATTTTCTCGGTTGCTTGATGTTTCCCTTGTGCAACCAAGAAGTGCTGCCCAAGTTGCCCTAGTTTGATCGGTGCAACCGAACCTTGCTGTTTATATTCTCAAATCTCACTCAATCGGGAGGTTTTGGTGGATCAAAGTCACTCATTTTGGCCCCAAACATATGTGAATACACACATGGACATGCACTCAAGTCCAAAAATCAAATGTACTACCCAAGAATGTTCAATTCCTAACTGGAAAAAAATCTGGGGTGTTACACTCTTTAAACGACAATTTCTCCATATTCATAATGAATTTCTTTGTACTAAACATGCTAGGGGCTCAATTATGTCATGCCCTATGTAATATTGAGCCCATATTTGATGGACTACTTCTGCTTCAATTTGGCCTTCTTTTGGTTCAGTCATTCTTAGAATATATTGAAATTGCGTGGACTAGGATACCACGACTACTTGCGGAAGCTTGACGGAGCAAAAGAATGATGGCTAGGTCCTAGAGGGGGGTGATTAGGACTAAATAAAATTTTATCCAATTAAATTATATTTATCTACTTAAACTAATATATAAATTAAACTAAGCAAACAATTAACTCTAGGGCTTTCAGGCCATTAGAGGGTCATATCACATAGACTACAAAGGATGTGACAATCAAGCAACTAGTCTTTAAATGATAATGTATGTTGCGTGTAAAATATTACATATTTTCTCCTATTTATACCTTGGTTTTATATACATTATAGTGCTTAATCGATTTAATTATGCATATTTTCATGTGCGAGGTAATTTTGAGAGCTTAAGGTGAAATTAATGTGTAAAGGAAAATTTATGCTCAAAAGATTACTAAATGAAGATTTGGAGATTTAGAAGTTATTAATGAAGAATTCATATGTTAAAGATCCAAGAAAACTAAGTGAGGAATGAAGAGAATCAAAGTTTAAAGTGAAGAAAATGAATCTTGAAATTGTCCTGAAAATAAACATATTCCTGAAATTATCCTAAAAAAGCATATTCGGAAACTCTAAGTCTATTTTGAAAAACTATGCAGAGTGCGTAAATTTGAGACGGTTTAAACTCTGAGTATATTTTGGAAAACTATGCCGAGTGAGTAAATTTAAGGCAGTTTCTAGATTTTTCCAACTTAGTGTGAAAGTTGGAGTTCCACAACTACAAATAGGCCACCCTAGGATGCTCCAAAGCATCTTTTAGAGTTTGAAAAGGTCTCAAGGAGCATAGCACAGGCTGGAGAAACCATCAAAGAGTTTTTCTTCTTCCCCAGTTTATTTTTCATGCTTTGTTTAAGAGATTTGGTTTCAATTATATCTATGGTTGGCTAAACCTCTTAGCTAGGGCTAAGAGGTGAAGCTCATAGCATATTTGAATAATTATCTTGCTTTGATTCTTTTTCTTATTAAACCTCATTGATTTATAGTTTGATATTAAAGGAATATTTTTATTTTTCTATGACTTATTGTGACTCAAATTATAATAGATGTTGTAATAGCATTGGATATCTTCTTTTCCTGTTTTAAGATTGTGAGATTGGTAAATCTTGTTGTTCACCATCTTCTCTTGGGCATGGTAGGGTGATGGGATCCTTTCCAATCATCACAACTCTCCTCCATTGAAAATTAGGTCAATGAAAAGTTCAGATTTGATTTAAATTTCTTTATCTTCCAACTTGATATGATAGGACTCCGATTCCAATTGTGTTCCTTGAATGAAATAAGGTAGAATCTTCATAGCTACAAGTGGATCATTGGCACCCTAGTTCCCACCTTTAAATTTATAAGTTTTAATCAACATTATTCACTATTACTCTCAATTATTCAGATTTAAATTTAGATTTTTTTCTAGTTATAGTTCTAGTTATTTTCACAATACATACATGTTAGACCTGTGTCCTAGTGACCATTCCGTTCCTTAAGAACTTGTGGTCCTCCTAGTCGAATTTAGATGACCTGCGACCTATAGATAGCATTTGCAAGTGACCCTGAGTTGCACCTAGTCAACCCAAGCTGACTCAACCCGAGACACATGCCTGACATGTATGTATTCTGTGATATCACGTACTATCATCCCAACTTCACATTCTAGCTTGGTCATTTCTTTCTCACCGCATATTACATTACATCCTCAACATATGTCATTTGGTTTACCACTACCTCGCATTGCGTAACCGATCTGCATTGCATACTCTGATATTGTATGACTCATAGACTTGTTAGTATTTCTGCTTACTCTAATATCATATGACTCATAAACTTGCCAGTATTTCCAACATTGTATGATGTAATGCTCCGAAAATCGAGGGTCGAGCAGAAACTCAACTCCCAAGTTTCAACACATCACTTATGCAATATAGATAATGATGTTTAAATATTGTCCATATTAGTGCATTAAACATAAGTGGGATTATACTAAAACAACATATCATACTCTAGAGACAATTTGATTACGCAAACGGAAGACTATGATAAATATATACAACACATAAGTGGTTGTAAGTCCCTAAAGTATGAACATGTCATCGGGCTAAATAATTACATGCAGATTTTCAAAATTTGCAAAATTGATCAAAATGTAATGGTCATCTAATCAGTATCCCTAAAATCCGAGCGACGCAACTCCAGGTCTACATAGACCCACCTGCTCAATGGACACTACTGGAAGGCTTATCACCCCAGCGTAAGCGGACAGCTCGATCATGGTGTCCCATACCACCATGCCTGGCTCATGAGTCTTAGTGGATCGTGATACCAAGGTTAAACAGGCTTTTCACTGGTAAGTGGTACCTTAGATTCAAGCAGTAGTGTTTACACATGATGAATATACATTAGGCCAATCGGGTTACTTAACAAGCTTAACTGATACGAGCGCACATTAAATTAATCGACATGGAATGCATACGCACTCCTCGTGGCCTAACCACTATCGATAATCACCGTACGATTCAGATTGATCGAACATATCCATTGTGGAGAAACTAGTTCGGTCACTGATCGTAAACTGTTACCGATTGCCTGGACTATATATTAGTCTTAATCGTACTCAAATACAATAGGCATTCATATGTGATAGTCAAAACAGCATGTGACACCCAATTCAAATATAAATCTCATTTGAGCATTTTAACAAACACATAGTGCACATGTTTATCATACATAGGCATTTTATCCATAAATCACGTAGTAACGAGATAGGTTACATAAAGGAAACTGTAACTATAGATACAGTGATTGAGAATCCTATCTCAATGCCCTTATTAAATATATTTCAACAAGCAACTTCTAATTCGGACATTTTATCAAATGCTTAGACTACACATATTAACATAAACATAATAAATTAGTTATAACATATAGTATAGTAAATCCTTTCACAAAGGATATGTCACACATACAACAATCATGTATTCCCAATTAATAATCATGACAAGAAAAAATCATAATTCCATATTCATTCAAACATTTCAACAAACACATGGAATGCATTATATTCAACATAGTTCATATATATGTGTAATACATGAAAAACTGAAAAGGCCAAGCTATAAGTCCTAGAGGAGAGAGGGGGGGGGGGGGGGGGTGAATAGGACTATGCAAAATTTAAACTTTAACAGCAGAATAAAGAAATATGATAGCCAAATAAAGAAAATCAATTCACAATGCAAGAAAGTAAAACAGCCTCAAAATTCAAGTCTTGAGAGGTTGATACAGATGATGTTCTAAGGACAACCTTTCACCATAAAAACCAAGGGTTTATGGCAGGACAACCTTACTAGAACGATGAGTATCAAAATCTCAAACTGAAGAGGAAAATGAAAATAAATGAATTACAAGAATTTAAATCTAAATTATTACAACATTCCCCACAATGCTTGCAATATAAATTTACAACATTCACATTCATAATACATCCCACAATTCTGAATGATAAAAGACAGGAAAAATAAATCACACATCCACAAAACACAGAGAGTTATAGCGGTTCACCTGTGTGTTCACCAACTGTTAAACAACAGCCACACAGCTTGCTACTTCACTCCTAATATCTTCACATAGTGGATATTAGCATTCACTATGAAAATAGGTTTTCACAGGTTCACTTAAAACCCTCACAATTGTGTCTTTTAAATGGGCTTACACAATTCAAAAACCCACTTTTGAGTTTTTCTGGCTCTCCTTAGATAACCAACAGATTAAGATTTTTCTGGCTTAATCTCAAAAGAAACCAAAATAAAAGAAATTTACACAAATGTAAAATACTTGGATTTTTCCTTTTGTAGCCACTCGGAAGAACCAATCGGAGTAGAAGTTCAAAATATAAGTTCAATGTCCAATACTCACTTTAAAATGGTTATGGGTTGTAATTAATTTTAAATTAAACCAGTTGGGCTATCTATATTTGATTTTGATTCCAAGAAGAAGGAATACAACAATTCCTCTTTTCAAATTAGATTGGAATATAGAAATAAAATCAAATAAATAAAGCTAACAAAAGGAAATATTAAATATGCACAATGTAGCCTGAAAAGAACACTAACTTATCTCTCAGAGTGATGCCTTGATTTTCTTTGAATTAGATTATCAAGTTCTGAAATTCGTCGTCTATTTATACTTGCAGAAACTCGTCTACGACTGGTCCTGTGGACACTACGACTAGTCGTAGGAGAAACAGATTTTTAAAATTTTAAGCGTGATCGGATCAGACCGTTCCACGACTAGTCGAAGACAGTCTTCGACCGATCGTGATCCCACCACGACTGGTCGTAAGCACCCTATAACTAGTCCTGAGGTAGTAAATTTAGTTGCTATACTTTGAGTCATAGATTCAGGACTGGTCCTAGACGAGTCGTGCACTGTTCACATGACCAGTCAAGCAATCTCCAGGACTAGTCGTAGATGAACAAAAAATTTTAAAATTTTGCAACAAACTTAGGACCGGTCCTTGAATTTCTAGGACTAGTCGAGCCAGTGCTAGGACTAGTCGAACAAGATCCAGGACTAGTCTTAGAACAGTCCAAACACTTACAAAGTGATTCTATTTGACTTATGTATACAAAATGACCTACCCTAAGGTCAATCTAAGGTCTTTCATACCTGGGACATGAAGTATGAACATTGAAACTTCATTTCTTTAGATGATGGTTGACCTTTGAAGTTTATGTAGCTTGAGATCTCTTCATGATGTAGCTTGAACTTGTAGCTTGAACTTAGATCTTCTAAAGCTTGGAATTGTTATTCTTGAGTTGTACTCTTTCTTGAATCTTGAACTATACTTGAGTCTTGAGCAAGAACTTGTCTTTTGATGAGGCTCTTGAAATACTCTGAACATTGAAGCTTACAGGAGTGGACAAAGTACTTAGCCTTGCATGTCTTGAAGTAGATCACCGTTCTTAACTTGAAGCATTGTGATGCAGTATCTTAATCATATAAATCAACATGCTACACAAGATGCAGATTGTATTTTTGGCACCACAAAATTTGACAACCAAAGGAGTAGGAAACCATAACACTTACAATCTCCCCCTTTGTCAAATTTGTGACAAAACACACTCTAGTAAAATAATAGAAGCACAACATGTACAATAAAGAATCATGCACTGCTTATTATGAACTAGCACACATCATAATAAAATCCTAACTTAATTACTCCCCCTGAATAGTACACACACATATAAAAATTAAAAATGAATGCTACTACCCTCAATCCATATCCATTCCAATCAATCCAAAATATCCAAAGTAAAACATGGAAATCTTCTCTTCCTTTTTGTCACCAATATGACAAAGGAAGTAAAGAAGATAAGGAAGAGGAAAGAGATTAAGAGAGTAAGAAAGGAATCAACTAGTCAAGATATGAGAAAAATATAAGCAATAGTAAAGTCCACATCTCATTAACTAGTTTAAACAAAAGTTAGTAAACCAAATAAAGTTCACAAACTAACACAAGTAAACTTAAAGTTATTACAGACCAAACAGTAAATCACTTAATCAGATCTTGAAGGAGCAGGTATGGTAGGATCAAGTTGATGAAGGCCCTTGTTTAAGCGCCAAAGATACTTGCGCATATATTTGAACTGTAAATCGTGGGCAACATTCATATTATCAACCTTCTCCTCAAGTGCAAAAACACGTGCATCAAACTCAGATGGCTCATAATCAGGATCATTAGCAGAATCAGATTCAATTTCATCAAAAATATCATCCATATTATTATCATCAGGCGGAAGATCATCAGCTTCTTCTTCATTCCCAGCTTCAGCTCCACCACCACTACCAACATCCACTTGGCCAGGAGCCAATTCTAATTTCATCTTATTAATATTTGAATTGCTAAAAATAAGATGATGGATGGGAACCTCTCCAATAGGCATAGCGACCAACATGTGAGAGGCTAAAACAGTCGTAAGATAGGAAAATGGAATATCACTATGACCTGGATGAAGATGAAACTGAATGATAAAATGACATATTAAAGATGGAAGACAAACTTTAGTACCAGAGATGACAAAGTGCAAAACCCGAACCATAAAGGAAGTCAGTTCTGTTTTATTACCAGAACACGGATACAAATTTGAAATAAAGATTCTGTGGAGAACCCTGTATCTGGCTAACAAGCACTTTGAGGGGAGCCCATTTCCTTTATGAGTCCATTGCACATTCATATTGCATAAATCTCTAATGAGCATGCATTTTTCAGATTCTGAGGGTTTCTCAGTTAGAGTATGAATAGGAATACCTTCGTCATCAACAGGTATGTCCATTAACCCTGAAATTAGATGGCGGTCAACTTCATAAGGACCTTCTCTAGTGTCAATTTTAAATGTTAAATTCTCAGTTAAAAAATCTGAGATACATGCAAACATGAACTGAGCAATAGATTGATATGCAGGCCCACCCCAATAAAAGATGTTAGACTAACCTACAGCTTGAAGGAGTGGAACTATACCAAATGGAGCAATGTGATCAAAAAATACAAGTCGCTCAACAATAGCTTTTCACATTCTTAAATCCCAAACATTAGAGGGATCATCTTCAGGTGACTAAAGGTGGCGACAAGTTATTGGAATAGATCTGGAAGAAGATGTACCACAGGAAGTTTTCTTTTTCCCTCTAGCATCCATTTGCATGAAGAAACTCAAAGAATCAAAAAGATGCAAATAGGATAGAGTGGGGTTTACTAAGATCAGATTTTGAAGGAAAAACCCCATAAATTTTTAAGGAAACATAAATCACTACAAATAGGAAAAGGAACTAATTTACAAGAGAATTTACAAGAAAATCTTGAAATGATGAACTAACCTTGAGGAATAAACCAGATGGGTATGACTGGCTGAGCGTCAGCTGGTTGGAGAGGAAGTAGGGAATGAGGAAGATGAGTTTTTTCTCAAATTTTAAAAGACCCAACACACTACACAACTGGTCGTGGGATGTCCTCAACCGATCGTGCCACGACTGGTCGAGTACATCCTTGATTGATCATGTACCGACTAAAATATGCATTTTTCATAAAAATGTAAAATTTAAACAAATAAATTATCAAATATATATACACACACACACACACACACATTATGATACACATATGCATGAATAATCAATTTAGAATTCACATACCAAGATCAAATTTTAATTCATTAAACCCACATTTGTCGAGCTGTTTAGTAAAAATGTCAGCAAGTTGAGTCTCGGTTGGAATGTATTCTAAAGATATTATTTTTTCTTCCACTAATTCACGAATAAAATGATACTGAATGTCAATGTTCTTAGTACGTGAATGCTGGATTGGATTTTTTGAAATATTTATTGTACTGAAATTATCGCAATATAAAACCATTGAATCCTGTGCAATTCCATAATTACTTAATATACGTTTCATCCAAACAAGCTGAGTACATGCATTTCCTGCTGCAATGTATTTAGCCTCAACAGTAGAGAGTGATATAGAACTTTACTTCTTTCTAAACCAGAAAACTAAATAATTTTTGATATAAAAACAACCACCACTAGGTGATTTCCTATCATCGATATTTCCAGCCGAATCAGCATCAGTGTACCCTGCCAACTGAACACTAGTATCATATGGATACCAGAGACCTAAATTAGCTAAACTTGTGACATATCACATAATCCGCTTAATAGAAATTAGATTTGATTATCTAGGACCAGACTGATATCGAACGAAAATACCAACACTTAGAGCAACATTAGGTTGACTAGCAGTTAAATAAAGTAAACTGCCAATCATACTGCGATATAATTTAGGATCAACATTTTTACCTGTAGAGTCCTTTGAGAGCCTTAAGGTTGTACTCATAGGAGTATCAAAATTCTTACCATTCTCAAATCTAAACTTTTTGATTAAGTTCAGAGTATATTTAGTTTGAGAAATAAAAATGCCATCAGATTGTTGTTTTACTTGCAACCCTAGGAAATAATTTAATTTAACCATGCTCATTTCGAACTTAAATTTCATTAAATCTGTAAACTCAACAGTCATGTTAGAATAAGTATATCCATAAATAATATCATCAACGTAGATTTGCACTATTAAGATATGATCATTAAGTTTCTTAACAAACAAAGTTTTATCAACACTTTCCATTTGAAAATTATGACTTAGTAAAAACTTAGTCAATTTCTCATACAATGCCCTAGGAGTTTATTTTAAACCATAGAGTGCCTTTTTTAGGCGATTGACATGATCGACATTCTTAGGGTCTTCAAAACCCATTGGTTGTTTAACATAAACTTCTTCATGCAGATCGCCATTTAAAAACATACTTTTTACATCCATTTGAAAAATTTTTAACTTTCTAAAGCAAGCAATGGATATAAATAGTCTGATTGATTCAAGATGAGCTATTGGGGAAAAAGTTTCATTATAATCAATTCCTTCAATTTGAGTGTACCATTATACAACCAGCCTAACCTTGTTATGAATTATATTAGCAAGTTCATCAGACTTATTTTTGAAAATCCACTTAGTTCTGATAATATGTTTATCTTTAGGTCTAGGAACCAGATATCAAACATCATTTCTAACAAATTGGTTAAACTTTTCTTGCATCGCAACAATCCAGTTTTCATCAGTAAGAGCTTCTTTTATGTTAGTCGGTTCAATCTGGGATGTAAAACATACATAATTACATATGTCTTCAAGTTGTCTACAAGTGCGAACACTAGTGAGAGGGTTTTCCAGTATCTGAGTGGTTGGATGATCTTTAACAGTCTTCAATTCAGAATTGTTTTGACTTGATGAAGTATCTGGTTTGTCAATTAAAAGAACTTCATCACTATCTGAACTTGGGGCAGGTGCATTCAAGTGATCGTCTATGACTACATTTATAAATTCTTGAATAACACCAGTCCTTTTATTCAGTACATGATATGCATGACTGTTTAAAGAGTATCCTAAAAATATCCCTTTATCACTTTTAGTGTCAAACTTTCTCAGATTTTCACAATCACGTAAAATATAGCACTTGCTACCAAAAACTTAAAAGTATTTCACAGTAAGCTTCTTATTGAACCACATTTCATAAGCAGTTTTGTTATTTGACTTACTTGTATAAGCACGGTTAATTATATAACAAGCAGTATTTACGGCTTTAGCCCAAATATTTTTAAGGAGCTTCATACTATTTTATATTACATTAGCCATTTCTTGAAGTACTCTATTTTTTCTTTCAACAATTCCATTTTGTTGTGGTGTTTTATGTGTAAAGAATTCATGTGATATTCCCTGATCGCTACAGAATTTCTCAAAACTGCTATTCTCAAATTCGGATCCATGATCACTAGGAATCTTACTAACTAGAGAACCTTTTTCCATTTGAATCTGTTTGAGAACATTTTTCACTTCATCAAGGGTTTCTGATGTATCCCTTGAGAAGACTACCCTAACGAATCTGGCATAATCATCCATTATTACCAAAATATATTTTTTGCCACCTTGATTTTTCATCCTGGTAGATCCTATAATATCCATATGGAGAAGCTTGAGTGGTTTTGATGTGGCATTGGAGTTCACCTTTTTTGTAAGAGCTCCTTGTCTACCTAAATTACAGAAAGAAGACAAAATATGTGGTGAATGCTAGATTGAAAAGGTAACCTTAGGAACCCATTGCATAACTATTCTGGGTTTAGGAGTATAGTTGGTCTTCTTTTGTTTGTAGTTGTTATAAGAGTGACCTACTGAGTTAGATTTTAACAGCTCCTTGAGTAAACAACTATTTTTTCAGCTAAAAGGTTTTGGTTCTGATTTTTATAGTTGATATAGTTTCTTTTAGGTTTTTGAAAAGTTTTAGTATTTTTAGAAAAAAATTGGTTTGTACTTTTCCCTTTTGAGTTTAAGGTCTCTCCTTTAACAAACTTAGGATGAGTGATCTTCTGTTTAGGAGGAATGTTTCTATCGCAGCCCAAACTAGATCGGTCGCTGCATTTTCTTGATCTAGATAATAGTTTTTCTAACTTTGGATCTCCTTGGGCATACTTCCATGTATCCATTAAACTCAAAAGTGAAGAGACTTCAAGTTTAAGTTTTTCATTTTCAGATTTAAGATCTTCAATCAGGGAGGCTTTGAATTCTAAATTACACCACGTCTTTTCAAAATAATCTGAAATATGGGATTTTTCTAAAACAAGAGACTCAAAATTTTCTTTAAGCTTTGAAAAGTTTTCTTTTTGAAGTTTAAGTTTGACAACAATTTTACAACTTTCCTTGTATAGGGCATTGTAAGCATCTTGCAAATCATCTTCATTTTCACAATCACTATTCAAATTTTATTCACTTGTTAAATCATTATTATTTGAAAATGTGAATTTGGCTAAAGTCGTAAGAGCTTTTATTTCACTGCCTGACTCGATTTCAGAATCTTCTGATTCAGAAGAAGCTTCAAAGTCAGAGGATTCATCTCAAGTAGCCAATATACCCTTTTTTGGGTTTATCCTTTTTAGGACACTTGTTTGTTAGATGCCCATATTCATGGCAGTTATAACACTGACTGTCTTTTAATGATTTTTGAGTTTTAGGTTTAGATTTCTTCTTATCATTTGATTTTTGAAAATCAACCCGCTTTTTACTTTTTAAAATTTTATAAATTTTTTTCGCTAAAAGGGCCATATTATCTTCAGAGTTTTCTAAATCAGAATTGTTATTATTTTCTTGAAAACTATTTTTAGAAGATTTAAGGGCAATAGATTTACCTTTTGGAGCTTTAAAAGTCAACTCATAAGTTTTTAAAAAGCCAACTAATTCCTCTACTCTCATATTGTCCGCATCACGAAGTTCCTAGATCGCAATTACCTTAGAATTGAACCGTTCAGGAAGTGAACATAGTATTTTTGTACAAATTTTACTTTATGAGATTTTATCACCAAGACCCCACATAAAGTTCACAATGTCATTTTATTTATAGAAGTCCATGAATACTTCATTTTCTTCTATACATATTTCCTCAAATTTGGTTGTGAGGATTTGAATTTTCAATTTCTTAACAATTGATGTTCCCTCGTGTGTCATTTTTAATATATCCCAAGCTTTCTTTATAAAATCACAGGATATAATTCTTTTGAATTCATCCGGTGATAATGCACAAGTAATTGCATTTAGTGCTTTTGCATTTGCACTACTCTCGCTTTTCTGAAGTGTGGTCTAAGAAAAATAAGGTGTAATTCTCATTGATTTTGATCCATCGATACCAGTTACTTCAGTGGTAGGAGGGTTCCATTCATTCACTGTGCCTAGCCACACACTTTCATCCATGGATTTATGGAAAATCTACATCTTGGCTTTCCAATAGGCATAATTGGTGTCATCGAAAGGTGGAGGCCTAGTGACTGAAAGGCTATCAAAATTTGACATCTTATATATACCTTAGATCGATTAGCTTAGGAAATAAATCTAAATAAAAAAAATTAAAATGATCTATTAGGCTTTGATACCACTTGAAAAGGCCAAGCTATAAGTCCTAGAGGGGGGTGAATAGGACTATGCCATATTTAAACTTTAATAGCGGAATAAAGAAATATGATAGCCAAATAAAGAAAAGCAATTCACAGTGCAGGAAAGTAAAGCAGCCTCAAAATTCAAGTCTTGAGAGGTTGATACAGATGATGTTCTAAGGATAACCTTTCACCATAAAAACCAAGGGTTTATGGCAGGACAACCTTACTAGAACGATGAGTATCAAAATCTCAAACTGAAGAGTAAAATGAAAAAAAATGAATTGTAAGAATTTAAATCTAAATTATTACAACATTCCCCACAATGCTCGTAATATAAATTTACAACATTCACATTCACAATACATCCCACAATTCTGAATGATAAAAGATAGAAAAAATAAATGAGACATCCACAAAACACAGAGAGTTATAGTGGTTCACCCATGTGTTCACCAACTATTAAACAACAGCCACACAACTTGCTACTCCACTCCTAATATCCTCACACAGTGGATATTAGCGTTCATTATAAAATTAGATTTTCACAGGTTCACCTAAAACCCTCACAATTGTGTCTTTCGAATGGGCTTACACAATTCAAAAACCCACTTTTGAGTTTTTCTAGCACTCCTCAGATAATCAACAGATTAAGATTTTTCTGGCTTAATCTTAAAAGAAACCAAAATAAAGAAAATTTACACAAATGTAAAATACTTGGATTTCTCCTTTTGTAGAAGCCCGGAAGAACCAATTGGAGTAGAAGTTCGAATATAGAAGTTCAATGTCCAATACTACTTTAAAATGGTTCTAGGTTGTAATTGATTTTAAATTAAACCAGTTGGGCTATCTATATTTGATTTTAATTCCAAGAAGAAGGAATACAACAATTCCTCTTTTCAAATTAGATTGGAATATAGAAACAAAAATAAATAAATAAAGCTAACAAAAGGGAATATTAAATATGCACAGTGTACCTTGAAAAGAACACTAACTTATCTCTCAGAGTGATGCCTTGATTTTCTTTAAATTAGATTATCAAGTTCTGAAATTCATCGTCTATTTATACTTGCGAAACTCGTCTACGACTGGTCCTATGGACACTATGACCAGTCGTAGGAGAAACTGATTTTTAAAATTTTAAGCGCGATCGGATCAGACCGTTCCACGACTAGTCGAAGACAGTCTACGACCGGTCGTGATCCCACCACGACTGGTCGTAAGCACCCTACGACTAGTCATGAGATAGCAAATTTAGTTGCTATACTTTGAGTCGTAGATTCAGGACTGGTCCTGGATGAGTCGTGCACTGTTCACATGACTAGTCAAGCAGTCTCCAGGACTAGTCGTAGATGAATAAAAAAATTTTAAAATTTACAACAAACTTAGGACTGGTCCTTGAATTTCTAGGACTAGTCGAGCCAGTGCTAGGACTAGTGGAACAAGATCCAGGACTAGTCTTAGAACAGTCCAAACACTTACAAAGTGATTCTATTTGACTTATGTATACAAAATGACCTACCCTAAGGTCAATATAAGGTCTTTCATACCTGCGACATGAAGTATGAACATTGAAACTTCATTTCTTCAGATGATGGTTGACCTTTGAAGTTTATGTAGCTTGAGATCTCTTCATGATGTAGCTTGAACTTGTATCTTGAACTTAGATCTTCTAAAGCTTGGATTTATTATTCTTGAGTTGTATTCTTTCTTAAATCTTAAACTGTACTTGAGTCTTGAGCAAGAACTTGTCTTTTGATGAGGCTCTTGAAAGACTCTGAAAATTGAAGCTTATAAGAGTGGACAAAATACTTAGCCTTGCATGTCTTGAAGTAGATCACCATTCTTAACTTGAAGCATTATGATGCAGTATCTTGATCATATAAATCAACATGCTACATAGGACAGATTGTGTTTTTGGCACTACAAAATTTGACAACCAAAGGAGTAGGAAACCATAATACTTACAAAAATATCGCATCTAAGTACATGTGACAGCATGTAAACCCTGAAATTCGAGGGTCGAGCATAACTCAGCTCCCGAGTTCCAAAACATCACTTATGCAACATTTTTGGTGATAGATGAATGTTGTCTGTATTATTGTAGTAAACATGAAATAAATTAAGCCAAATCAGCAAATCATAGTCCAGGGGAAAACTGAAAATGCAAGCGGAAGTCTGAAATATGTATAAGAGCTAGTTCAAGTCCCCAGAATACGAGTGCCTGCCAGGTTAAAAGTACACCTCTTGTTTCAAATTACATATAACCAAATGTATTAGTCCAACAAAATGTACAAGTCTTCTAAAAAGTGTAAATCCTGAAGCCCCAGTGATCTGGACTCGCCTCATGTGAATCCGCCCGAAAACTGCATGAACGAGAATGCCTCCTCATCCTCATCAAACTCCAGCTTCGCCTCACAGGCATCACCATCACTTGCACCTAAGTCAAAGTCTGGTTGGTGTTTAAACACCATCCCAAAATGTGGAAGTGAGTGATCAAATCATTGGAACTATACAGCAAAGGTTAACATGTTATCAATTCAATCAAGCGGCAATGATAAAGTAGTACAATTAAACATGTCCTAATACTCTTGTTAATGCAAGAATGGTATAAGGAAATGATGCATGCCCTCACCACAAACTCCCTCTTGTAACATCATCTAATGATCGCGGCATGAATCATTACCACTGTGCTCTACACCAAATGTCAATAGCACATGTAGTGCGATGTTATGAACATGATTACCAAGTTCTTATTAGTTTCTTTCATAGCAGAATTAGGAAGCTAAGGTACCTCCCTTATATCAATACCCAAACAATGATCCATTCAAGGGTCGTCAGTCTTAGGCAATCTCATACGATATTACTGTTCTATGTCACTGTAAAGGGCTCGTCACCAATCAATACAGGCCTAGTATACCTTAGTTACTACAAAAAGCTCATTACCTATCTGCAGTGTCAGGTATGCTTGAGGTCACTACAGAGGGCTCGTCACCAATCAGTGTAGGCCAACAGCATGAATATAGTGTCCCATATCACCATAATTGGCTCACGAGTCAAGGTTTCTTAATGGTCACTACGGGGAGGCTCATCGCCCCAGCGTAGGCCGACAGCTCGATGACGGTGTCCCATACCACATTGTCCAGCTCATGAGTCTTAGCGGATCGCGATAACAAGGTTAATGAGATTTCACTAGTGAGTTCGGTACCTTAATTCAAACAGTAGCGTCCAAACATAGTGAACATGCATTGGTCAATCGGATTAATTGACGAGCTCAACTAGGACAAGCGCACGTTGAGTCGATCGACATGAAATGTATAAGAACTCTATGTGGCCTAACCACTATCAAACATCCCAAGAACAACTCACATTTGTCGAACACATCCTGTGTGGCAAAAACAGTCACAGCCACCAGATCGAGAATTGTTACCAATTACGTGGACTGTAATACAGTCCCAACTACATATAATCTCAATAATAGATAATTAAATCAATTCCTACATCCATATAAACATGTTGTGAAATATAACTTAAACATGGATACAGTACATGGAGGAAATCATATACTTAAATAAACAGTTCATGGAGGAAATCATACACTTAAATAAAAAATTCATGAAGGAAATCATACACTTTAATAAGGTAATTGAGATTCATATCTCAACACCCTTATAAATTGCACTTTACTAAATACTAATTCATTCAGACATTTATACAAATACTTAGACTACATTATTCAACATACATCACGTATGTCAAACATATAGCATTTTAGGGCAAATCCTTTTGCCAAGGAGTTGTCGCATACATAACAATCATGTAATAATGACAATTAATCATGACAAGCACAACATCAGATTTCATATGCATACAGACATTTTAAGAAACATATGAATACTCTATTTACAACATAGGTTATACATATACGTAAAACAAAACAGATAGCGCATTTGGCATGTGTAATAACATCCACGTCAATAATAAATCATTATCAGACATTGAAAGTCTTGAAAACCATAACCTAAATGTACATAGTCCGTAGCTTAAACCAGAAAATGCATAACGGATATGATTTAGATGATAAGTCTTCGTCTCCAGCGGATAGGAAACCTAAGGCATGAAATAGGTTAGCTACATCAACACTTAAACTATTTTAAGCTCTAAAAAAAGTTAGGGTTTGATTGACTTACCCAAATATGGAATCAGAATCGCCGGAATAATGATTCGGATAGGTGAATTTGGTGCGTAGAGAAACTGGGAAGAATCCTAAGATGAAACACCAACTTCTCTTGCACTTTCTCTCTCTTTTCTCTCTCTTATCTTAGCTAGGGTTTAGAATTCTTATGGAATATGTGAGAGATGGTTTAAGGCCCTTATATAGGCACAGAATTGACGAAAACAGTCCCATGGCCATGGTATACTTAGGTTATAACTAAATCGGGCTTATTCTGATCTAACGGAACATTTTTGGAGGTCCTTTTACTAAATGCGGTCAGACTTAAGATTACTAATATTGGATCTTAAGCAAGTTAAGTTTTCAGTCCGATCGGGTTTTCAGATTGACCATGGCGGACCAATTTCAATTCAGCGGTCACCGAAACTCGATTAGGGCCACAAGTACTTAGGCATGTGTGGGCCATCTTCCCTGATCCGAGGGTGAATTTGGGTCAAAAACCAACGATCAGAAGACTTACAAATGGTGCACAAGTGACACGACTTAGATTATTTAAATCCATATTTAATTTCATAAAAATCTTCACTTTCTCACACTCTTCACTCCGGACTCAAGCAAATCGTCTCAGGACATTGTTTGGTCTTAATTTTTGAGGTGATAGTCAAGTCCAACTAGGTGGTCATAATTGTCTAAGTTCATTGCTATCAAACTTTCAATGTGCGGTTCAGGTCCGGTACGAAGTTTCCAAATGCTCCCGAGAGTAACTGGCTTTAGAGATGGATCCTAGATTTCAGGGTAATGTAGTGTTAACAATTCTATCAGTTTTGGGTCTTACAGATTATATATAAAGTTATTGGTGATAATTTCACAGCAAATCTAGCTTAGGGCTAGATAAGTCACGTTACATTTCTAAAGGATTTAGTTTTAAAGGATTTCTACTAAAGGTGGTACTCGGGTCTTTGTATAGATTTTTCCAGAACGTTACAATCTACCCCCCTTAAAGAGAAATTTCATCTCCAAAATTTGTACCTTTTCATATTCCTCGATGATCTGAGGGTAGTTCTTTCTGACCTTAGCTTCAGTCTCCCAAGTAGCCTCTTCTTCGCTATGAGGCGTCCATAGTACCTTAACAAGTGGGATAACCTTACTACCCAATACCTACTCCTTCTTATCCAAAATACACGTCGGTCGCAGTTTATACGTGGCATCCTCTCTCAACTGCACCTACTCCCAAATGATAATATGCGAAGGATCAGGAACGTACTTCTTCAACATGGACACATGGAACACGTTACGCATGCCCGTGAGTAGTGTGGGAAAAACAAGGTGATACGCTACTGCCCCACTCTATCAAGTATCTGAAATGGGCTAATAAATTTTGGCGTGAGCTTCCCTTTCTTACCAAATCAAAGAACTCCCTTCATCAAGGAAACCTTAAGGTATACATGGTCCCCAACTTCAAACTCAAGCAGTCGCCGTCTCGTATCGGCATAGCTCTTCTGCCTGCTCTGTGCTGATAGCAGTCGTTGCCTAATAATGTCAATTTTCTATGAGGTTGCCTGAAATAACTCTAGGCCAATTAGAGTCTTCTCACCCACTTCTGCCCAGTAATGTAGTGCTCTACACGGGCGACCATACAGTGCCTCATAGGGAGCCATGCCAATACTCACTTGAAAGCTGTTATTATATGTGAACTCTGCATAAGGAAGACAGTCATCCCAACTGTCCTTGAAATCCAACACACAAGCTTGTAACATATCTTCTAGCACCTGACTTACACGCTCCGTCTGCCCATCTGTCTATGGATGAAACACGGTACTAAACTTCAACTTCATACCCATCACTTCCTGAATATGAGTCCAGAAGATAGATGTGAATCGCGTGTCTCGATCTGACACAATCTCCAAAGAAACTCCATGCAGATGTACAATCTCCTTGATGTACAACCTGGCCAACTCGTCCGTAGAATTCGTGACTCTGATCGGTAGGAAATGAGCTGATTTTGTCAGCCTATCAACAATCACCCAAATAGAGTCATGTCTCTTCCTCATCTTAGGCAGTCCTAAAATAAAATCCATAGAAATGAAGTCCCACTTCTATTCAGTTATGGGCATGGGTTGAAGCAGTCCCAGGGGTCGGCGATGCTCTACCTTAACCTGACGGCACGTGAGACAACGAAACACAAACTCTGGAATGTAGACGTTCATATTATCCCACCAGTACAACCTTTTCATATTTTGATACATCTTCGTGTTACCTGGATGCATCGCAAGCCTCGAACTATGGGTTGACTCAAGAACCTCTCGCCTCAAGTCAGGAACGTTTGGGTTGCATAGGCGGCCTCGATAATGTAATCCCTCATCCGTACCAACAGTCCACTCTGAGTCCTCATCTGTACTAACCCGCTCTCTCATCTTCACCAAAAGCTCATCATCTGCCTAAGCCTCGATAATCCTGCTATCAATGGGGGGTTGTACGCGAACATGTGCAACGACTTCATACGGTTCCTCTACCGTGAGTTTCTACTCAAAGTCTCACACAAACTCCACCAAGTGCCATTCTGCAATCATAAGCGGAGCCGTAAAATTTATAGTCTTCTTGCGGCTCAACGCGTCTGCCATAAGGTTTTCCTTGCCTGAATGGTAGGAGACCTCAAACTTAAATTCCTTCAAGGTTTCCATCCATCGGCGCTGCCTCATATTCAAGTCTCGCTATGAGAATATGTATCTAAGGCTCTTATGGTTGCAAAAGAGCTCGAACTCCTCTCCGTAAAGGTAATGTCTCCAGAGCTTTAATGCAAAAATGACGGCTGTCAACTCCAGGTCGTGCGTAGGGTAATTCTCCTCGTGTTTTCTCAACTAACTCGAGGCATAGCAATCACCCTGTCCTTCTGCATAAGGACACAACCCAGACCAACGCGAGACGTGTCGGTATATATAATATACTTAACCCCTTGCTCTAATAATACTAGCACAGGGGCAGACGTCAATTTGTCCTTCAGCTCCTGAAAAGATACTTCGGCCTTCTCATTCTAATCAAACTTCAAATCCTTCCGTGTCAACTGAGACAATGATCTGGCAATCTTGGAAAAGTTTCGAATGAATCATCGATAGTAACCTGGTAGACCTAGAAAACTCTTCACCTCAGTAACTCAACCAGACTGCTTTTAATCCTGAACTACGATTACTTTGGTGAGGTCAACTGTTATACCTGCCTTAGACACCACATGTCCTAGGAACTTGACCTCTTCCTTTCAGAAATCGCACTTCTTATACTACGCAAAAAGTTGATTCTCCCTAAGAGTATTCAATACCCCTCTAAGGTTCTCCTCATGCTCTTCTCAACTCGTGGAGTATATCAAAATGTCATCGATAAAGATGATGATGAATCGGAACAGAAACGGCCGAAACACTCTGTTCATCAGATCCACGAACATGGCCAGAGCATTTGTGAGTCCAAGCGACATCACAAGAAACTTGTAATGACCAAAGAAGGTCCTGAATGCAGTCTTCTGCACGTCCTCATTCCTGACGCGCAACTGATGATACCCAGACTGCAAATCTATCTTCAAAAAATAACGTGCCCCCTTCAACTGATCTAACAGATCATCAATCCTGGGCAAGGGATACCTATTCTTCACTGTCACCTGATTCAACCTATGATAATCAATGCATAATCGCAGGGAACTGTCTTTTTTCTTCACAAACAATACAGGCGCTCCCCAAGATGACATACTCGGTCGAATAAAACCTGCCTCTAATAATACATCAATCTGTCTCCTCAATTCCTCGATCACACATGAAGGCATATGATACATCGGCAAGGAAATAGGTGTCGCACTGGGCACAAGATCGATAGTAAAGTCAATCTTGCACCGAGGAGGAAGTCCCAGGATCTTTTCAAAAACAACGGAAAAATCTTGAACCACTGGCATAACTCCCAACGTCAGATCATCAAAACTCTCTAACAAAGAAGCATAGCTGATAACATGACAAGACCAACTAACCTGAACTGGAAATATAAAGACCATGCCCTCAGGTCCGTAGGCTATCACTACTCTAGCCTCGCAATCAATCTCTGCCCTCATCTTCATGAGCCAATCCATCCCAAAAATGACGTCGTAGTGACACAGTGGGGCGACAATCAGGTCGATGACCACTGTCCTGCTACCCAAATCTACTGAGCAAGACTCACAGGTCCGTGTAATGTTAGAAAAAGTACCCGTAGCTATCATGAGTCTCACTCCCTTCGTAGGAGCTGTAACCAAACCTAACCGCTTGACCGCAGCACAAGACATGATCGAAATAGTGGACCCAGTGTCCACCAATAAGAAGACAGGCGTACCTTGTATATGAGCGGGAACCTCAAAAGATGTCGGTGACGAATCTGCCTTGATCGTCTTAGCTGTAAGGGCATGAACCTGAGCCTGCTGTGGGCGATGCGGTGGAGGCACCATGGGCCGTTGTGGTGGCCTGAAACGAGGTGTGGGTGGTTTGAAAGAAGGATGAGCTGGTGCTGATCGAAGGGGTCGTGCAAAAATAGCCTGAGGCATCGGACGGTTGATCCTCTGAGGCAGCGAGAACCCACTATCTCGCATCCTAGAGAAATAAGTCACCTCAGTGTGGCCTGATTTCTTGCAGTAGTTGCACCACACATCAGGTCGCCTCACATGGGCAAGAGATGCCAAGAACCTCGTCGGTGAATCTACATGAGGCCTCTTGCCAAGGAAAGGCCTACTCAAAAAATCAGGTCGCAGCCTAGGAGCCATAGGTGCATGCATACGGGACAACTTGTCCCCATCCTGCTCAACTTGCAGGGACATGCTCACCAACTCAGCATAAGAAGAGATGCTCACATAACACATCTTTGATCGAATCTCGGGCCGTAGACCCTTAGAAAAATGTCGTATACATAATGGCTGATCACCCGGAAGCAAGGGAGCATACCTGCCCAGCTCTGTGAAACGGTTCTCATACTCTGTCACTAACATTCCTCCCTGACGAAGGCGAAGAAACTCACTCTCCTTCTCATGTCAGTAAGTGATCGGGAAATACTTCTAGTGGAAGCGGGCCTCAAACGCCTCCCATGTCCACTCAAAACTCTCCGCGATTGTGCGGAGAACATTATCCCACCATAAGCTAGCCTCCTTCTTAAACATGAATGTGGAAAGCTTGACCTGCTCCACCTCGAAACAGTGTAGTGGTCTCAGAATCTTAGGGATGCAGTTAATCCAATACTTAGCCTCCTTGGGTCTGTGAGTACCCGTAAAAGTAGGAGGCCACAAGCGATGGAATCACTCGAAGGTGCCGCTGGCACTAGCATTCCCAGCAAGGTGTATAGGCGAGGCAGGTAGAGCCCCCCCATCGACTGAGAAAAGATACTAGCCATGGAGGTCAAGAACTGCTGCTGCTGCTGCATCAACAACATCATCTACTCTAGCCTATCAGGAGGCGGAGCGGACTATGATGTATAAGGCGTCGACGTACAGATGTGGTGAAGCAAAGGGAAGTCATCTGTCATATTTTTCGCTAAAAG
This sequence comes from Magnolia kwangsiensis, assembly GCA_037074715.1. Lineage (NCBI taxonomy): Eukaryota > Viridiplantae > Streptophyta > Magnoliopsida > Magnoliales > Magnoliaceae > Magnolia > Magnolia kwangsiensis. The sequence continues at coordinate 139,929,239 of CM073572.1, forward strand.
GCTTTTATTAGGCTGTCATTTAACTAGACGACCACAAAGGAACCATGTGCAGTGATCCCTTTCATGTGCACTACTCAAATTCTTCTCACTTGCATGAACCTCACCAAGTGGCACATTCAGAATCTGAGATATCAAAGCAACGTCGACTGTGGCCACCCGATCGCTTCCCACTGGAATTCTAAATTGTAAGGGCTCCAGAGTTGTCTCTCGGATGTGGGCATAGAAAGCTCAAACAATGCTCACATTTGTACGATGCTCACCCTCAAATAGTGGACCCCAGTTGACTTCTACTAGGCGCTCGAACAACAAGAATTCTCCAAATAGCCGCGCATTTACATGAGCTTCAAAGAAGACCCTACGGCCTTTGAAAACACCATGAGACAACTTCGCCAACAAGGACCTTCCCATGGGAGCATGGGGATCTAGATTCCGCTTCGTCTGCAACTCTCGAGTGGCGCTTGAACTAGTGGCAGTACCTCTCGGCCTTCCTGAACGGGTTGGGCGACTAGGCCCAGCTTCATCTACGAGAGCTCTCTTCTTCCCCATGAAAGAGAGGATGGTGGAAATAGAAAATATGGCCGGAACAAGCTCGAATAGGGCCATAGAAAATGAAGAAAATGAAGAAAATGGGATGAGTATTGGGGTTCCATGAATTTGAGACTCAAGGTAAGGATTTGAGTGCTCAAATGGAGAGAAAAGAAGGAAAAATCAGCAATGAAGGTGGGTTTAAGATGGGTAGAGAGAGGATGCATGAAAATGGAAGAAGAAAGGGTTCGAAGAGAGATTTTGTGGAGATTTGAGAGATTTTTTCAGGAAAAGGAAAGCTTGGAGGTGGGATTTATAAAGGAAGGATGAGCTAGGAGGGGTTTTAAATAAGGTACCATGGAGGAGTGTGCCATACAATGCCCTAGGAGCGTTGGCCCGATCGGCCCAGCCCGCCCGGGCCCACTGGGCGGCGAGGGCTCACCGAACCAGCGAGGACCTCGCCGGTCTCTGGAAATCCCGACGACTCGCCCCTCCAGCGAGGTCCTCCCCCCCTCCCTTGGGTCTAGAAACATATGGGTCCCCCTATAAATGCCCTGATTGGGCCCCTACTTGGTTTCAACTCATTTCGGGTCGTTTTGAATCAAATCTGATGCATATCCACATTTATTGATTTTTAACGGCTGGAATGGGATGAAACATGGTCTAAACTCATCAATTGACAGTCTAAACGTGGTTTAGGGTCGTCATGTGTGACCAGGAGTGTGCATGGACTCGATTTCGGTGATTATTTTCAATAAACTTTTGCCAACTGACGAAACTGAGAATCCTAAGCTTGCTTTTAGATTTTTCTCAGACCCTCCTACGTTAAATTAGCATCAACGTGCAATGTGTGACCATAAACCAATCCCATTTTAATCCAGTTCATGCTCTAATACGAACTTGTAATGCCATGAAATTTGGGGGTCAAGCATAACTCAGCTCCGGAGTTCCAAAACATCACTTATGCAACATTTTTGGTGATAGATGAATGTTGTCTGTATTAGTGCAGTAAACATGAAATAGATTAAACCAAATCAGAAAATCATAGTCCAGGGGCAAACTGAAAATGCAAGCGAAAGTCTAAAATACGTATATAAGCTAGTACAAGTCCTCAGAATACGAGTGCCCTGTCAGGTCAAAAGTACACGTCTTGTTTCAAATTATATATAACCAAATGTATTAGTCCAACAAAATGTATAAGTCTTCTAAAAAGTGTAAATCCTAAAGGCCCGGTGATCTAGACTCGGCTTATGCGAATTCTCCTGAAAACTGCATGAACAAGAATGCCTCCTTGTCCTCATCAAACTCCAACTCCGCCTCACAGGCATCACCATCACCTACAGATAAGTCAGAGTCTGGTTGGTGTTTAAACACCATCCCAGAACGTGGGAGTGAGTGATCAACTTAGTAAAATTATACAACAAAGGTTAACATGTTATCAATTCAATCAAGCGGTAATAATAAAGCAGTACAATCAAACATGTCCTAATACTCTTGTTAATGTAAGAATGTTATGAGGAAATGATGCATGCCCTCACCACAAACTCCCTCTTGCAACATCATCTAACGATCGTGAGATGAATCACTGCCACTGTGCTCTACACCAAATACCAGCGACATATGCAGTGCGATGTTATGAACATGATTACCAAGTTCTTATTAGTTCTTTTCATACAGAAGGATGAGGAAGCTAAGGTACCTACCTTATATCAATACCCAAATAATGATCCATTTTAGGGTCGTCAGTCCTAGGCAATCTCATACGATATTACTGTCTTAGGTCGCTGTAAAGGGCTTGTCACCAATCAATACAGGCCTGGTATACCTTAGTTACTACAAAAGGCTTGTCGCCTGTCTGCAGTGTAAAGGTATGCTCGAGGTCACTACAGAGAGTTCATCACCAATCAGTGTAGGCCGACAGCACGAATATAGTGTCCCATACCACCATAATCAGCTCACGAGTCAAGGTTGCTCACTGGTCACTACGGGGAGGCTCATCGCCCTAGTGTAGGCTGATAGCTCGACCACGGAGTCCCATACCACCATGTCCGGCTCATGAGTCTTAGCGGATCGCAGTACCAAGGTTAACGGGATTTCACTAGTGAGTTTGGTTCCTTAGATTCAAACAGTAGCATCCAAACATGGTGAACATGCATTGGTCAATCAGTTTAATTGACGAACTCTAGTAGGACAAGTGCATGTTGAGTCGATTGACATGGAATGCATAAGCATTCCGTGTGGCCTAACCACTGTAGAACATCCCAAGCACGACTTGCATTCGTCGAACACATCCTACTTGGCGAAAGCAATCACAGCCACCAGATCAAGAACTGTTACCAATTACACAGACTGTAATATAGTCCCAACTACGTACGATCTCAATAATAGACAATTAAATCAATTCCTACATCCATATGAACATGTTGTGAAATATAACTTAAACATGGATACAGTACATGGAGGAAATCATACACTTAAATAAACAGTTCATGGAGGAAATCATACACTTAAATAAATAATTCATGGAGGAAATCATACACTTAAATAAGGTAATAGAGATTCATATCTCAACACCCTTATAAATCACACTTTAATAAATACTAATTCATTCAGACATTTATACAAACACTTAGACTACATTATTCAACATACATCACGTATGTCAACCATATAGCATTTTAGGAAAAATTCTTTTGTCAAGGAGTTGTCGCATACATAACATCATGTAATAACGACAATTAATTATGACAAGCACAACATCAGAATTCATATGCATACAGAATTTTAAGAAACATATGAAAGACTCTATTTACAACATAGGTTATATATATACGTAAAACAAAACAGATAGCGCATTTGGCATGTGTAATAACATTCACATCAATAATAAATCATTATCAGACACTGAAAGTCTTGAAAACCATAACCTAAACGTATATAGTCCGCACTTTAAATCAGAAAATGCGTAACGTATATGATTCAGACGATAAGTCTTCGTCTGTGGCAGATAGGCAACCTAAGGCATGAAATAGGTTAGCTATATCAACACTTAGACTATTCTATGCTCCAAAACTGGTTAAGGTTTGATTGACTTATCCAAATATGAAATCAGAATCATCGAAATAACGATTCAGATAGGTGGATTTGGTGCGTAGAGAAACTGGAAAGAATCCTAAGATGAAAAATCAACTTCTCTCTCACTTTCTCTCTTTTCTCTCTCTTATCTTAGCTAGGGTTTAGAATTCGTATGAAATATATGAGAGAGGGTTTAAGGCCCTTAAATAGGCACAGAACTGACGAAACTAGTCCCAGGGTCATGGTATACTTAGGTTATAACCAAATCGGGCTTATTCTGATCCAACGAAATGTTTCTGGAGGTCCTTTTACTAAATGCAGTCGGACTTAAGCTCACTAATATTAGATCTTAAACAAGTTAATTTTTCAGTCCGATCGGGTTTCCAGATCGACCGTGGTGGACCAATTTCAATTCAGCGGTCACCGAAACTCGATCAGGGCCACAAATACTTAGGCATATGTGGGCCCTCTTCCCTGATCCGAGAGTGAATTTGGGTCAAAAACTAACAGTTTGATTGCTTACAAATGGCGCACAAGCGACACGACTCAGATTACTTAAATCCATATTTAATTTCATAAAAATCTTCGCTTTCTCACACTCCTAACTCCGAACTTAAGAAAATTGTCTCAGGAGTTCGTTTGTTCTTAATTTTTGAGGTGATAGTCAAGTCCAACTACGTGGTCATAATTGTATAAGTTCATCGCCATCGGACTTTCGATGTGCGGTCCAGGTCCGGTACGAAGTTTTCGAATGCTCCCGAGAGCAACTGGGTTTAGAATTGGATCCTAGATTTTAGGGTAATGTAGCGTTAACAATTCTATAGGTTTTAAGTCTTACAGATCGTATGTAAAGTTATTGGTGATAATTTCACAGGAAATCTAGTTTAGGGCTAGATAAGTTACGTTACATTTCTAAAGGATTTGGTTCTAAAGGATTTCGACTAAAGGTGGTACTCGGGTCTTTGTACGAATTTTTCTAAGACGTTAGACAGCAATCAAGTCAGTCATAAATCATTAATTGACATTAAAAGTCTTGAAAACCATAACCTAAATGTTTATAGTCTACACCTTTCGTTGGTATACTCGTTAAGAACTCGGTTCGTACAATACGTCTCCATTTACAGAAAAATGGCTACCTAAATCATGAAATAGGTTAGCTATCTCACTGATTCCTCTATTTGGGTTCCTAAAACAGATTAGGGTTAGGATTTCTTACGTAAAAATGTATTTGGATTCGATGGTGTAGCGACATGAGAGAGATGATTCGGCACGTGGAGTGGTGGGAGTGAATCCCAGCACGAAACCACAAGTATCTCACACTTCTCCTCACTCCTTTCTCCTCTTTTCTCTCTTCTCTCTCCTGGGGTTAGGAAAATTCGTATGGAATGAGAGAGTTGTGGGTTAAGGGTCTTATATAGGCCTAAAACTGGTTTAAATGGCCCTAAGGCCATAGTATACTTAGGTCATAGCCAAAAAGCGTCTGTTTTGGGCCAATGGAGCTCATCTAGAGGTCCATTACCTACATATGGTCCGGATAAAGTTCCCTGACAATGGATCTATGTCAGGTTAAGATTTTGGTCTGATTGGATTTGTGGATCGACCGTGGAGGACCAGTTTCAGTTCAACGGCCATCATCACTCGATCAGGGCCACAAGTCTACTCACATGTGTAGGAAAAATTCCTTAATCTAAGGGTTTAGTTACGTTAGAATCTGACGGTCTGAAACTTTAAATTTGGCCTGCAAATGAATGGCCCAAATCACTTAAGTTTGAGTTCATTTTCTAAAGATATTTCTGTTTCTCACACACTTCGCTCCATGCTCAAGTTATGCATTTGTGGATACTACTTGGATGTGATTCCCATGATGGTTGTCAAGCCTAGTAAGGCGGTCATAACCATATAGTTTTGCCATAATCAAACTTTCGAGGTGCGGTCCAAGTCCAATACAAAGTTTCAATGTGCTCCCGAGAGCAACTAGGTTTTGAGATTTCTCCTAGGTTTTTAAGTAATGTAGAGTTAACAATTCTACTGGTTTTGGGTCTTACAGTTCATATAGAAAGTGGTTCAAGCTAATCTACTAATTAATTCAGTTTAGTACTTAATTAATTTTGTCTAATTTTTACATAATTTGATCTTAGCAATTTCTTCCTAAGGTGGTACTCGGGTCTTTGTAAGGATTTTTCTGAGACATTACAAGCTACCCCCCTTAACAAAAATTTTCATCCTCAAAATTAGTACCTTTCTATACTCTTCGAGAATCTGAGGATAGTTCTTACGGACCTCAGCTTCTATTTCCCAAGTAGCCTCTTCCTTAGTGTGGTGTGTCCACAGTACCTTCTCAAGCAGGATAACTTCACTACGCAGCACCTGTTCCTTCCTGTCTAGGATACGCGTTGGTCGCATTACATAAGTAACATCTTCACTCGACTATACCTACTCCCATTTGATGTGGGAAGGATCAGGAAAGTATTTCTTTAGCATCGATACGTGAAATACGCGTGGTGTGGGCAAAGAGAGGCGGTATGCTACCACACCCACTCGATCTAAAATCTGGAATGGACCAATAAATCATGGCGTGAGTTTTCCCTTCTTACTGAATCAAAGGACTCCCTTTATGGGGGAAACCTTAAGAAACACATGGTCCTCAACCTCAAACTCTATTGGTTACCACGTCATGTTGACATACTCTTCTATCTGCTCTATGTTATAAGAAGTTGACGCTTGCTAATGTCAATCTTCTCTAAGGTCGCCTGCACTAACTCTGGGCCAATCAAACTCTTCTCGTCAACCACTGCCCAGTAATGTGCTGCTTGACATGGGCGCCCATACAAGGCCTCGTAGGGAGCCATGTCAATACTCACTTGAAAGTTGTTGTTATAAGCGAACTCAACATAGGGAAGACAGTCATCCTAACTGTCCTTAAAGTTAAGTACACATGCCCACAACATGTCTTCTAACACCTGATTTACCTGTTCCATCTGCCCATCAGTCTGTGGGTGGAACACGGTGCTGAACTTCAGTTTCACCCCTATTTCTTCTGGGATACGAGTCTAGAAGATAAATGTGAATCGCTGTCTCAATCCGACACAATTTCCATAAGCACTACATGGAGACATACTATCCGCTTGATGTATAGCCTAGCCAAATGGCCTGCTAAGTTTAAGACTCTAATCGGGAGAAAATGAGCCGATTTCATCAATCGGCCCACAATCACCTAAATGGAGTCATGTCTTTTCCTCGTCTTTGGCAACCCTGAAATGAAATCCATAGAAATGAAATTCCATTTCCATTTAGCTATAGTGTAACATCCCAAAAATCGGGGGTCGAGTAAAAACTCCACTCCCGAGTTTCAGAACATCACTTATGCAACATAAATGTGTATGATTGAATGTTGTCTGTGTTAATGTATTAAAAATGAGTGAGATTAAGCCAGAACAACATATCATACTCCAGAGACAGTTAAATTAACAAGATGAAGACTATGATACATACATATAATATATAATTGATTGTAAGTCTCCAGAGTGTGAACATGTTACCAGGTTAAACATATGCATGTATACCTCAAAATAGAAAGAAAGAATATACATGAGTGCTCTGAAAATATAAAATGACAAGTGTCATGGCATCTAATGAATCTCCCTGTAATCCCGTCGTTCAAAACACGCATAAAGGAGGGATCCTCCTCATCATCATCAAGTCCGGCTCCGCTTCTCAAGCAGCGCCATCATCTGCAACCAAAATAGGGACTGGTGGGTGTCCGGAAACACCGTCCTGTAACGTGAGAGTGAGTGATCAACTCAGTGGGATAAGAGAGCAAAGATTAGCATGTTCTCAAATCAATCATGCGATAATAGTAAAGTAATAACTCAAACATTCCTAAATACTGTTGTTAATGCAATATGACGTGACATGATGGATGCCCTCACTGACGATCTCCCTCATACGGCACCATCTTATACCCGCGGCATGCTTTCTTCCCACAGTGCTCCACATCTTCCAGGTACATGCAATGTGATGGTGATATGATTACCGAGTTATTATTAGTCCATTCATACAACAGGATTGAGAAACTAAGGTACTTCCCTTATATTAATCCCAACACAGATCCTGTCTAGGGTCGTCACTCCTAGTAATCTCATACGATGTATATTTTGTAGGTCGCTGCAAGGACTGCCAGGGCTGTTGCTCGCATTCGTTGCACCGCTCCCCCATCACCTTATCAATACAGGCCTACTGTACTCTCATTGCTATGGAAGGGTCATCGCCTCTCGTAGACTCAGAATACGCTCGCAGTCACTACAAAGGGCTCGTCGCCTGATCAGTGTAGGCCGACAGTAAGAATATAGTGTCTCATACCACCATAATCTGCTCACGAGTCATAGGTGCTCACTGGTCACTACGGGGAGGTTTGTGGCCCCAGCATAGGCCGACAGCTCGACCACGGTGTCCCATACCACCATGCCTGGCTCATGAGTCTTTATGGATCAAGGTACCAAGGTTAATAGGGTTTACAATGGTAAGTTTAGTACCCTAGGTTCAAGCAGTTATGACACATACATGGTGAACATACAATGGCCAGTCGGGTTACTTGACAGGCTCGACTAGTATGAGCGCATCTCAAGCTGAGTGACATGAAGTGCATGAAACACTTCGTGTGGCCTAACCCCTGCCGCCAACCCAAGACACGACTCACGTTCATCGACGCGTCCTTCGTGGCCAATAGAAGCTAACCACGAATTTACTCTGTTACCGACTGCCTGGACTAAGCATAGTCCCAAACATTTATAAATCAGCATCAATAATCATATGAGAGTAATTGAAATGCAATACAACAATACAAGCATGTTATCACATGTTATAACATACAACTTAAGCAATTCATTCAACACATGCATTCCATACATACAATGTAATCCCTACATATTGCCAACATGATGGAAATCATTTACATCAACATATTACTTGAGAATTCAATCTCAAAACTATTTCATAACACCATATACTCAATACATACTAATACAAACATTCATACAAACACTTAGTCTACACACTTAAGTCTACATAGTGTATGTCGACTCAAAGTGCGGCTTTGGGTGAATCTCTTCGCCAAACTAATTATGCACGCATTCCTAATATCCTAATGCGACAAAAAATCATGTCAAACATTTCAGCAAAATATGGATGTATACAGTATTTCCTACAAATGACTAAAATGCCCTAAATCTCATATTTTTCCTACGTTTACGAAACAGGAAACGGACAACATGTTGTACATGTCAAACGGCATTGCCGTCGATAATCTACTATTAAACAACATTAAAAGCATTGAAATCAGCCAATCAAAGCGTCTAAAATCCATACCTTTTACCCTAGTTGTGTGTCGTTTCGAACAGAGCGTATACGCTTCGTCTACGGCGAACAGACAACCTAATACACAAGATTCGTAAGTTACATCGCTAAGGAATCGATGGAACCTTAAATCAGCAAGTAGTTAGGATCTTTTCTTACCTAAAAATGCGGCGGAATCACCGGGAAAGTGATTGAAATACGTCGCTTAAGCACGTGCAGCAACAGCAGTAGGTGGCAGGAAAATCTCTCTCTCCTCTCACAAACTCTCACTTTCTCTCTCACTCTTGCTAGGATTTCTAGCAAATTCGGATGGGTGAGAGAAGTGAGGGTTTAAAGCCCTCATATAACCTAATTTCTTCCCAAATTAGGCTTGGGAACAATATTTACTTGAGGTCTAACCAATTTGGGGCTATTCTGGTCCAAAAGAGCATTTTTGGAGGTCCCCTGCCGAACGCAGTCGGACTTAAGCTCATGCATACTGGATCTAGCACACATCAAGTTTTCAGACCGAAAGAGTTCGCAGATCGCACGTGGTGGTCCAATTTTAGTTCAACAGTCATCGCACCTAAATCAGGTCTACAAGTCTCATGATATGAAAGAGAATTTTTTCCTGATCTGAATGTATAATTTGGCTGAATTCTAATGGTCAGAACGCTTAATAATAATGTGTCAAGTCACATGCCAGATTTGAATTAAAATTTTCAAATCTAACCCTATTCTCACTCTCTTCACTCCAGGCTCAATGAAATAGCCTCTGAACGTCGGTTGGCCTTGATTTTTGAAACGGTTGTCAAGTCCAGCTAAGCGGTCATAACGGTCTAAGATTGCAGGTATCAGACTTTCAACACGGGGTCTAGATCCAATACAAAGTTTCAAAGAGTTCCTGAGGGAAAACGGGTTTAGAGTTTGATCCAAGGTTTTAGGATATTATAGCATCATTGGTTCTACAAGTTTTGGGTCTTGTAGAATGTATTTAAAGCGATCAGGGACAATTTCACAGCTACTCCAGCGTAGCGCTAGCTAACTTATGCTTAGTTTCTAAAGGAATTAATCCTAAGTGATTTCTTTGGCTATGGAATTGGATTCTGAGCGGTTACCAAGGTGTTTTGGTTGACCCATTGCCTAAGGACGTCTAACCCCAGGTTGGCAAAAAATCCGGGGTGTTACATATAGGCATGGGCTAAAGTAAACCAGGAGGTCGGCGATGTTCAGCCTTGACCTACTGGCACGTATGATAACGGGACATAAAGTCTACTATGTGGGCCTTCATATTGTCCCACAAGTACGAATGCTTCATATCCCGATACATCTTTATACTACCAAGATGCACCTCCATCTTTGAATTGTGAGCGACTTTGAGAACTTCCCTTCTCAAGTCATGAAGGTTTAGGATGCAAAGGCGGCCACGGTAACTTAAACCCCCATCCGAACTAACTCTCCATTCAGACTCGTCATTGTCAGTTGCTTGCTCTCTCATTTTCATCAACCATGGATCTTCTCTTTGAGCCACAATAATCTGGTCATCAATAAGTGGTTGTAAGTGAATGTGTGCGACGCTCTCGAACGGCTCCTTTACCGTAAGGTTTTACTCAAAGTCTAGTACAAATTCCACCATGTTCCATTCTTCTATCATCAATGGAGCTGCAAATGCTATCATCTTCTTGTGGCTCAACACGTCTGCCACAAGGTTGGCCTTGCCAAGATGGTAGGAAACCTTAAACTTGAAGTCCTTCAAGGTTTCCATCCATCGTCGTTGCCTCATATTCAAGTCTCTTTGTACAAATATGTATCTAAGGCTCTTGTGGTCGCAAAAGAGCTCGAACTCCTCTCCATAAAGGTAATATCTCCAAAGCTTTAATGCAAAGATGACAGCTGTCAACTCCAAATCGTTCTTAAGGTAGTTTTCCTCGTATTTCATCAACTGTCACGATGAATAGGCAATCACTCTGTCCTTTTGCAGAAGAACACAACCCAAACCAACACGAGAGGCGTTAGTGTAAATGGTATATCTGACCCCTTGCTCTGACAATACTAGCACGAGTGCGAACGTCAACTTGTCCTTCAGTTCCTGAAAGGATGCTTCCGCCTTCTCATTCCATATAAACTTGAGATCCTTCTGAGTGAGTTGAGATAACGGTCTGACTATCTTGGAAAAGTACCTAATGAATTGTAACAACTTAGAAAAATCTGTACTTAGACCTGAGTACCATCTTTAGCAAAAATCATTTAAAACCAAATCCCTTAGAAATTTAATGTGTTTTAACTAGCACTAAATTAGATTACATATAACAGTTACACCGATAGCTTTTAATACGATCGATAATACCCAAAACCTATAGAATCATTGACGCTATATTACCCTAAAATCTAGGATCCAACTCTAAACCCAGTTGCTCCCGGGAATGCTTTGTAATTTTGTATTGGATTTAGACCATACGTTGAAAGTCTGATAGCTATGAACTTAGACCATTATGACCGTTTAGTTGGACTTGAAAATTACCTCAAAAATCAAGTCCAAACGATGTCCTGAGACCATTTTATTGAGTCCGGAGTGAAGAGAGTGAGAAAATGAAGATTTTAGAAAATTAAATATATTTTTAAGAAATCTAGAACGTTTCTCTTACGTGTTATTTTTAAGCATTCTGACCGTTAGACTTCGACCCAAATTCACACTCGGATCAGGATAGGTGGCCCTTACATGTCAAAGTACTCGTGGCCTTGATCGAATTTCAGTAACCGTTAAATTGAAGCTTGTCCACCACGGATGATTTAGAAACCCTATCGGACTGAAAACTTAACTTACTAAAGATCCAATATTAGTGAGCTTAAGTTTGACCGCATTTGATAAGGAGACCTCCAAAAGTGCTCTGTTGGATCAGAAAGAGCCCGATTTGATTATAACCTAAGTATACCTTAACCCTAAGGCTATTTTTGTCAACTTTAGGCTTATAAAAAGTCCTTAAACCCTTATTCCCACATTCCATATGAATTTCCTAAACCCTAGCTTCCCAAGAGAGAGAGAAGAGAGAGAAAGTGTGGGAGAACCTGTTGATTCTCCGTAGGATTCTTCCCAGTTCATTACACATCGAACCTACATATTTGAATCGTTCTTCCGGTGATTCTGATTTCATTCTTGGGTAAGTTAAGCCAACCTTAACCTGTTTTGAAGCCTAGAATAGCTTAAATGAAGTTATAGCTAACCTGTTTCATGCCATAGGTAGCGTATCCACCATTGACGAAGACTTATCGTCTAAATCATATCGAATACGCATTTTCTGGTTTAAGGTGCGGACTATATATGTTTAGGTTATGATTTTCAAGGCTTTTAATGATAGATTATGATTTATTCATGATGTGAATGCTACTACACATTCCAAATGCGCTATCTGTTTCGATTTGCGCATATGTATACTTTATATTATAAATAGCATATTTCATGTATATGTTAGAATACCTGTATGCGTATGGAATATGCTATTTTGATTGTCATGATTAATTGTCATTGTTATGTGCTTGATATGTATGCGGTAACTCCTTGGTGAAAGGATTTGCCCTAATATGCATTAGAGTCGACATACGTGATGTACGTTGAATAGTGTAATCTAAGTGTTTGTATAAATGCTTAAATGAGTTAGTAGTTTGTAAAGTGTGATTGTTAAGGTTGTTGAGTCATGAATCTCAATCACAATATTTGAATGTATGATTCCCACCATGAATTATGTAACTTAGATTATTCATGTTGAGTGTGCGTATGATTTCCTCCATGTACTGTATTTAAGTTCCAGTTATATGTCATGAATGATCATATGAATGTAGGACATGATTCATATGCCTGTTATTGAGTTTGTACGTGATTGGGGCTGTGCTATAGTCCAGGTAATCGGTAATCGTACTCCAAATAGTAGTTGAGGTCGTTTTCACCACACAGGATGAGTTTAATGAATCTGAGTCATTCTTGGGATGTCCAACAGTGGTCAGGCCACACGGAGTACTTATGCATTCCATGTCGTTCAACTCAACGTGCGCTTGGCCTAGTTGAGCATATCAACTAACCCGATTGACTGATGTTTGTTCATCATGTTTGGTCGCTACTATTGAAACTAAGACACCGAGCTTACCAGTGAAACTCCCATTAACCTTGGTACTGTGATCCCCTAAGACTCATGAGCCGGACATGGTGATATGGGACACCATGGTTGAGCTATCTGCCTACGCTGGGGTGACAAACCTCCTCGTAGTGATCAGTGAGCACCCCACTCTCATGAGAAAATTATGGTGGTATGGGACACTATATTCTTGCTGTCGGCCTACATTGATTGATGATGAGCCCTCTATAGTGACCTCGAGTATATCCTGACACTTCAAAAGGACGACGAGTCCTATTGCAGTATTGAGGATATAAGTAGGCCTATATTGATTTGGTGATGGGGGAGTGGTGTAACGATTCCGTGCAACAGTCCTGGCAGCCCTTGCAGCAACCTAGAAACGTAACATCGTATGAGACTTCCTAGGACTGACGACCCTAGAATGGATCAATGTTTGGGGATTGATATAAGGGAGGTGCCTTAGCTTCCCAATCCTGTTGTATGAAAAGAACTAATAAGAACTGGGTAAGCATATTCATGACATCGCACTGCATGTGCCATTGACGTTGGTGTGAGAGTACAGTGGTAGTGATTCATGCCATGATCGTTAGATGATGTCGCATGAGGGAGTTTGTGGTGAAGGCATGCGTCATTATCTCATTCATTGTCGCATTAACAAGAGTATTTAGGACATATTTGATTGTACTACTTTACCATTACTTCTTGATTGAATTGATAACATGTTAACCTTTGCGGTATAGTACCACTGAGTTGATCACTCACTCCCACGTTCTGGGAAGGTGCTTAAACACTAACCAGACTCTGATGTAGTTGCAGGTGACGACGATGCTAGCGAGGTGGAGCCAGACTTTGATGAGGACGAAGAGGCGTTCTCATTTATGCAGTTCTCAGGTGGGTTCATGTGAGCCTTGTCTTGACGAGCGGAGATTTTTGGGATATGTATATGACGATTTTGCACAGTTGATCCATGTATTTTGAGACACAGTTGTATATATTGACCTGGGCAGAGCATGCATATTTTAGGGATTCTTTTTTATTTATATTTATATTTAAGTCTTCCGCTTGCATTTCCTCAATATCCCTGAATTATGTCTGCTGATCTGGCTTGATCTATTTCATGTTTCATACACTAACATAGACAACATACATCCATCCATGTTTATGTTGCATAAGTGATGTTTTGGAACTCGGGAGCTGAGTTATGCTCGACCCCCGAATTTCAGGGCATTACAAGTTGGTATCAGAGCATGATCTGGATTAACCTAGACCTGGGTTAGGGTCACATGATGCATGTTAATGCCACTATAGTGTAGGAGGGTGTGAGAACAATCTAGAAACAGAACTAGGACTCCCAGTTTATCTTTTGGAGAAGGTTTACTGAAAATGGTCACCGAGATCAAGATCGTGCATAATCCTGATCACACTCGTCGACCCCAAATCAAGTCTAGACCGTCAATTGATGGGTATAGACTGCATTCCACCCCATTCCAGCTGTTAGAAATCGGTAAAAGTGAATAGAGGTCAGATTAGTTCTGAAATGACCTGAAATGGCTCAAATAGGAAGAGGGGGCCAAACGAATCAGTTCGAGGGGGTTCCAGGGTGGGACCCTAACTTTTTTAGACCCAGGGGATGGTGAGGACCTCGCCTAATCGGCAAGACCTCGCTCCAGTGGTCGGCGAGGGCCTCGCCGGTCAGCGGGCTCAGGTGGGACCGGGCTTTTTGGGCCGATGGTCTTAGGGTCTTAGTGAGACCCTATGGTACAGGGTTCGACCGTCATATCATCCAAAATCAGTGACTTCCTTCACAAACTTCACTCCCAAGCTCTCCTTTTTCCTTGAAACCGTCCCTACCTCTCTCAAATCGCCTTTCTAATCTTTTTTTCTTCTATTTTCCTTCAAGCCTCATGTTTTTCCATCGTGCTCAACCATACAAAGCATCTAATCTTTCCATTTTCTTCGATTTGAGCTCCCAAAGCTCTCATTTAAGCTACAAAACGTGCCAGCCCCCAACCCCTCCTATCTTGATCTTTTCTTTCTTCTATTTTCCCTTTCTTTGACCCATTACACTCCTCTTTCAGACCCAAATCCGTGGGAACCCATTAGGTCAGCCCTTTTCTTCCATTTCATCACTCTTTCATGGCTTTTATGGAGGCTATTTTAGCCTTTTTCTCCATTTCCTCCATCCTTTCGCTGATGGGCAAGAAGCGTGCCCCTATGGATGAGGCTGGGCCTAGTCATCCCGCTCGTTCGAGGCAGCCTAGAGGAGCTACCACGAGTTCAAGTGTTAGGAGAGAATTGCATTCGAAGTGAGATTTGGATCCCCATGCTCCATTTGGAAGATCGTTGTTGGCAGAGTTGGCTCATGACGTCTACGAGGACCGTAGGGTTCTTTTTGAAGCGCATGTGGATGGGCGACTCTTTGGCGAATATTTGTTGTTCGAGCGTATAGAAGCTGCCGGGTGGGGTCCGCTATTTGAGGGTGAGTCTCGTGCAAATGTGAGTACTGTTCGCACCTTCTATGCTCATATTCGGGACCCTACGCTGGAGCCGTTACAGTTCAAGATCTCCTTCGACAAAGATTGGGAAGCCATAATCAATGTTGGCTTGATAGCTCGACTCCTAAACGTGCCACTTGCTGAGGTACATCTAAGTGCAAGGAATCTGAATAGTGTTCTTGAGAGAGATCGTCGCACCAGGTTTCAATGTGGTCATTTGGTTGAGTGGCAGCATAACAAGAGCCTCTTAGCGACCCATATGTCGGGCAATTTCCGTCTGCTTCACCACATGTAACGACTCAAAAAATTCCGTACCAAGACCCGAGTACCACCTCGATCAGAAATCACTTAGAATTAATTCTCTTAGAAATCAAGCATAAGTTAATTAGCGCTAAGTTAGATTGGCTGTGAAATTAGCACTGTTCGCTTTAAATACGTTCTGCTAGACCTAAAACTTGTAGAATCAATGACGCTATAATACCCTGAAATTTAGGATCTAACTCTAAACTCAGTTATTCCCGGGAATTCTTTGTAACTTCGTATTGGATCTAGACCGCACGTTGAAAGTTCGATATCTATAATCTTAGACTGTTATGACCGCTTAGTTGGACTTGACCATCCTTTCGAAAATCAAACCCAACCGATGTCCTGACACCATTTTCTTGCATCCGGAGTAAAGAGAGTAGGAAAATGAAGATTTTTTAGAAAATTAATTATATTATTATGAAATCTGACACGGTCCACTTGCACGTTATTTTTAAGCATTCTGACCATTGGAATTCGACCAAATTTCACCCTCGGATCAGGAAAGTTGGCCCTTTCATGTCATAGAGCTTGTAGCCCTGATTTAGGTTCAGTGACCGTTGAATTGAAACTTGTCTGCCACGGACAATCTGGATATCTGATCGGACTAAAAACTTAACTTACTAAAGATCCGATGCTAATGAGCTTAAGTCCGACTGCATTTGATCAGAGGACCTCCAGAAATGCTCTGTTAGATCAGAAAGATCCCGATTCGGTTATAACCTAAGTATACCTTGACTTAAATTCCGTTTTCATTATGTTTGGGCTTATAAAAGGGCCTTAAACCCTTAGCTCTCTAACCCATACGAATTTCCCAAACCCTAGAGATTTAAGAGAAAGAAAAGAGAGAGAAAGTGTGGGAGAATTAGGTGAAACTCCGTAGGATTCTTCTTAGTGCATCTATACATTGAACCGGTATTTCTGAATCGTTCTTCCGACGATTCTGATTCTATTTTTGGGTAAATTAAGCTAACCCTAACCTGTTTTGAAGCCTAGACTAGCTGAAGTAGAGTTCTAGCTAACCTATTTCATGTCATAGGTAGCGTATCCGCCGTTGACGAAGACACATCGTCTGAATCATCTTAAATATGTCTTTTCTGGTTTAAGGTGCGGACTATATATGCTTAGGTTACTGTTTTCAACCCTTTCAATGTTAGATAATGATTTATTCATATTATGCTTGCCGTTACACATGCTAAATATGCTATCCATTTTGTCTTCCGCATACGTATACTTTGTATTGTAAATATCATATTTCATGTATATGTTAGAATACACATATGCGTATGAAATTTGCTGACTGGTTTGCCATGATAAGTTGTCATTGTGATATGCCTAATATGTATGCAGCAACTCTTTGCTGAGAGGACTTGCCCTAATTTGCAATGGTGTGGACATACGTGATGTATGTTGAATAGTGTAAGCTAAGTGTTTGTTTAAAAGTCTAAATGAGATAATGGTTAGAAAATGTGTTTGCTAAGATGGTTGAGGTATGGATTTCAACCATAATGTTTATGTGAATGATTTCCTTCATGAATCATGTAACTTAGGTTATCTATGCTAAATAAGTGTATGATTTCCTTCATGGCTTATGTGTTTAATTGAATCATGTTACATGTGTGTATGATTTCCTGCATGTACTGTTTGCATTTAAGTTATATTTCATAATTGTTCAAATGAATGCAGGATATGAATCATATGCTAGTTATTAGCTTTGTATGTGAATGGGGCTGTACTACAGTCCAGGTAATCGAAAACCGTTCCATAAATAGTGGTTGAGGTTGTCTTAGCCACATTGGGTGAGTTTAGCGAATCTGAGTCATGCTTGGGCTGTTCGACAGTGGTTAGGCCACACGGAGTGCTTATGCATTCCATGTCGTTCAACTCAACATGTGCTTGGCCTAGTTGAGCTTATCAACTAACCCGATTGACCAATGCTTGTTCACCATGTTTGGTCACTACTGTTTGAATCTAAGGCATTGAGCTTACTAGTGAAACTTCCGTTAACCATGGTACCAAGATCCCCTAAGACTCATGAGCCGAGCATGGTGGTATGGGACACTGTGGTCGAGCTGTTGGCCGAGGTTGAGGCCACAAACCTCCACGTAGTGACCAGTGAGCAACCTACTCTGAGTAGATTATGGTGGTATCAGACACTATATTCTTACTGTCGGCCTACACTGATTAGTGACGAGCCCTCTGTAGTGACCTTGAGTTTATCATGACATCGCGTAGGGGAGACGAGTCCTAATGAAGTCTTGAGGATGTAATTAGGCCTGTATTGATAAGGTGATGGGGGAGTGGTGTAACGATTGTGCGCAACAGTCCTGGTTGCCCTTGTAGAGACCTAGAACCATAACATCGTATGAAATATTCTAGGATTGACGACCCTAGAAAGGATCAATGTTAGGAAATGATACAAGGGAGGTGTCTTAGCTTCCCAATATTACGGTATAAAAAGGACTAACAAGAACTTGGTAATCATATTCATGATATCGTACTGCATGTGCCATTGGCGTTGGTGTGAGAGCACAGTGGTAGTGATTCATGCCGCGATCGTTAGATGGTGTCGCATGAGGGAGATTATGGTGAGGGCATGCATCATTCTTCATATCATCCTTGTATTAACAAGAGTACCTAGGACCTGTGTGAGTGTACTTCCTTATCATTACTGCTTGATTGGATTGATAACATGTTAACTTTTGCTATATAGTACCACTGAGTTGATCACTCACTCCCACATTTTGGGATGGTGTTTAAACACCAACCAGACTCTGACTTAGCTGCAGGAGATGGCGATGCTTGTGAGGCGGAGCCAGACTTTGACGAGGACGAGGAGGCATTCTCATATATGCAGTTCTCAGGCGGGTTCATGTGAGCCTCGTCCTGACCAGCGGGGATTATTTTTTAGAAAATGTATTGGATCATTTTGAACAGTTCATGTATGTATTTTGAGACACAGATGTATGTATATTGCCCTGGGCAGAGCACACATCATTTGAGGATTTATTTTGAATTATATATGTATTTAAGTCTTCCACTTGTATTTTCTCAATATCCCTAAATTATATCTGCTAATTTGGCTTGATCTATTTCATGTTTTATGCTTTAATACAGACAACATACAACCATCATCCAACATGTTGCATAAGTGATGTTTTAGAACTCGGGAGCTGAGTTGTGCTCGACCCCCGAATTTTAGGGCATTACAAGTTGGTATCAGAGCATGATTTAAATTAATCTAGACCTGGGTTAGGGTCAAACACCACACGTTGACACCACTATAATGTAGGAGGGTGCACAATGAACACATAAACCTTTATAGGATCCCAGTTTCGCCAATTGGCGAAGTTCACTCAAATCGATCATTTTGATCGAGCCCATGCACACTCCTGATCACACACGACGACTCCAAATCACTTCTAAACCATCAATTGACGGGTATAGACCGCATTTCATTCCATTCCAGCAATTAGAAATCATTAATTTTGAACAGAGATCAGGTTAGTTCTGAAACTACTCGAAATGGTTTGAAACAGAGGCAGGGCTCAAATCTAACATATCTAGGGGACCCAGGATGGGCCCCATATGTTTTTGGCCATAGGGGGGTAGGTGGACCTCGCCCCTTTAGTGAGGCCTCGCCAGAGTGTCTAGAGGGCGGGGAGGACCTCATCGGTTCTGCGAGGTCTCTCTAGTCAGCGGGCCTTTCGTGATGGACCACCCTGGTCGATGAGGTTTGGGGTTAAATAAGACCCTTTGGTCCAGCGTTCGGCCACCCATTCATTCGAAATCTCATACTTCCTTCACAAATTAGCCCTTCAAGCTCTCCCTTTCCTCTAAAGTTGTTATTTTTTCTCTCCAACCTCCCTCTCAATCGTTCCTTCCCTCATTTTTCATTTTTTCCTTCCTTCCTCTACTGTTCTCAATTATAACTAGCACCTACTTCATCCATTTTCTGTGATTGGATCTCCCAAGCTCTCATTTGAGGTTCAAAGTCGTGTGAGCTTTCAATTCATCACATTTCTTCCTTTCTCTTCTTCTGTTTCTTCTCTTCTTGGCTCATTGTACCCCTATATCTGACCAAAACTCGTGAGAACCCATTAGGTCAGCCCTTTCTCTCCCTTTCATCACTTTTCCGTGGCCTTTATAGGGGCTATTATAGCCTTTTTCTCCTTTCCCACCATCCTCTCGTTAATGGGCAAGAAACGTGCCCCTGTGGAAGAGGCTGGGCTTAGTTGTCCCGCTCGTTCAAGGCGGCCTAAAGGAGCTACTGCAAGTCCAAGTGTTGGAAGAGAAATACACACGAACTGAGATTTGGATCCCCAAGCTCCGATAGGAAGAGTACTGTTGGAGGATTTGGCTCATGGCGCATATACGGATCGCATGGTTCTTTTTGAAGTGCATGTGGATGGGCACCTCTTTGGTGAGTATTTGTTGTTTGAGCACATTGAAGCTACCGGGTGGGGTCTACTCTTTGAAGGCCAGTCTCATGCTAATGTGAGCACCATTCGTGCCTTTTATGCTCATATTCAGGACCCTACGCTGGAGCCATTACAGTTTAAGATTCTCTTTGACAGAGATCAGGAAGCCACAATCGGCGTTCGGTTGATAGCTCAACTGCTGAACATGTCACTTGGCGAGGTACATCCAAGTGCTAAGAATCTGAACAGTGTTCGTGATCGAGATCGCCACACTAGGTTTTTATGTGGTTGTTTATTTGAGTGGCAGCGTAACATGAGCCTCTTAGTGACCCATATGTCACCTGATTTTCGTCTATTTCACCATATTCGCACGTTCAATATTTATCCCAGGTGGAGCAATCGCAGTGAATGTTCGCGTCTCATGGTAGATTTTTTGTATCAAGTAGGGCTGGGAGAGAACGTGTGCATGCCTACGTCTGTGCTGCGAAAGATCATCCTCATAGCGTGATCGAGAAGAACATCTGAGTCACTTCCCTTTGGCCAGCTCATATGTAAGATTGCGCTCAAATTTGGCTATAGACTTGGGGCAGAGCTTCCTGTGCCGATTCATTTCATCAATGAGGCTATTATGAACCAGATGAAGATAGGGCCTCAGCAGCGCGAGGCCCAGCTTGATGATGACAGTGAGGGTGAGTATGAAAGTGAGAAAGTGAAGAAGAAGGTGGGGCAGAGATAGAGGAAGAAGTCCAGGAAGAAGAAGAAGAGGAGGCTCAGGATACTGATGAGAGTCCTCCTCCTGCGACTCAGGCTACTAGGGATACTCATATAGCCCAACTTGAGGAGAGTCAGGTTTCCTTGTGATGAGAAGTCCAAGAACTCCGGGCCGAGGTAAAACAAGAGCTTGAAGATACCAAGGCCGTTATGAAGTGAAAAATTACCAAGGTGACTCGCACCTTGAAGGCAATCCTATGCTGCCTGAAGGATAAGGGTGCCCCTTCTCCATCACTAGATTTCGATGCATAGACTCATGTAGTCGTTGTTTGCTTGTTTGATGTTTATTTTTATGTGTGGTTTGCTTGTCGTTTATCAGTTGGTAGTTGTTTAGTGTTGGAGCTTCGTGTGTGAAGTTTAAGTGTTTTGTTCACATGCTTTCTCTGTCGCGATTCATGTAATGCTGCAAATCATGTATTATGACAATTTTTTTAATGAAATGCATGTGGTTTCCTTGGTTTGTGAAGTACAAACTGTGAATGGATTGTGTGAATGCCTAATTTATTTGGTTGCTACCCTCTATTGTGTGTAGGGTATGCCGCCTAAGGGTTCGAGATCTTCGGCCTGTCTTTCTTTGGGAGATTCACTTGACAGGGCCCTGTCCCTGAGCGATACTCCTATGGACCTTCATGCGGGCCCATCTAGTTTAGATTTCAGGCTGAGTTCTCAGCCGGCTTCTGGTCCTGCTACTGGGCCACCTCATGTGACACCTTCTGTGATGCCTCCTGTCACGCTTGCAGCTCTTGAGCAGCATCGTGCATCTGCGTCGATGCCCTCTAGATCACAGTCCCCTCCGCCTCCTGATAGGCTAGAGCAGATGATGTTGTTGATGCAGCAGCAGCAGATACAGCAGCAGCAGCAGTTCTTGTCCTCCATGGCTGGCATTTTTGCTCAGTCGATGGTGGCGACTCCACTTGCCTCACCCCTACACCCTGTTGGGCATGCTAGTGCGAGCGGATCTTTCGAGCGATTTCAGCGCTTGAGGCCTCCCATATTTTCAGGTACTCACAGACCTGAGGAGGCTGAGTATTGGATAGACCGCATCTCGAAGATGCTGAGACCGTTGCACTGTTCTGAGGCGGAATAGGTTGAGTTGGCCACCTTCATGTTTGAGAAGGAAGCTAGCCTATGGTGGGACAGCATTCTCCGCACAGTTTCTGAGGGATATGAGTGGACGTGGACAGCGTTTGAGGCACGCTTCCATGAAAAGTATTTCCCTTTCACATACCAGCACAAGAAGGAGAGTGAGTTCCTTCACCTTCGCTAGGGAGGCATGTCGGTGACAGAGTATGAAAACAGGTTTACGGAGTTAGGGAGGTATGCTCCTTTGATTCTGAGTCACCAGCCGATGAGGATGCAGCATTTTTCTAAGGGCTTGCGGCCTGAGATCAGATCGAAGATATTCTGTACGAGCATTTCTTCCTATGCAGAGCTAGTGAGTATGTCCTTGCACGCAGAGAAAGACGGAGACAGGTCAGCCCGCACGCGAGCACCTATGGTTCCTAGGCCGCGACCTAAGTTTGAGAGTAGGCCTTTCCTCGCTAAGAGGCCTCGGCTTGACATACCGCAGGGGTCTTCTGCATATCCTGGCTATTTGAGGTGTCCTGATGTGTGGTGCCGCTATTGCAAGAAGCCTGGCCACACCGAGACTACATTTTTTCCAGGATGCGAGACAGTGGGTTCTCACCGCCTCAGAGGATCGTTCGTCTGATGCCTCAGACCATTTCACCGCCACCCCTTCGGTCTGCACCAGCTCATCCATCCTTTAGACCTCCAGCACCTCATTTTAAGCCACCTCAACGGCCTAAGGTACCACAGCCTAACCGTCCTCAACAAGCTCGGGTACACGCATTGACAGCTGACCCATCTGGGACAGAGACCGCACCACCTTTAGCCTTTGAGGTCACAGCCCATATCGGAGGTACTTCTATATTCTTGTTGGTGGATACAGGATCCACGATCTCAGTCATATCTTCTTCAGTAGTCAAGCACCTTGGGCTACAGACTACTCATATGGTTAGGGTGTGAGTTATTTCAGCACATGGGACCTGTATTGATGCCACTACGATATGTGAGGGTTGTTTGCTAGATCTAGGGAACAGGACGATGACCATTGACCTTATCATCTACCCCTCTCTCTATCATTTCGACGTCATTCTTGGCATGGATTGGCTGACTGCGGGGAGGGTCGAGATTGACTGCGAGACTCGTTCAGTGACAGTTTACATGCCAGAGGACACGTCCTTTACATTTCCGGTGCAGGTCGGTCACCCCTCTCGAGTGATTTTTTATGCTTCCTTTTTAAGGAATGTTGATGCCCCCACACTTAAAAGCACGCTAGTAGTCCGTGATTATGAGGATGTGTTCAGGAAGATACCTGGGTTGCCACTCCAGAGCAAGATCAATTTTACTATCAACCTGGTACCCGGTTCGACGCCCATCTCATTGCCGACATATCGCCTGGCCCCATGTGAGATGGAGGAGTTAAGGAAACAGATCAATGATTTATTAGAGGTTGGCTTCATATGAGCGAGTGTGTCTTCTTGGGGAGCACCTGTGTTGTTCGTGATGAAGAAAGATGGCTCATTGCATTTGTGCATTGATTACCGCAGGCTGAATCAGATTACGGTGAAGAACAAGTACCCATTACCCAGGATAGATGACCTGTTTGATCAACTGAGAGGAGCGCAGTACTTCCCGAAGATTGATCTACAGTCAGGGTATCACCAGCTGTGCGTCAGGAATGAGGACGTACAGAAGATGATTTTCAGGACTAGTTTTAGCCATTATGAGTCCCTCGTGATGTCGTTCGATCTTATGAACGCACCAGCCGTGTTCATGGACCTGATGAACCATGTATTTCGGCCATTCTTCTATCGATTCGTCATCATATTTGTAGACGACATTCTGATATACTCCAAGAGTCGAGAGGAGCATGAGGAGCACTTGCGATTGGTCCTAGATACTCTAAGACAGAACCAGTTATTCGCACAGTACAAGAAGTGTGACTTTTGGAAGGAGGAAGTCAAGTTCATGGGGCATGTCGTGTCCAAGGATGGTATCGTAGTGGACCTTGCTAAGGTAGCCACGGTGCAGGACTGGAAATAACCTGGTTCGATTACCGAGGTGAGGAGTTTCTTGGGACTTGCTGGCTACTATCGACGATTCATTCGGGACTTCTCCAAAATAGCCAGACCCTTGACTCAGTTGATACTGAAAGATCTGAAGTTCGCCTGGAACGAGAAGGTGTAACACCCCGGATTTTGGCCAATCTGGGATTTGGCGTCCTTAGGCAATGGGTCAACTAAAACACCTGAAAAATTGCTCAGAACCCAATTTCATAGCCAAAGAAACCACTTAGGATTAATTCCTATGGAAATTTAACGTAAGTTAGCTAGCGCAACGCTGGAGTAGCTGGGAAACAGTCCCTGATCACTTTAAATACGTTCTACAAGACCCAAATCGAGTAGAACGTATGACTCCATAATACTCTATAACCTCGGATCAAACTCTAAGCGGGTTTGTTCTCTGGACCACTTTGAATTCTTATATTGGATTTAGACTGCGAGTCGAAAGTCCGTTACTTCCTATCTTAGACCGTTAGAACCGCCCAGCTGGACTTGACAATCATTTCGAAAATCAAGTCAAACCAATAATCACAGACTGTTTCATTGAGCTCGGACTGAAGAGACTGCGAATAGGGACAGAATTGAAATTTCAAATTCAAATCTGGCATACGACTTGACACGTCAGTATTAAGCGTTCTGACCGTCAGAATTCATCCAGATTACACCCTCGGATCAGGAAAAATTTCTATTTATTATTATGAGACTTCCAGCCCTGATCTACGTGCGGTGACCGCTGAACTGAAACTGGTCCGCCACGTGCGATCTGCGAACCCTGCCGGACTGAAAACTTAATGCGCGCTAGATCTGGTACGCATGAGCTTAAGTCCGATCGCATTCGACCAGGGGACCACCAGAAATCATCTTTTGGACCGAAACAGCCCCGCTTTGGTTAAGCATCAAGTGAACTTTGTTCCCGAGCCTATTCCGGGCATTTTTAAGCTTATAAAAGGGGTTGAAACCCTCTCATATCTCTCCCATCCGAATTTGGGAAAAGCCATAGATTGAGGGAGAGAAAAGGTGAGAGATTGTGAGAGAGGTGGGAGAGAATTTCCTGCTGCTGGTGCTACCTGCTGCACGTGCTTAAGCGGCGTATTTCAATCACTTTGCCGGTAATTTCTCCGCATTTACAGGTAAGAAAACGCCCTAGAAAGTTGCTGATTTGATGTTTCTTCCGTTCCGTAGCTTGATAGTTAGTAAATCTCGTAAAACAGGTTCTCTTATCGCTGTAGACGAAGCGTATACGCTCCGTTCGAATTTCAACATCCATAAGAAACAAGGTGCGGATTTTAGACGCTTTGATTGACTGTTTCCAAAGCTTTCAATGACGTTTAATAGTAGATTATCGACGGCATCGCCGTTTGACATGTACAACATGCTCTCCGTTTCCTGTTTCGTAAATTAACGAAGAATATGAGATTTAGGGCATTTTAGTCATTTGTAGGAAGTACAGTTTACATTCTTATTTTGCTGATGTGATTGACATGGTTTGTTGTCGCATTAGGAAGTTAGGAATGTGTGCATAATTAGTTTGGCGAAGATATTCGCCTAAATGCGCACGTCGGATCGACATACTATATGTAGACTTAAGTGTGTAGTGTAAGTATTTGTATAAATGCTTGTATTAGTATGTATTGGCTTAAATGGTATTATGGATTAGTTTGAGATTGATTTCTCAATTAATATGTTGATGTGAATGATTTCCTACATGTTAGCCATATGTACGATTTCATTATATGTATGAAATACATGTGCTTAATGATTCATTTAAGTGGTATGTTATAACATGTGCTTGATGATTTTCTTATGACTTAGTTGGAGATTGAATTCTCAATTAATACGCTAATGGTGATGATTTCCTATATGTTGGCGATATGTATAATTTCATTATATGTATGAAAGGCATGTGTTTGAAGACTCGCTTAAGTTGTATATAATAACATGTGTTAACATGCTCACATGGTTGCATTTCATTTCCATTACCCTTACATAACTGCTGATGTGATTCTATGATTGTTTGGGACTATGCCTAGTCCAGGCAGTCGGTAACCGAAAGAATTCGTGGTTAGCTTATCTTGGCCACGAAGGACGTGTCGATGAACACTAGTCGTGTTTAGAGTTGGCGGCAGTGGTTAGGCCACGCGAAGTGTTTTACGCACTTCATGTCGTTCGACTAGCGATGCGCTCGTGCTAGTCGAACTCGTCAAGTAACCCGACTGGCCGTTGTATGTTCACCCTGTATGAGTCATATCTGCTTGAACCTAGGGTACTGAACTTACCATTGTAAACCCTGTTAACCATGGTACCTTGATCCATAAAGACTCATGAGCCGGGCATGGTGGTATGGGACACCGTGGTCGAGCTGTCGGCCTACGCTGGGGCCACAAACCTCCCCGTAGTGACCAGTGAGCACCTAGACTCGTGAGCAGATTATGGTGGTATGGGACACTATATTCTAGTTGTCGGCCTACACTGATTAGGCGACGAGTCCTTTGTAGTGACCGCGAGCGTATTCTGAGTCTACAGGAGGCGACGACCCTTCAGTAGCAGTAGAGTACAGTAGGCCTGTATTGATAAGGTGATGGGGGAGCGGTGCAACGAGTGCGAGCAACAGCCCTGGCAGCCCTTGCAGTGACCTACGAAATACACATCGTATAAGATTACTAGGAGTGACGACCCTAGACAGGATCTGTGTTGGGATTGATATAAGGGAAGTACCTTAGTTTCCCAATCCTGCTGTTTGAATGGACTAATAACAACTTGGAATTCATATCACCATAGCATTGCATGTGCCTGGAAGATGTGGAGCACTCTAGGGAGTGTGGCATGCCGCGGTCGTAAGATGTTGCCGCATGAGGGTGATCGTCGGTGAGGGCATACATCACGTCGTGTCATAATTGGATTAACAACAGTATTAGGATTGTTTGATTTATTGCTTTACTATTATCGCATGATTGATTTGAGAATATGTTAATCCTTGCTCTATTATTCCACTGAGTTAGCTACTCACTCCCACGTTACGGGATGGTGTTCCTGGACACCCACCAGACCTTTTTGTGATTGCAGATGATAGCGCGGCCTGTGAGGCGGAGCCGAACTTGATGATGATGAGGAGGATCCCTCCTTTATGCGTGTTCTGACCGACGGGATTACAGGGAGGTTGATCAGATACTTTGACATTTGTCATTTTATATTTTTAGCGCACTCATGTATATTCATTTCATCTACTTTTGGAGTATACATGCATGTGTATAACCTGGTAACATGTTCACACTCTGGAGACATAAAACAATTTATATATGTTACACATACTATCACAGTCTTCCGTTTGCTAATTTAACTGTCTCTGGAGTATGATATGCTGTTCTAGCTTAATCTCACTCATGTTCAATACATTATCACAGACAACATTCAATCATACATATCTATGTTGCATAAATAACATTTTGGAACTCGGGAGTTGGGTTTTTGCTCGACCCCCCGATTTTCGGGATGTTACAGATGGTATCAGAGCATGATTTGGATTAAACCGGGCCTGGGTTGTGGTCACGCAATGTACGCTGTCGCTTCCTTTGACTTAGGTGGGTGCGAGAAGGGTCTAGAAACACTCATAGGATCCCAGATTCGCCAATAGGCGAAGTCTATTCATTTCGATCGCATGATCGAGTCCGTATCGCACCTAGGGTCGCGTAAAGCAATCCGAATAGCTCCTAGGTTGTAGGTAAGCGGGTTGAGACGTCCTATGAACGATTTTAAACCCACAAAGGTAAATTCTTGGGCCGTGGGATGACCACGACTCCTGTATTCAATCGCCAGGGCTTAAAAACCCCGTTTCACCGAAAATCTTCGAAATGTTTCCTCTCACCACCCTAATCTTCAATTATTTCTTATCTATTTCATGTTAGGCATCAATAATAATGTGAAAAGAACAAAAAAATCCTACTTTCACAAAATTTTACAGTGAATAGTAAAATTTCATAAAAAATGGCCATAAGGCCATTCTAAATTCACTTTCTTTATTAACTAATGGGCTAGATGGATGTAATAAATCCTTCTACCCCAAAATCATATGCTGCATGATAGGGTTTTTTATTCGGTATTGAAGATTGGCCCCGAAAAGCCTCGAATGGATGTTACAAATGTTTTGGCCTCCCTAGGGCAATCTACAATGAACCAAAGTGTGAACCATACCTTTTTGTAATCCCTAGGGTAAGGGGAACCCATCCCATATGGCCTCAGTGTCCAGTTTGTAACTTCACCGGCGATGTCATCGCCGATTCGGTGATGCATCGCCGGTCAAACTCTTCGAATGGGTCTGATCTTTGGGCTGGAGGAGTTTGGGGGCTAGGGTAGTCCCCTGGTATGCGGTCCGTACCTTGAAACTCCCTAAAAGATGTACTTCCTTCACAAAAGTCCCCTTCCCTAGCCCCATTTTCATTTTCTTGCTGCCCTAACCCAAAACCGTGGTTCCAAACCACCCGTAGATCCATTCCCTGCCAAAAACGACCACCCTCCATCGTTCCTTTGAAGTTATCAGCCCTCCCTCTTGAAGGTTTCGTCCATTGGAGCTCCTAAAACCCCCAAATCGAGCTGAATTCGTGAGGTGCTCCATTCCCCTTTTTCATTTTCATTTCTTTCTAAAAATACATCCTAGGGGAGCTTGAAGCATCCCTCTACAACGCCTAGATTTCGTTCTGTCTATTTGGGCAACCATTTCCCTGCATTTCCTCCTCCTTCCATGGCTATTGTTAAGGCTGTTTCAGCCTTTTCCTCACTTTCCATTGTCCTCTCTCTCATGTCCCTTTTATTTGACCCTCAGACTTGTGGAAACCTTCTTACCCATCCCATTTCTCCACGTTATTCGCTTGTTTGATTACTATTTTGAAATTTATGTGTTTTGTGTTGTTAGGTAGAAAATGTGTTTGTGTTATGGTTTGAGCTTAATATAGCAAAAAAATTGTTGAATGGAGTGCATGCCGTTCATTTTTTTGTTAGGTATTGTCCCTAGATTGGGAGTATTGTAACTCCCGAGATTCAGCCTACAAATTAATTTTTATCCCAACCCACCCTCCTACAAAGCATGCCACTCCCGATCCCAACATGGGATTAGGAATGTAGTTTCGTTTCATAGACCCTTGGCGTTTTGGACCTAGTGTTAGCACTCCTAGATTTGAAGGATCTGACGACATAAGAAATCCAATTCCAATTAGACAAATCTTGACCCTAAGCAATAGAAGAATTCCCTGTAGTAGAAATGGAATGGAAAGCCATTTACCGTATAATCTTAGGCTTTGGATTATAGCTACAGAGTTACAGACTAGGCTACTAGTTGTCTTAGGCAGTGTAAGGCCTATATATGCTAAGGGATAGTAGGTTAGATTTGGTTGGAATGAGACTTCCTTCCTTCGATAAATCCCCTTATGACTTATAGACTTCTGTTGTTACCCATAGGAAGGAACTATACGCTCTTAGGAAACATTTATAACTCCCTCAGATTGAACTTAGAATGTACTAGCACACCCCTTAGAATTACCTTCCTCAAGGACTTATTGCATTCGGGAATGTGGAATAAAGGAACTACATGTAAGCGATGTATTCGCGGTTTGAATCAACTTCTTAATCCTAGTGGTTACCAATAAATCCAATGCTCTGATCAAGCAGAGGATCGACGTCGACTCGGATTAAGAACTGATACAACACATTTTCTGTCCTGATTAGACAGAAGGTTCAACGTATCCGGCTTAGACCCACTACACAACCTTTCTTCTGTGATGGCCCAACCACCTACAACCAAACAGGATCACATTGTCTTTGGGAAATGGCGAGGACTTAAAGCTAGTAGAGAATTAGACATCTTGCCACCAACTCATACCTACCCCTGAACTCAACCACTATAGAGCTTAGGCTCGTCTCTATGATCATAGATACCAATGCCATAGAACGCATCATTAGCAAGGAAAACCATGTAGAGAAAGATTGTTTCCATATTAGGTTAAGGATAGCCCCTAAGTTGCGCCTCGTTCCGATATACGGATCGATGTTAAGATTCTTCAACCTTAAGTAAAACCAAGTTTTAAGGGGGGTAGAACGTATTGAGTCCAATCCAGTTAGGTTAGTCAACGCTACCGTTTGATCAGAGTGGCGCAGCGGAAGAGTGGTTGGCCTCTTTCCCACTGGCCCAAGATCGAAACCTTTGAGTTCGGATATACATACGATTAGGTTATTAAATAGGATTTGAACCTTCCTTAGAGAAAGTACTCCTTGCTCTTTGCCAATGTCGGGGACGACATTGTGTTTTAAGGGGGGTAGATTGTAACACCCCGGATTTTGGCCAATCTGGGATTTGGCGTCCTTAGGCAATGGGTCAACTAAAACACCTGAAAAATCGCTCAGAACCCAATTTCATAGCCAAAGAAACCACTTAGGATTAATTCCTATGGAAATTTAGCGTAAGTTAGCTAGCGCAACGCTGGAGTAGCTGGGAAACAGTCCCTGATCACTTTAAATACGTTCTACAAGACCCAAATCGAGTAGAACGTATGACTCCATAATACTCTATAACCTCGGATCAAACTCTAAGCGGGTTTGTTCTCTGGACCACTTTGAATTCTTGTATTGGATTTAGACCGCGCGTCGAAAGTCTGTTACTTCCTATCTTAGATCGTTATAACCGCCCAGCTGGACTTGACAATCATTTCGAAAATCAAGTCAAACCAATAATCACAGACTGTTTCATTGAGCTCGGACTGAAGAGACCGCGAATAGGGACAGAATTGGAATTTCAAATTTAAATCTGGCATACGACTTGACACGTCAGTATTAAGCGTTCTGACCGTCAGAATTCATCCAGATTACACCCTCGGATCAGGAAAAATTTCTATTTATTATTATGAGACTTCCAGCCCTGATCTACGTGCGGTGACCGCTGAACTGAAACTGGTCCGCCACGTGCGATCTGCGAACCCTGCCGGACTGAAAACTTAATGCGCGCTAGATCTGGTACGCATGAGCTTAAGTCCGATCGCATTCGACCAGGGGACCACCAGAAATCATCTTTTGGACCGAAACAGCCCCGCTTTGGTTAAGCATCAAGTGAACTTTGTTCCCGAGCCTATTCCGGGCATTTTTAAGCTTATAAAAGGGGTTGAAACCCTCTCATATCTCTCCCATCCGAATTTGGGAAAAGCCATAGATTGAGGGAGAGAAAAGGTGAGAGATTGTGAGAGAGGTGGGAGAGAATTTCCTGCTGCTGGTGCTACCTGCTGCACGTGCTTAAGCGGCGTATTTCAATCACTTTGCCGGTGATTTCTCCGCATTTACAGGTAAGAAAACGCCCTAGAAAGTTGCTGATTTGATGTTTCTTCCATTCCGTAGCTTGATAGTTAGTAAATCTCGTAAAACAGGTTCTCTTATCGCTGTAGACGAAGCGTATACGCTCCGTTCGAATTTCAACATCCATAAGAAACAACGTGCTGATTTTAGACGCTTTGATTGACTGTTTCCAAAGCTTTCAATGACGTTTAATAGTAGATTATCGACGGCATCGCCGTTTGACATGTACAACATGCTCTCCGTTTCCTGTTTCGTAAATTAACGAAGAATATGAGATTTAGGGCATTTTAGTCATTTGTAGGAAGTACAGTTTACATTCTTATTTTGCTGATGTGATTGACATGGTTTGTTGTCGCATTAGGAAGTTAGGAATGCGTGCATAATTAGTTTGGGGAAGATATTCGCCTAAATGCGCACGTCGGATCGACATACTATATGTAGACTTAAGTGTGTAGTGTAAGTAATTGTATAAATGCTTGTATTAGTATGTATTGGCTTAAATGGTGTTATGGATTAGTTTGAGATTGATTTCTCAATTAATATGTTGATGTGAATGATTTCCTACATGTTAGCCATATGTACGATTTCATTATATGTATGAAATACATGTGCTTAATGATTCATTCAAGTGGTATGTTATAACATGTGCTTGATGATTTTCTTATGACTTAGTTGGAGATTGAATTCTCAATTAATACGCTAATGGTGATGATTTCCTATATGTTGGCGATATGTATAATTTCATTATATGTATGAAAGGCATGTGTTTGAAGACTCGCTTAAGTTGTATATAATAACATGTGTTAACATGCTCACATGGTTGCATTTCATTTCCATTACCCTTACACAACTGCTGATGTGATTCTATGATTGTTTGGGACTATGCCTAGTCCAGGCAGTCGGTAACCGAAAGAATTCGTGGTTAGCTTATCTTGGCCACGAAGGACGTGTCGATGAACACGAGTCGTGTTTAGAGTTGGCGGCAGTGGTTAGGCCACGCGAAGTGTTTTACGCACTTCATGTCGTTCGACTTGCGATGCGCTCGTGCTAGTCGAACTCGTCAAGTAACCCAACCGGCCGTTGTATGTTCACCCTGCATGAGTCATATCTGCTTGAACCTAGGGTACTGAACTTACCATTGTAAACCCTGTTAACCATGGTACCTTGATCCATAAAGACTCATGAGCCGGGCATGGTGGTATGGGACACCGTGGTCGAGCTGTCGGCCTACGCTGGGGCCACAAACCTCCCCGTAGTGACCAGTGAGCACCTAGACTCGTGAGCAGATTATGGTGGTATGGGACACTATATTCTAGCTGTCGGCCTACACTGATTAGGCGACGAGTCCTTTGTAGTGACCGCGAGCGTATTCTGAGTCTACAGGAGGCGACGACCCTTCAGTAGCAGTAGAGTACAGTAGGCCTGTATTGATAAGGTGATGGGGGAGCGGTGCAACGAGTGCGAGCAACAGCCCTGGCAGCCCTTGCAGTGACCTACGAAATACACATCGTATAAGATTACTAGGAGTGACGACCCTAGACAGGATCTGTGTTGGGATTGATATAAGGGAAGTACCTTAGTTTCCCAATCCTGCTGTTTGAATGGACTAATAACAACTTGGAATTCATATCACCATAGCATTGCATGTGCCTGGAAGATGTGGAGCACTCTAGGGAGTGTGGCATGCCGCGGTCGTAAGATGTTGCCGCATGAGGGTGATCGTCGGTGAGGGCATACATCACGTCATGTCATAATTGGATTAACAACAGTATTAGGATTGTTTGATTTATTGCTTTACTATTATCGCATGATTGATTTGAGAATATGTTAATCCTTGCTCTATTATTCCACTGAGTTAGCTACTCACTCCCACGTTACGGGACGGTGTTCCTGGACACCCACCAGACCTTTTTGTGATTGCAGATGATAGCGCGGCCTATGAGGCGGAGCCGAACTTGATGATGATGAGGAGGATCCCTCCTTTATGCGTGTTCTGACCGATGGGATTACAGGGAGGTTGATTAGATACTTTGACATTTGTCATTTTATATTTTTAGCGCACTCATGTATATTCATTTCATCTACTTTTGGAGTATACATGCATGTGTATAACCTGGTAACATGTTCACACTCTGGAGACATAAAACAATTTATATATGTTACACATACTATCACAGTCTTCCGTTTGTTAATTTAACTGTCTCTGGAGTATGATATGCTGTTCTAGCTTAATCTCACTCATGTTCAATACAGTATCACAGACAACATTCAATCATACATATCTATGTTGTATAAATAACATTTTGGAACTCGGGAGTTGGGTTTTTGCTCGACCCCCCGATTTTCGGGATGTTACAGAAGGCAGAGGCAGCTTTTCAGGAGTTGAAAGACAGGCTGACGTCCGCCCCTGTGCTAGTATTTTCAGAGCAATGGGTTAGATATACGATCTATAAGGATGCATCTTATGTTGGTTTAGGTTGTGTCCTTATGCAGAAGGATAGGGTGATTGCATATGCCTCGAGACAATTAAGGAAGCATGAGGAGAATTACCCACACATGACCTAGAGTTGGCAGCGGTTATCTTCGCATTGAAGCTCTGGAGACATTACCTCTATGGAGAGGAGTTCGAGCTCTTTTGCGACCACAAGTGCCTCAAGTATATATTCACACAGCAAAACCTGAATATGAGGCAGCGATGATGGATGGAGACCCTGAAGGACTTTTATTTCAAGGTTTCCTACCATTCAGGCAAGGCGAACCTTGTGGATGACGCGTTAAGCCGCAAGAAGGTGATAGAGTTTGCGGCTTCACTGATGGTTGCCGAGTGGGACATGGTTGAGTTTTTGCGAGACTTTGAGCAGAAACTCACTGTGGAGGAGTCATTCGAGGTTATCGCACACGTTCGAGTGTGACCTCTTATCGATGACAGGGTCATCGCGGCCCAGAGCGACGATGAGCGTCTGACTGAGCTTTGAGAGTAGGCCAGTGATGATACAGATGTCGAGCGGCGAGTTGGAACGGATGGGGGCTTACGTTATCGTGGCCGCCTATGCATTCCAGATGTCCCTGACTTGAGACGAGAGATTCTCGAGGCTGCGTACAGTTTTAGACTTGCGATGCATCCAGGCAGTTCGAAGATGTATCGTGACATGAAGAGGACGTACTGGTGGGCTGGCATGAAGACCTACATTACAGATTATGTGTCCCGTTGTCTCACTTGCCAGCAGGTGAAGGCAGAGCATCACCGACCTCCTGGTCTCCTTCATCCTATGTCTATAGTTGAGTGGAAGTGGGACTATATCTCTATGGATTTCATTTCGGGACTGCCGAAGACGAGGAAGGGACATGATTCTATCTGGGTGATCGTCGACCGTTTGATGAAGTCGGCTCACTTCCGATCAGAGTTATGAACTCTGCAGACGAGTTGGCTAGATTGTACATCAGGGAGATTGTTCGTCTGCATGGAGTTCTCTTGGAGATCGTGTTGGATAGAGACACGTGGCTTACTTCTATTTTCTGGACTCGCATCCAGGAAGCGATGGGTGTGAAGTTGAAGTTCAATACTACATTCCACCCATAGACCGACGGACAGACAGCGGGTGAACCAGATCTTAGAAAACATGTTACGGGCTTATGTGTTGAATTTCAAGGACAGTTGGGATGATTGTCTTCCATATGCGGAGCTCGCGTACAATAACAGTTTTCAGGCGAGTATGAGTATGGCACCTTATGAGGCCTTGTATGGACGTCCTTGTCGAGCACCGCGTTGCTGGGTTGAAGTTGGCAAGCGAAAATTGATTGATCCTGAGTTAGTACAGGTGACCTCAGAGAAGATTGACATCATCAGGCGTCGACTTCTCACAGCGCAGAGCAGGCAGAAGAGTTATACCGATACGAGGCCGGGACCGCTGGAGTTCGCAGTTGGAGCTCACGTATTCTTGAGAATTTCTCCTATGAAGGGAGTCCTTCGGTTTGGGAAGAAGGGGAAGCTCACGCCGAGATTTATTGGCGCATTCCAGATACTTGATTGAGTGGGAGCAGTAGCATACCGTCTAGCTTTACCTACGCCTCTCACGAGCGTACACAATGTATTTCATGTTTCTATGCTGAAGAAATATGTTCCTGATCCTTCCCATATCATCAGATGGGAGCAGGTGCAGTTGAGCGACGATGCCACTTATGAACTGCGCCCGACACGTATCTTGGATAGAAAGGAATAGGTATTGCGTAGCAAGGTCATCCCCCTTGTGAAGGTATTATGGACGCATCATACTGAAGAAGAGGCTACCTGAGAGACCGAAGCCGAGATCAGGAAGAACTATCCACAGCTTCTCGAGGAGTATAAGAAGGTACGAATTTTGAGGATGAAATTTTATTTTTAGGGGGGTAGATTGTAACGACTCGAAAAATTCTGTACCAAGACCCGAGTACCACCTCGATCAGAAATCACTTAAAATTAATTCTCTTAGAAATCAAGCATAAGTTAATTAGCGTTAAGTTAGATTGGCTGTAAAATTAGTACTGTTCACTTTAAATACGTTCTGCAAGACCTAAAACTTGTAGAATCAATGACGCTATAATACCTTGAAATCTAGGATCCAACTCTAAACTCAATTATTTCCGGGAATGCTTTATAACTTCGTATTGGATCTAGACCGCACATCGAAAGTCCGATATCTATAATCTTAGACCGTGATGACCGCTTAGTTGGACTTGACCATCCTTTCAAAAATCAAACCCAACCGGTGTCCTAACACCATTTTCTTGCGTCCGGAGTAAAGAGAGTAGGAAAATGAAGATTTTTTAGAAAATTAATTATATTATTATGAAATCTGGCACGGTTCACTTGCGCTTTATTTTTAATCGTTCTGACCGTTGGAATTCGACCAAATTTCACCCTCGGATTAGGAAAGTTGACACTTTCATGTCATAGAGCTTGTAGCCCTGATTTAGGTTCGGTGACCGTTGAATTGAAACTTGTCTGCCACGGACAATTTGGATATCCGATCAGACTGAAAACTTAACTTACTAAAGATCCGATGCTAGTGAGCTTAAGTCCGACCGCATTTGATCAGAGGACCTCCAGAAATGCTCCGTTGGATCAGAAAGATCCCAATTTGGTTATAACTTAAGTATACCTTGACTTAAAGTCTTTTTTCGTTATGTTTGGGCTTATAAAAGGGCCTTAGACCCTTAGCTTTCTAACCCATACGAATTTCCCAAACCCTAAAGATTTAAGAGAAAGAAAAGAGAGAAAGTGTGGGAGAATCAGGTGAAACTCCATAGGATTCTTCCTAGTGCATCTATACATTGAACCGGCATTTCTGAATCGTTCTTCCGGTGATTCTGATTCCATTTTTGGATAAGTTAAGCTAACCCTAACCTGTTTTGAAGCATAGACTAGCAGAAGTAGAGTTCTAGTTAACCTATTTCATCCCATAGGTAGCGTATCCGCCGTTGACGAAGACACGTCGTCTGAATCATCTTAAATACGTCTTTTCTGGTTTAAGGTGCGGACTATATACGCTTAGGTTATGGTTTTCAACCCTTTCAATGTTAGATAATAATTTATTCATGTTGTGCTTGCCGTTACACATGCCAAATATGCTATCCGTTTTGTCTTCCGCATACGTATACTTTGTATTGTAAATATCATATTTCATGTATATGTTAGAATACATGTATGCGTATGGAATTTGTTGATTTTCTTGCCATGATAAATTGTTGTTGTGATATGCCTTATATGTATGCGACAACTCCTTGGTGAGAGGACTTGCCCTAATTTGCAATGGTGTCAACATACGGGATGTAT
Organism: Magnolia kwangsiensis; assembly: GCA_037074715.1. NCBI lineage: Eukaryota > Viridiplantae > Streptophyta > Magnoliopsida > Magnoliales > Magnoliaceae > Magnolia > Magnolia kwangsiensis. The sequence goes on from CM073572.1 coordinate 139,966,556, forward strand.
GTTGAATAGTGTAAGTTAAGTGTTTGTTTAAAAGTCTAAATGAGATAATGGTTAGAAAATGTGTTTGTTAAGATGGTTGAGATATGGATTTCAACCATAATGTTTGTGTGAATGATTTCCTTCATGAATCATGTAACTTAGGTTATCCATGCTAAATAAGTTTATGATTTCCTTCATGGCTTATGTGTTTAATTGAATCATGTTACATGTGTGTATAATTTCCTGCATGTACTGTTTACATTTAAGTTATATTTCATAATTGTTCAAATGAATGCAGGATATGAATCATATGCTAGTTATTAGCTTTGTATGTGAATGGGGCTGTACTACAGTCTAGGTAATCGAAAATCGTTCCATAAATAATGGTTGAGGTTGTCTTAGCCACATGGGGTGAGTTTAGTGAATCTGAGTCGTGTTTGGGCTGTTCGGCAGTGGTTAGGCCACCCGAAGTGCTTATGCATTCCATGTCGTTCAACTCAATGTGGGCTTGGCCTAGTTGAGCTTATCAACTAACTCGATTGACCAATGCTTGTTCACCATGTTTGGTCACTACTGTTTGAATCTAAGGCACTGAGCTTACCAGTGAAACTCCCGTTAACCATGGTACCAAGATCCCCTAAGACTCATGAGCCAGGCATGGTGGTATGGGACACCGTGGTCAAGCTATCGGCCTACGCTGGGGCCACAAACCTCCCCGTAGTGACCAGTGAGCGCCCTACTCTGAGCAGATTATGGTGGTATGAGGCACTATATTCTTGCTGTCGGCCTAAACTGATTGGTGACGAGCCCTCTGTAGTGACCTTGAGTTTATCCTGACACCGCATAGGGGCGATGAGTCCTGATGCAGTCTTGAGGATATAATTAGGCCTGTATTGATAAGGTGATGGGAGAGTGGTATAACGATTGCGTGTAACAGCCCTGACTGCCCTTGCAACGACCTAGAACCATAACATCGTATGAAATATTATAGGATTGACGACCCTAGAAAGGATCAATGTTGGGAAATGATATAAGGGAGGTGTCTTAGCTTCCCAATACTACTGTATGAAAAGGACTAATAAGAACTTGGTAATCAGATTCATGACATCGCACTGCATGTGCCATTGGCATTGGTGTGAGAGCACAGTGGTTGTAATTCATGTCGCGATCGTTAGATGATGTCGTATGAGGAAGATCGTGGTGAGGGCATGCATCATTCTTCATATCATCCTTGCATTAACAATAGTACCTAGGACCTGTGTGATTGTACTGCCTTATCATTACTACTTGATTGGATTGATAACATGTTAACTTTTGCTATATAGTACCACTGAGTTGATCACTCACTCCCACGTTCTGGGACGGTGTTTAAACACCAACCAGACTCTGACTTAACTGTAGGAGATGGCGATACTTACGAGGTGGATCCAGACTTCGACGAGGATGAGGAGGTATTCTCATATATGCAGTTCTCAGGCGGGTTCATGTGAGCCTCATCTTGACCAGCGGGGATTATTTTTTGGGAAATGTATTAGATCATTTTGAACAGTTCATGTATGTATTTTGAGACACAGATGTATGTATATTGCCCTAGGCAGAGCACGCATCATGTGGGAATTTATTTTGAATTATATATCTATTTAAGTCTTCCGCTTGCATTTTCTCAATATCCCTGAATTATGTCTGCTGATCTGTCTTGATCTATTTCATGTTTTATGCTTTAATACAGACAACATACGACCATCATCCAACATGTTACATAAGTGATGTTTTGGAACTCTGGAGCTGAGTTGTGCTCAACCCCCGAATTTCAGGGCGTTACACCACATCTGCACGTTCAATGTTTATCCCAGGTGGAGCAATCGCAGTGAATGCACGCATCTCATGGTAGATTTTCTGTATCAAGTGGGGCAGGGAGAGAAGATTTACGTGCCTACATTTATCCGGCGACAGATCATCCTTATCGAGTGATCAAGAAGAACGTCTGAGTCACTTCCCTTCGGCCGACTCATATGCAAGATTGCGCTCTAGTTTGCCTACAGACTTGGGGCAGAGTTGCCAGCACTGGTCCATTATATCAACGAGGCTACGCTTAACTAGATGAAGATGGGACCTCAGCAAAGTGAAACCCAACTGGATGAAAGCGAGGAGTATGATAACGAAGAAGAAGGAAGTGAAGAAGAAGGTGGGGTAGAGATAGAGGAAGAAGTGCAAGACGAGGAAGAAAAGGAGGCTCAGGATACTGATGAGAGTCCTTCTCCTATGACTCAGGCTAATAGGAATGCCCGTATAGTGCGACTCGAGGAGGGTCAGGCTGCTCTTTGACAAGATATTAGGGATTTACGGGGCCTCATAAAGCGTAAGTACAAAAAGTAACCCGCACAATGAAGACCATCCTGTGCTGCCTGAAGGATAAGGGTGCCCCTTCTATATTACCAGAGTCTGATGAATAGGCTTTATGTTGTTGTTGTTTGCTTGTTTGTTACTTATTTTTATGTTTGGTTTGCTAGTGGTTTGGCAGTTAGTAGTTGTTTAGTGTTGAAGCTTAGTGGTTGAAGTTTAGCTTGTTTTGTTCACATGCTTTCTCTGTCACGATTCATGTAATGCTGCAAATCATGTATTGTGACAATTTTGTTAATGAAATGCATGTTGTTTCTTAGCTTGTGAAGTTTATGCTGTGAATGGACTATGTGAATGCCTAATCTCATTGGTTGTTACCCTCTGTTGTGTGTAAGGTATGCCACCTAAGGGTTCGAGATCTTCGGCCCGTCTTTCTCAAGGAGATTCGCTCGACGGGGTCCTTGCCCTATGCGATACTCATATGGACCCCCATTCGGGCCCATCTCGTTCAGATCTCATGCCGAGTTCTCAGCCGACTTCTGGTCCCGCTGCTGGGCTACCTCATGTGACACCTTCTGTGGTGCCTCTTGTCACACCTACAGTTCCTGAGCAGAACCGTGCGTCTACGTCGACGTCTTCTACATCACAGTCCACTCCGCCTCCTAATAGGCTAGAGTAGATGATGTTGTTGAGGCAGCAGCAGTAGATACAGTAGTAACAGTAACAACAGTTCTTGTCCTCCATGGCTGACATCTTTGCTCAGTCGATGGCGGTGACTCCACCTGCCTCACCTCTACACCCTGTTGGGCATACTAGTGTGAGCGGTACATTCGAGCGATTTTAGCGCTTGAGGCCTCGTATATTTTCGGGTACTCACAGACCCGAGGAGGCTGAGTATTGGATAGACCGCATCTCAAAGATGCTTAGACCGTTACACTATTCCTAGGCGAAGCAGGTTAAGCTGGCCACCTTCATGTTTGAGAAGGAGGCTAGCTTATAGTGGGAGAGCATCCTCCGCACAGTTGCCGAGGGATTTGAGTGGACGTGGGCAATGTTTGAGGCACGCTTCCACCAGAAGTACTTTTCGGTTACTTACCGTCATGAGAAGGAGAGTGAGTTCCTTCATCTTCACCGGGGAGGCATGTCGGTGATGGAGTATGATAACAGGTCGACGGAGCTAAGCAGGTATGCTCCATTAATTCTGGGTGATCAATCATTGAGGATGCGATGTTTTCTGAGGGTTTGCAGCCCGAGATTAGATCGAAGATGTGCTGTGCGAGCATGTCTTTGCGAGTAGATGTAACGCCCGTGAAAAATCCATACTTGGGCTCGAGTACCAACTCGGCCCGATATTGCGTAGAATTCATTCCTTTAGAAAATATGACTAGGTTAGCTAGTGCAACGTTAGAATAGCTGGGAAACGGTCCCTGATCACTTTAAATACGTTCTACAAGGCCCAAAGCGAGTGGAACCAATGGTGCTATAATGCTCTAAAACCTCGGACCAAACTCTAAGCAGGTTTGTTCTCTGGACCACTTTGAATCTTTGTATTGGGTCTAGACCGCACGTCGAAAGTCTGATACCTCCTATCTTAGACCGTTAGAACCGTCTAGCTGGACTTGACACTCATTCCAAAAATCAAGTCAAACCGATAATCACAGGCTATTTCATTGAGCCCGGACCGAAGAGAGTGAGATTAGGGTTAGAATTGGAATTTGAAATTCAAATCTGGCACACAATTTGACGCATCAGTATTGAGCGTTCTGACCGTCAGAATACAGCCAAATTACACCCTTGGATTAGGAAAAATATCTATTATATATCACGAGACTTATAGGCCTGATCTTGGTGCGATGACCGTTAAACTGAAACTGGGCCGCCACGTGCGATCTGGGAACCCAACCGGTCTGAAAACTGGATGTGTGCTAGATCCAGTATGCATGAGCTTAAGTCCGACCGCATTTGGCCTGGGGACCTTCAGAAATGCCCTTTTGGACCGAAACGGCCCCGATTTGGTTAGGCACCAAGTAAACATTGTTCCCAAGCCTATTTTGGGCATGTTTTAGGCTATAAAAGGGGTTGAAACCCTCACTCCTCTCTTCCATCCGAATTTGAGAGAAGCCCTAGCTTGGGAGAGAGAAAAAGGTGGGAGATTGTGAGAGTGTGGGAGAGTTCTTCCTGCCACTTGTGCTACGCATTGCACGTGCTTAAGCAACACACCTCCACCGCTTTCCCGGCGATTCCACCGCGATCCTAGGTAAGTAAAAACCCTAAATAGTTGTTGATTTGAGTTTCTCTTGTTTCCATAGCGATGTAGCTTATGGATCTTATGTATTAGGCTCCTTACTCGCCGTAGACGAAGCGTATACGCTCCGTTTCAATTCCCGAGTCTACAAGACACTAGGTGAGGATTTTAGACGCTTTGATTGACGGTTCCCAATACTTTCAATGTCGTTTAATAGTAGATTCTTGACGGCATCGCCGTTTGACATGTACAAAATGCTCTCCGTTTCCCATTTTGTAAATTAACGAAGAATATGAGATTTAGGGCATTTTAGTCATTTGTAGGAAGTACGGTCTACATGCATATTTTGCTTACGTGATTGACATGGTTTGTCGCCACATTAGAGAGTTAGGAATGATTGCATAATCAGTTTGGCGAAGAGATTCGCCAAGTTGCGCACTTTGGGTCGACATACTATATGTGGATTTAAGTGTGTAGTGTATGTGTTTGTATAAATGCATGTATTAGTATGTATTGAATTAAATGATGTTATGTAGTAGTTTGAGATTGATTTCATGATTAATATGCTGACCTAAATGATTTCCTACATGTTGACCTTATGCATGATCGCATTACATGCATAGAAAGTATGCCTTGAGGATTTGCTTAAGTTGAATATGCATGGGAAGTATGCCTTGAAGATTTGCTTAAGTTGAATGTTATAACATGTGCTAACATGCTCACATGATGTATTTCAATTTCAATACCTTTGTATAGTGTTAATGTAATTCCATAGATGTGTGGGACTTGACTTAGTCCAGGCAGTCGGTAACCGAGCGAATTCGTGGCTGACTGGTCATAGCCACGAACGACGCGTCGATGAATGTGATTCGTGTTGAGAGTTGGCGGCAGTGGTTAGGCCACGCGAAGTGTTTTACGCACTTCATGTCGTTCAATTCGAGATGCGATCGCACTAGTCGAGCCCGTCAAGTAACCCGACTGGCCGATGTTTGTTCACCTTGTATGTATCATAACTGCTTGAACCTAGGGTACTGAACTTACCATTATAAACCCTATTAACCGTGGTACCTTGATCCACGAAGACTCATGAGCCGGGCATGGTGGTATGGGACACCGTGGTCGAGCTGTCGGCCTACGATGGGGCCACAAACCTCCCCGTAGTGACCAGTGAGCACCTTGACTCGTGAGCAGATTATGGTGGTATGAGACACTATATTCTAGCTGTCGGCCTACACTGATCAGGCGACGAGCCCTTTGTAGTGACCGCGAGCGTATTCTGAGTCCACGGGAGGCGACGACCCTTCCGTGCAGTAGAGTACAGTAGGCCTGTATTGATAAGGTGATGGGGGAGCGGTGCAACGAGTGCGAGCAACAGCCCTGACAGCCCTTGCAGTGACCTACGAAATATACATCGTATGAGATTTCTAGGAGTGAAGACCCTAGACAGGATCCGTGTTGGGATTGATACAAGGGAAGTACCTTAGTTTCCCAATCCTGCTGTTTGAATGGACTAAGAACAACTTGGTAATCATATCACCATAGCATTGCATGTGCCTGGAAGATGTGGAGCACTCTAGGGAGTGTGGCATGCCGCGGTCGTAAGATGTTGCCGCATGAGGGTGATCGTCGGTGAGGGCATACATCACGTCATATCATCTTGCATTAACAACAGTATTAGGATTGTCTGATTTACTGCTTTACTATTATCGCGTGATTGAATTGTGAACATGCTAATCTTTGCTCTATGATTCCACTGAGTTGATCACTCATTCCCACGTTACGGGATGGTGTTTGCAACACCCACCAGACCCTGTTGTAGTTGCAGGTGAGGACGAGATCCAGGAGGTGGAGCTAGATGATGACGAGGACCAGGATGAGTTCTCGTATATGCAGTATCATGACGGCTTCCCGTAGGCGACCTGGATCGAGGGGACATCAGTGGGACTTTTCTTTTTGAACATTAATCTTTTGTTATGTATATGTACATGAGACTCAGTGATGTAGTTATACTTTGGAGACAGATGAGATTACTTTGCTTTTCCATACAGTGATATATACATTGTTTAGTCTTCCTCTTGCTTTTATCACTGGATCTGAAGTATGAATTGCAGTTTTGGTATACTTTTACTCATGTGGATGCTTTAAATCAGACAACATCGAATCATAACCATTTTTGTTGCATAAGTGACGGTCTGAAACTCGGGAGTTGAGTTTATACACGACCCCCGATTTTCAGGGTGTTACAGTAGAGCAGGACAGGGAGAGGTTATCTCACACGCGAGCACCTGTGGTTCCTAGGCCGCGACCTAAGTTCGTGACTAGGCCTTTCCTCGGTAAGAGGCCTCAGTTTGATTCACCATAAGGGTCTTCTGTATCTCCTGGCCATTTGAGGAGTCCTGATTTGTGCTGCAGTTATTGCAAGAAGCCTGGCCACACTGAGATTTCTTACTTTTTCAGGATGCGAGACAGTGGGTTCTCGCTGCCTCAAAGGATAGGCCGTCCGATGCCTCAGGCCATTTCAGTGCCACCCCTTCGATCAGCACCAGCTCATCCTTCCTTCAGACCTCCAGCACCTCATTTCAGGCCGCCACAACGGCCCATGGTTCCTCCACCTCATCGACCACAGCAGGCTTAGGTTCATGCACTCACAGCTGAGGCGCCCGAGGCAGATTCAACACCGGCATCATTTGAGGTTCTTCGCACATCCTAAGTACGCTTATCTTCTTGTTAGTGGACACTGGGTCCACTATTTCTATCATTTCTTATGTTCCGGTCAAGCGTCTAGGTTTGGTTACGGCTCCAACGAAGGAAGTGAGACTCATGACAGCTACAGGGACTACGTCAGATATTACTCGAACCTGTGAGTCTTGCTTGATAGATTTGGATAGCAGGACGGTGGTCGTCGACTTGATTGTCGCCCCACTGTGTCATTATGATGTTATTTTTGGGATGGAATGGCTCACGAAGATGAGGGCAGAGATTGATTGCGAGGCCAGAGTCGTGACAGCCTATGGACCTGAGGGCACGGCCTTCTCTTTTCCAGTTTAGGTCAGTTGGTCCTATCGTGTTAACAGTTACGCTTCTATGTTAGAGAGTTCTGATGTTTCGATGTTAGAAGATATGTCAGTAGTTCATGATTTCTCTAATGTGTTTGAGAAGATTCCAGGGCTTCCTCCTCGGCGTGAGATTGACTTTACTGTTGATCTTATGCCTAGTACGACACCAATTTCCCTACCGACGTATTGTATGCCTCCATGTGAGATGGAAGAGTTGAGGAGTCAGATTGATGGCTTGCTTGAAGTAGGCTTTATTCGGATGAGTGTGTCACCTTGGGGAGCGCCTGTCTTATTTGTGAAGAAGAAAGACGGTTCCCTGCAGTTATGTATTGATTATCGCAGGCTGAATCAGTTGACAGTGAAGAACAAGTATCCCTTGCCCAGGATTGATGATCTGTTTGATCAATTGAAGGGGGCACGTTATTTCTCAAAGATAGATTTACAGTCTGGATATCATCAGTTGCGCGTCAGGGATGAGGACGCGCAAAAGACTGCGTTCAGCACCAGTTTTGGACATTATGAGTTTCTCGTGATGTCTTTTGGACTCACGAATGCTCCGGCCGTGTTCATGGATCTAATGAATAGAGTGTTTCAGCCATTTCTATTCCAGTTCATCATTATCTTTATCGATGACATTTTAATATACTCCCCAAGTCGGGAAGAGCACGAGGAACACCTGAGAGCGGTACTGAATACTCTTAGGGAGAACCAATTATTCACACAGTATAAGAAATGTGACTTCTGGAAGGAAGAAGTGAAGTTCCTGAGACATGTGGTGTCCAAGGAAAGCATTGCGGTTGACCTCGCTAAGGTTGCTACGGTTTAAGATTGGAAGTAGCCCAATTCAGTTACCGAGGTGAGGAGTTTTCTGGGTCTGGCAGGTTACTATCGACGATTCATTGGAGATTTTTCTAAGATTGCCGGACCGTTGTCTCAGTTGACAAGGTAGGACTTGAATTTTTTTTAGAATGAGAAGGCTGAAGCAGCTTTTCAGGACAAGTTGATGTCCGCCCCTGTGCTAGTATTGCTAGAGCAAGGGGTTAAGTATACGATATATACTGATGCGTCTCGTGTTGGTCTGAGTTGTGTCCTTATGTAAAAGGACAGGGTGATTGCATATGCTTCGAGACAATTAAGGAAGCACGAGGAGAATTACCTTACGCACGACTTAGAGTTGGCAGCTGTCATCTTCGCATTAAAGCTCTGTAGACATTACCTCTATGGAGAAGAGTTCGAAATCTTTTGCGACCACAAGAGCCTTAGATATATATTCTCACAGTGAGATTTGAATATGAGACTGCGCCGATGGATGGAGACCTTGAAAGACTTTAAGTTCGAGGTTTCCTACCATCCGGGCAAGGCAAACCTTGAGGCTGATGTATTGATCCGCAAGAAGGCTATAAATTCGTGGCTCCGCTTATGGTGACAGAATGGGTTATGGTGGAATTCGTTCTAGACTTTGAGCAGAAGCTCATATTGGAAGAGCCGTATGAAGTCGTCACACATATTCGTGTACAACCGCTCGTAGATGGCCGTATCATTGAGGCTCAAGCAGGCGATGAGCTTCTGATGAAGATGAAGGAGCGGGTTAGTACCGACGGAAACTCTGAGTGGACTATTGGACTGGATGGGGGCTTGCGATATCGAAGCCACCTATGCGTTCTAAACATACCTGACTTGAGACGAGAGATTCTTGAGTCAGCCCACAGTTCGAGGCTTGCGATGCATCCAGGTAGCACGAAGATGTATCAGAATATAAAGAGAATGTACTGGTGGGATAATATGAAAGTCCAAATTGCTGAATTCATATCCCGTTGTCTCACATGCCAGCAGGTTAAGGCAGAGCATCGCCGACCTCCAGGATTACTTCAGCCCATGCCCATAGCTGAATGGAAGTGGGACTATATTTCCATGGACTTTATTTCTGGACTGCCGAAGACGAGGAAGGGACATGACTCTATTTGGGTGATCGTTGATAGGTTGACGAAGTCAGCTCATTTCCTACCGATCTGAGTCATAAATTCTGCAGACGAGTTAGCTAGATTATATATCAGGGAGATTGTACGCCTGCATGGAGTTCCCTTGGAGATTGTGTCAGATAGAGACACCCGATTCACATCTATCTTTTGGACTCGTATCCAGGAAGCGATGGGTGTGAAGCTTAAGTTCAGTACCGCGTTCCATCCGCAGACAGTCGGGCAGACGAAGCGTGTGAATCAGATTTTAGAGGATATGTTACGAGCTTGTGTGTTGGACTTCAAGGATAGTTGGGATGACTGTCTTCCTTATGCAGAGTTTGCATACAACAACAGCTTCCAGGCGAGTATTGGTATAGCTCCCTATGAGGCATTGTATGGTCGTCCATGTAGAGTGCCGCACTATTGGGCAGAAGTGGGCGAAAAGACTTTGATTGGCCCAGAGTTAATTCAGGCGACTTCGGAGAAGATCGACATCATTCGGCGTCGACTGCTCTCAGCACAGAGTAGGCAGAAGAGTTATGCTGATACGAGAAGGCGACCGCTTGAGTTTGATGTTGGGGACCATGTGTTCCTTAAGGTTTCCCCTATGCAAGGAGTTCTTAGGTTTGGTAAGAAAGGGAAACTCACGCCGAGATTTATTGGCCCATTCCAGATACTTGATCGAGTGGGGGCATAACGTATCGTCTTGCTTTACCCACACCACTCGCAAACGTGCATAATATTTTTCATGTGTCCATTTTGAAGAAGTATGTTCCCGATCCTTCGCATATAATTGGATGGGAGCAGGTGCAGTTGAGTGAGGATGCCACTTATGAACTGCGCCCGACGAGTATTTTGGATAGGAAGGAGCAGGTATTGCGTAGCAAGGTTATCCCACTTGTGAAGGTATTATGGATGCATCATAGCGAAGAAGAAGTTACCTGGGAGACTGAAGCTGAAGTTAGGAAGAATTACCCCCAGATCCTCGAGGAGTATGAGAAGGTATGAATTTCGAGGATGAAAATTTTTTTAGGGGGGTAGATTATAACGACGTAGAAAAATTCGTACTTAGACCCGAGTACCATCTTTAGCAAAAATCATTTAGATCCAAATCCCTTGGAAATTTAATATGTTTTAACTAGCACTAAATTAGATTGCATATAACAGTTGCACTAATAGCTTTTAATATAATCTGTAAGACCCAAAACCTATAAAATCATTGACGTTATATTACCCTGATATCTAGGATCCAACTCTAATCCTAGTTGCTCCCGGGAATGCTTTGTAATTTTTTATTGGAATTAGACCACACGTTGAAAGTCTGATAGCTATGAACTTAGACCATTATGACCGCTTAGTTGGACTTGACAATCACCTCGAAAATCAAGTCCAAACGATGTCCTGAGACCATTTTATTGAGTCCGGAGTGAAGAGAGTGAGAAAATGAAGATTTTTAGAAAATTAAATATATTTTTAAGTAATTTGGAACGTTTCTATTGCGCGTTATTTTTAAGTGCTCTGACCATTAGATTTCGATCCAAATTCACCCTCGAATCAGGATAGGTGGCCCTTACATGTCAAAGTACTTGTGGCCTTGATCGAATTTCGGTAACCGTTGAATTGAAGTTGGTCCACCATAGACGATCTGGAAATCCGATCAGACTGAAAACTTAACTTACTAAAGATCTAATATTAGTGAGCTTAAGTTTGATCGCATTTGATAAGGGGACATCCAGAAGTGCTCTGTTGGATCAGAAAGAGCCCGATTTGATTATAACCTAAGTATACCTTAACCCTAAGGCTGTTTTCATCGACTTTAGACTTATAAAAAGGCCTTAAACTTCCCACATTCCATACCAATTTCCTAAACCCTAGCTTCCCAAGAGAGAGAAAAGAGAGAAAGTATGGGAGAACCTGTTGATTCTCCGTAGGATTCTTCCCAATTCATCTACACATCAAACTTACGTATTTGAATCATTCTTCCAGCGATTCTGATTCCATTCTTGGGTAAGTTAAGCCAACCTATTTTGAAGCCTAGAATAACTTAAATGAAGTTATAGCTAACCTATTTCATGTCATAGGTAGCGTATCCGCCATTGACGAAGACTTATCATCTGAATCATATCGAATACGCATTTTCTGGTTTAAGGTGCGGACTATATACGTTTAGGTTATGGTTTTCAAGACTTTTAATGATAGATAATGATTTATTCATGATGTGAATTCTATTACACATGCCAAATGTGCTATCCGTTTCGATTTACGCATATGTATACTTTATATTATAATTAGAGTATTTCATGTATATGTTAGAATGCCTGTATGCGTATGGAATATGCTATTTTGATTGTCATGATTAATTGTCGTTGTTATGTGCTTGATATGTATGCAGCAACTCCTTGGTGAAAGGATTTGCCCTAATATGCATTGAAGTCGACATACGTAATGTATGTTGAATAGTGTAATCTAAGTGTTTGTATAAATGCCTAAATAAGTTAGTAGTTTGTAAAGTGTGATTGTTAAGGTTGTTAAGTCATGAATCTCAATCAAAATATTTGAATGTATGATTCCCTCCATGAATTATGTAACTTAGATTATTCATGTTGAATATGTGTATGATTTCCTCCATGTACTGTATTTAAGTTCCAGTTATATGTCATGAATGATCATATGAATGTATGACATGATTCATATGTATGTTATTGAGTTTGTACGTGATTGGGGCTATGCTACAGTCCAGATAATCGGTATCATACTCCAAATAGTGGTTGAGGTCATTTTCGCTACACAGGATGAGTTTAACGAATCTGAGTCGTGCTTGGGATATCTGACAGTGGTCAGGCCACATGGAGTACTTATGCATTCCATGTCGTTCAACTCAACGTGCGCTTGGTTCAGTTGAGCTTATCAACTAACCCAATTGACCTACGTTTGTTCACCATGTTTGGTTGGTACTGTTTGAATCTAAGACACCGAGCTTACCAGTGAAACTCTCGTTAACCTTGGTACCATGATCCCCTAAGACTCATGAGCCGGACATGGTGGTATGGGACACCGTGGTCGAGCTGTCCCGTAGTGACCAGTGAGCACCCCACTCTCGTGAGCAGATTATGGTGGTATGGGACACTATATTCTTACTGTCGGCCTACATTGATTGGTGACGAGCCCTCTGTAGTGACCTCGAGTATATCCTGACACTGCAAAAGGGTGATTAGTCTTATTACAGTATTGAGTATATAAGTAGGCCTGTATTGATTTGGTGATGGGGGAGTGGTGTAATGATTCCGTGCAATAGCCCTGGCAGCCCTTGCAGCGACCTAAAAACATAACATTGTATGAGACTTCCTAGGACTGACGACCCTAGAATGGATCAATGTTTGGGGATTAATATAAGTGAGGTTTCTTAGCTTCCCAATCCTGTTGTATGAAAAGGACTAATAAGAGCTGGGTAAGCATATTCATGACATCGCATTGCATGTGTCATTGGTGTTGGTGTGAGAGCACAGTGGTAGTGATTCATACCGCGATCGTTAGATGATGTCGCATGAGGGAGTTTGTGGTGAGGGCATGCATCATTATCTCATTCATTCTCGCATTAACAAGAGTATTTAGGACATGTTTGATTGTACTGCTTTATCATTACTGCTTGATTGAATTGATAACATGTTAACCTTTGCGTATAGTACCACTGAGTTGATCACTCACTCCCACATTCTGGGATGGTGCTTAAACACCAACCAGACTCTGATATAGTTGCAGGTGATGACGATGCTGGCGAGGCGGAGCCAAACTTTAATGAGGATGAGGAGGCGTTCTCATTTATGCAGTTCTCAGACGGGTTCATGTGAGCCTTATCCAGACGAGTGGAGATTTTTGAGATATGTATATGATGATTTTGCAAAGTTGATCCATGTATTTTGAGACACAGTTGTATATATTTCCCTGGGCAGAGCATGCATATTTTGGCGATTCTTTTTTATTTATATTTGTATTTAAGTCTTCTGCTTGCATTTCCTCAATATCCCTGAATTATGTCTGCTAACCTGGCTTGATCTACTTCATGTTTCATGCACTAACACAGACAACATACATTCATCCTTTATGTTGCATAAGTGATGTTTTGGAACTCAGGAGCTGAGTTATGCTCGACCCCCGAATTTCGGGGCATTACATGAATCGACGATAATAACCTATAAGGCTAAGGAAACTCCTCACTTCAGTAACCGAACCGGGCTACTCCCAGTCCTGAATTGTGGTCACCTTAGCAAGGTCTACAGCTATTCCTTCCTTTGACACCACATGTCCCAGGAACTTGACTTCTTCCTTCCAAAAGTCGCACTTCTTGTACTGGGCAAACAACTGGTTCTTCCTAAGTATATCAAAGACTGCTCGTAGGTGCTCCTCATGATCTTTTTGACTGTTAGAGTATATTAGGATGTCATCTATAAATTCGATGATAAATCAGTACAGATATGGATGAAATACCCGGTTCATAAGGTCCATGAACATGGAAAGTGCGTTTGTGAGTCCAAATGACATCACAAGGAACTCGTAGCGCCCAAAGCTGGTTCTGAACACTATCTTCTACACATCTTCATCCCTAATGCGCAACTGGTGATATCCTGATTGTAAGTCGATCTTTGAAAAATATTGTGCCCCTTTCAACTGATCGAATAGATCATCTATCTTGGGCAAATGATACTTATTCTCCATTGTCACTTGGTTCAACCTGCTATAATTAATATACAATTGCAGTGATCCATCCTTCTTCTTCACAAACAACACGGGTGCTCTCCAAGGAGATACACTCAGTTGTATGAAGCCTGCATCCAATGGATCATCGATTTGTCTCCGTAGTTCCTCCATCTCACACGGAGGCATGCGATACGTCAGTAGAGATATAGGTGTCACACCTCGTGCTAGGTTGATGGTAAAATTGATCTTGCGCTGAGGAGGTAGTCCAGGTATTGTCCCGAACACATCCGTGAAATCTTGAACTACTGACATGTTCTTAAGTGTCGGACCATCGACATGCTCTAGCAAGCTAGCATAACAACTAACACAGTAGTACTAACTGACCTGAACTGGGAAAGTAAAGGTCGTGCCCTTAGGTGCATGGGCTGTCACCACTCTAGTATCGCAATCGATATCTACCTTCATCTCGGTGAGCCAATCCATACCAAGAATGATGTCATAATGACATAATGGAGCGACCATCGGGTCAACGAGCACTGTTATGCTACCTAAGTCAATCGAGCAACCTTTGCAAGTCTTAGTGGAGTCTAAGAAGGTCTTTATGGTGGTAAGGAGTCTCACTCCAACCATAGGAGTAGTTTCCAACACTAATCGCTTGACTTCTGCGCATGATATGATCGAGATAGTCAACCTGGTGTCTACCACGGGTGTACCTTAGATGTGTGTCATGACTTCAAAAGCCAATGATGTTGCGGTTATTGTCTTGGATGCCTCACCTGCAAGAAAATGCACCCGAGCTTGTTGAGGACAATTTGACTGCAGTACCATAGGTCATTGAGGCGGCCTACTATGAGGTACATTAGGCTTATAGAAAGGCGATGCTGGTGGTATAGAACATGGAGGTAGAGCCAAGATAGCTTGAGGAAATTGACAATTAATCTTCTAAGGTGGCGAGAAGTCGGTATCCCTCACTTGGTGAAGCAGTAAGTAACTGCATGGCCCGACCTCTTACAGTAGGTGCACCATAGATCCAATCGTGTAATGTCTTAGAAAAATCCATACTTTGGCTCGAGTACCGCCTTTAGCATAACTCATTCATAACCAAATCCTTTAGAAATTTAATGTATATTTGAAAGGGCCTAGCTATATGCCCTAGAGGAGGGGTGAATAGGGTAATGCCAAATAAAACTAATAACAGCGGAATAATAAAGAATTTAAAGCACAATTCTGAATATAAAACAATCACAATAGCCTAAAATAAAGAGATTGATATTTTATCAGTTCTAAGGACAACCTTACACCAAAAACCAGAGGTTTAAGGTAGGACAACCTTATTTCTAGAACGTCCTTAGAATCACAAACCAAAGAGGAATAATAAGTAATGAAATCAAAATAACTTGTGAAAAATAAATCCTAAGTTATTACAACATTCATCCACACTTGCTTGAAGTGATTACAACATTCATCCACAAACACAAACCACAAAACTGAATGAATAAAGGAATAAAAGAATGAAGCACATCCACAACACAATGATATATAGTGGTTCGCCTGTGTGTACACCAATTGTTATCCATCAGCCACACAGATTGCTACTCCACTCCTAATATCCTCACACAGGGGATATTAGCATGCACTATCAAAATAGGTTTCACAGGTTCACCTAAAACCTTCACAATTGTCTCTTTGATCTCGGGCTTAAACAATCTAAAAACCCCACAATCTGAGTTTTCTGGCTCTCCTCAGATAACCACTACAATGAGATTTTTCTGACGAATCTCTAACAAAAATCAGAGAAAGTAAATTACAAAACATGTAAAATACCTGAATCACCTTTTGAAGAAGTCCGGTAGAACCAATCGGAGTAGAAGTTCGATTCGACGTTCAAAGTCCAATACTCACTTTAAGAATGGTTCTAAGTCTAATTGATTTTAGATCAAACGGGCTAGATCTATTTGATTTTGAATCCAAGAAGAAGGAATATCAAAAATTCCCCTTTTCTAATAAGATTGGAATGTAGATCAAAATCAAATAAAAATAAGCTAGTAAAAAGAATATTAAATAAGCACATTGTAGCTTAAAATAAAAATAAACTTATCTCAGAGAATAGCCTAAAGATTGCTTGAAAAGAATTGATTTGAAGTGCTAAAAGTCTGAAGTTCGTGCTCTATTTATAGCCTGAAAAATTCCGTCTACGACTGGTCTTAGGATCCTAGGACTAGTCGTAGCATCAAAGATTTTTGAAAGATTTCCGCGGGATAAGATTTTCAGTTCCACGACCGGTCCTGGGTAGTCTAGGACCGGTCGTGGGTCACCTACGACTGGTCGTGGATCACCTACGACCGGTCGTAGGACCCCAAAAATAGTTGTTGGAGTTTGAGTCGTAAGGCTATGACCGATCGAAGTATGAGTCGTAGAACTTCTAGGACTGGTCGTAGGATGTCCAGGACTGGTCGTACGACAGATAGAAAGATTCAAAAATCTTCAACTACCTAGGACTGGTCTTGAAGTCCCTAGGATTGGTCTTAGAACACTTCAAACAAGCATATTAAAATATATGAGTTATGTATCTGGAATGACCTACAGTAAAGCTCATCCTAAGGTCAATCTAAGGTCAAACAAACCTTAAAAGTGAGATGGACATTGAAATTCTTTTCACTCAGATGACCCTTAAGAGAAGCTTGTGAATATACAAAACTTGTAGTAGGCTTCCATGAGCTTGATCTTGACTTGACAAAATCTTCTAGTAAACTTGAACTTGATCGAATCTTGAACATGCAACCTTGAAAACTTCTATTCTTGATTTCTTCATCCAAGACTTGAAAACTTTCTTCATTTAAAATCTTGTCTTGAAATGCGATGTCTTGATATGTCTTGATTGTAATGACTAGTCTTCAAACATAAAACACAAGATATACAAGATATAGATATAGGTTTTGGCACCCCAAAATTTGACAATAAAAGGGATATGAAATCATAGTACTTACAATCTCCCCCTTTGTCAAATTTGTGACAAAACCCATAGCATCAATGATAATAAGGAATGATAAGTCATGAAATCACAAAATACTCTACTCCCCCTGAGTAATACGAGTATTGCTCATATAATCAGTATACAACATGAAAATCTCAAGACTTCAATCCACATATCCATCAATCCACATATCCTTCTCAATCAATATAAACAAATTTACTCCCCCTATCCGTATTACTCCCCTTTTAGCAATGCTTACTACTCCCCCTTTTTGTCACAAAATGACAAGGGAAAGGCACAATAGGAAGAAGAACATAGAGAGTAAAAAGCAAATAATGAGAAAGAGATATGAAAGGACATCATATAAATCTTAAGCATCAAGCCATAATCCATACTACAATATCCAAAAGACAATGTTATGAAACCATAATTCATAATACATACCCAAAATAAAAGGAAATGACATACTATCCAGAAGATAATTCACTTAATCTGATCCAGAGGAGGGAGCAGGGATAGTTGGATCAATCTGGTGTAAGTCCTTATTTATACGACGAAGATATTTTCGCATGTACTTGAATCTCATGTCATGGGCTATATTCATATTATCAACTTTTTCCTCCAGTGCATGAAGGCGTGCATCAAAACCAGAAAGATCATAATCTGGATCATTAGGTGAATCAGTTTTTATATCATCAAATAAGTCATCCATATTAACATCTTGTTGTGGAAGATCGCCAGCTTCCTCTTCGTTTCCAGCATCACCACCATCACCACCAATACCACTAACACCAGCTTCATCAAATTGGCTAGGGAGCAGATCCAATTTCATCTTATTAAGATTGGAATTGTTGAAAATAAGATGAAGAATTGGTGCCTCATTAACAGGTTTATCGACAAGCATGTGAGTGGCTAAAACAGTCATAAGATGACCGAATGGAATATCACTATGACCCGGATGGAAACTTATACAATTGACAAATCAAACAAGGAAGACAGACCTTGGTTCCAGAAGCAATAGAATGCAACACACGAATCATGAAAGAAGTCAACTCGGTTTTATTACCAGACCGAGGATATACATTGAAAATGAAGAAACGATGTAATATTCTGTAATTGGGTAACAAATACTTTGCAGGGAACGCATTCCCTTTGTGAGTCCAATGCACATCAATTTTGCATAAATCTCTGGTTAACATGCATTTTTCCAATTCTAAAGGTTTGTCGTATAAAGTATGAATCGGTATTCCTTCATCATTAACAGGTATATCTATAATACCTGATATCAAATGACGGTCAACTTCAAATTTTCCTTCTCTAGTATCAATTGAAAATGTTAAATTGTCAAGGGAAAAATCTGAAATGCATGCTACCACTGATTGAACAATGGACTGGTATGCAGACCCACCCCAAAGTAAAATGTTAGTCCAGCCTACAGATTCAAGAAGGGAAATGACACCATATGGAGCAATGTGATTTAGATCAGCGATATGCTCAATGATAATGTTACTTACACCAAATCTCGTACATCTTGAGTATCATCTTCGGGTGACCGAAGGTGCCATTTAGTTATCGGTGCAGATCTGGATGAAGATGGACCACGAGATGTTTTCTTTTTCCCTCTAGCATCCATATTCAAAAAGATATACAAAGAGCAAGCAAGATGTACAAAAGAAAGATGAGTCTTCTCTAGATCAGTAAATTGAGAGGAAACCCTTGAAAAATTCAACAAGAGATGAAATCAAGCTGTACTATAAACAAATCAAAGCATAGAGATCATGAATCTTCAAGAAAAATGATGAAATAAGACTTACTTTGAAGAAAAACTAGAAATCCTATGACTGGTCGAGCCACCACTCGTTGTAGGTCGGTATGGAAATGAAGAAGAAGGGGATTTTCTCCAAATTATATTACATTCACGAGATCCACGACCAGTCGAGTGTGGTTCACGACCTGTCGAACCACGACCGGTCGAGCATCGACCAAAAATACATTTTTAATGAAAAAATTTGAAATTTAAACAATTATAATATGAAATATAATACACTATGATACATGCAAGCAAGAATATTCAATGTAAAATGCACATACCAAGATCAAATTTCAATTTATTAACCTTCTTTTGTCGAGCGGTTTAGTAAATATATCAACAAGTTCAGTTTCGGTTGGTATATATTTCAATGAAATAACTTTTTCTTCAACCAACTCACGAATGTAATGATACCTAATGTCAATATTCTTAGTACGTGAATGCTGAATTGGGTTTTTGGAAATGTTTATAGCACTGGAATTATCACAATGTAAGATCATTGAATCTTGATTAATTCCATAATCGCTAAGCATGCGTTTCATCCAAACTAGTTGAGTACATGCATATTCAGCTGCAATATATTCAGCTGCAATATATTCAGCCTCAGCAGTAGAGAGCGATATTGAGCTTTGCTTCTTGTTGAACCAAGAAACTAAGCAATTTCCAATGTAAAAACAACCACCACTGGTTGATTTTCTATCATCAATATTTTCGGCCCAATCAGCATTTGAATACCCGGCTAATTGAACATTAGTATCAAAAGGATACCAAAGTCCTAAATTTATAGAACTTGTGACATATCTAATAATCCGTTTAACAGCAATAAGATGTGATTCCGTAGGATTAGACTGATATCTCGCACAAATACCAACACTAAATGCGATATCAGGTCTACTAGCAGTAAGATATAACAAACTACCAATCATACTGCGATATAATTTAGGATCTATATCTTTACCTGAAGAGTCTTTTGAGAGTCTTAATGTTGTACTCATAAGAGTATCAAAGTTCTTACCATTCTCAAATCCAAACCTTTTAACTAAGTTTGAAGCATATTTGGTCTGGAAAATGAAAATTCCATCAGGTTGTTGTTTTACTTGCAACCCTAGGAAATAGTTAAGTTCGCCAACCATGCTCATTTCGAACCTTGATTTCATTAACTCTGCAAACTTAATAGACATGTTAGAACAAGTAGATCCATAAATAATATCATCAACATATATTTGAACCATCAAAATATCATTGTTATTCTTTTTAACAAAAAGTGACTTATCGACACTACCTACTTAAAAGCTATGACTAAGTAAGAATTTAGTCAATTTTTCATACCATGCCCTGAGTGCTTGTTTTAGACCATAGAGAGCCTTTTTGAGACAAAATATATGGTCAGATAACTTAGGGTCTTCAAACCCTGAAGGTTGTTCAACATACACTTCTTCATGTAAATCGCCATTCAAGAAAGCACTCTTTACATCCATTTGATAGATTTTAAATTTTCCAAAACATGCGATGGAAATAAAAATTCTGATTGATTCAAGGCAAGCGACTGGAGCAAAGGTTTCATCGTAATCGATACCTTCAATCTGAGTGTACCCTTGTACAACCAGTCTAGCCTTGTTTCGTATAATATTTTTGAGTTCATCAGACTTATTTTTAAAGATCCACTTTGTTCCAATAATATTTTTATCTTTAGGTCTAGGAACAAGATACCAGACATCATTACGAACAAATTGATTAAGTTCATCCTGCATAACAACTATCCAATTTTCATCAGAAAGTGCTTCTTTTACGTTGACAGGTTCTATTTGGGATGTAAAATAAACATAATTACATATGTTCTCAAGTTGTTTGCGAGTACAAACTCCAGTGAGAGGATTTCTAAGTATTTGATTGGTTGGATGATATTTAACAGTCCTTGGTTCAGATTCTTTTTGACTTGATAAGATATCTAGATTGTTAATAATAAGAGCTTCATCATCATCTGAACTTGGGGCTAGTGTATTCAAATGATCATCAATGACCACATTGATGGACTCTTGAATCACACCAGTTCTCTTATTTAGAACCTTATAAGCTCGACTGTTCAAAGAATAACCAAGAAAAATTCCTTCGTCACTCTTCGTATCAAACTTATCCAAATTTTCACGATCCCGTAAAATATAACACTTGCTACCAAAAACCTGAAAGTATTTGACAGTAGATTTCTTTTCAAACCATAATTCATAAGCAGTCTTATTATCGAATTTACTAGTATAAACCCGATTAATAATATACCATGCGGTATTGACTGCTTCAACCCAAAGATTTCTAGAGAGCTTCATGCTATTCAACATAACATTAGCCATATCCTGAAGCACTCTAATTTTCCTTTCAACTATACCATTTTGTTGCGGTGTTTTGGGCGCTGAGAATTCATGTGATATTCCCTGATCGCTACAGAATTTCTCAAAACTATTGTTTTCAAATTCAGATCCATGATCACTACAGATCTTGCTAACATGAGAACTTTTCTCATTTTGGATTCGTTTGATGAAATTTTTTACTTCATCCAGGGTTTCAGTTTTATCTTTTAAGAATGATACCCAAGTGAATCTAGTATAGTCATCTACGATAACCAAGATGTATTTTTTGCCTCCTCGACTCTCTGATCTGGTTGGTCCAATAAGATCCATATGGAGAAGTCGAGTGGTCTAGATGTGGTATTGGAGTTCACTTTCTTATGAGATCTCCTAATCTGTTTGCCCAACTGGCATTTACCACATATTTTATCTACTTTTTACAATTTGGGTAGACCTCTAATTAGTTCTCTTTTGCTCAATCTAAATAAGTTTCGATAATGTACATGTCCAAGGCGTTTATGCCATAATTCAGTCTTATCGGTATGGACCATGTAAAATGATTGAGTAGATGAGCTAGCATCACTAACTATGTAGCAGTTTTCAGAAGTTCTGCGACCAGTTAATATAACAGAACCCCTTTTATTAATTATCTCACAACCTTGATTAGAAAACTTTACACTATGGTTGTTATCACATATCTGAGAAATGCTTAATAGGTTGTGTTTTAAACCCTCAACATATAAGACATTCTTAAATAAGGGAATGTTATAAAGTTGAACCGTACCTTGGCCAATAATCTTGCAATTGCTTCCATCACCAAATGTGACTGACCCGTCAGTCATATCTTTAAGATCGGTGAATAAAGCTTTGTCACCTGTCATATGCCTGGAGCAACCACTATCTAGGTACCACTTTGAATGGCTTGTTGCTTTGAAAGCAGTGTGGGCAACCAAGCTGGAAACTTTAGGAACCCATTTCATTACTGTTTTGGGTTTAGGAGTATAGATAGTCTTTTTCTATCTATTGTTGTAGGAACGACCTATAGAGTTCAACTTTAATAGCTCCTTGAGAAGATCAATAATTTTTTCAACTAATTGATTTCGGTTTTGAAAATTAAAGTTGACATGGCTACTTTTAGGTTTTTGAAAAGTTTTTGAATTTTTAGAAAAACCTTGAAAAGTATTCTTTTCTTTTAAGTTTGAAGACTTTCCTTTTACAAATTTAGGAGTAGTGTTCTTTTATTTAGGAGATGTATTCTTAGCCCAACCCAGATCGATCGCCACATTTTCTTGATCCGGATAATAATTTTTCCAATTTCGGATTACCCTGGGCATATCTCCATGTGTCTTTCAAACTCAGAAGAGAAGCTACCTCATTTTTGAGTTTCTCTTTTTCGGATTTCAAATCTTCAATTTGGGAGGTTTTGAAATCTAAATCATTTTTGGTTTTTTCAAAAGAATCAGAAACATGAGACTTTTCTAAGACAAGAGACTCATAATCTTCCTTAAGCTTAGAAAATTTTTCTTTTTGTAATTTAAGCTTGACAGCAATTTTACAACTCTCTTTATAAAGGGCAGTATAAGCATCTTGAAGATCATCTTCATTATCGCAATCACTATTCAGATTTTCTTCACTAGATATATCATCATGATCTGAATAGGTGATCTTGGCTAGAGTCATAAGGGCTTTAACACCATCGCCCGACTCGGTTTCAGAATCTTCTGATTTAGAAGAGGATTCACAATCAGATGATTCATCCCAAGTAGCCATCATGCTTTTCCTTTTTGATTTGTCCTTTTTAGGACATTTGTTAGATAAGTGCCCATACTCTTGACAGTTGTAACATTGACTATCTTTCAAGGATTTACGAGTTCTAGGTTTAGATTGTCTCTTATCATTTGATTTTTGAAAATCAACCTTTTTCTTATTTTTAAAAATTTTGTAAAACCTTTTTGATAAAAGTTCCATATCATCTTCAGAATTTTCTGAATCTGAAGTACTCTCTTGTGAAACATTTTTAGATAATTTGAGAGCAATTGATTTTCCTTTAGGAGCCTTAAAGGATAACTCATAGGTTTGAAGTGAACCAACTAATTCCTCAACCCTCATGGTATCCGTATCACGAAGTTCCTGAATCGCGGTCACTTTAGAATTGAACCGTTCAGGAAGTGAACGTAGTATTTTTACACACACTTTACTTTCAGGGATTCTATCACCAAGACCCCACATAGAGTTCACAATGTCATTCAATCTAGTGTAAAAGTCCATAAGCATCTCATTCTCCTCCATATGAATTTCTTCAAATTTAGTTGTGAGGAATTGGACTTTAGATTTCTTGACAATAGATGTACCCTCGTGTGTCATTTCTAATATATCCCATGCTTGTTTTACATTTTCACAAGAGATGATTCTTTTGAATTCATCTGGTGATAATTCACAAGTAATTGCATTTAGTGCTTTTGTATTTGCACTACTTTCACTTTTCTGAAGTGTGGTCCAAAGCGAATAAGCCGTTACTTTCATAGATTTTGAACCATCGCCATTAGTTACTTCAGTGATAGGAGGGTTCCATTCATTCACTGTGGCCAGCCACACACTTTCATCCAAGGATTTGAGGAAGATCCTCATCCTGGCTTTCCAATAGGCATAGTTTGTGCCATTAAAGGGTGGTGGCCTAGTGACTGATGGGCTATCAAAATTTGACATCTTAATATAGCTTAGATCGTTAGCTCAGGAAATAAATCCAATAAATAAACAATAAGCACGAGCTATTAGGCTCTGATACCACTTGAAAGGGCCTAGCCATATGCCCTAGAGGGGGGGTGAATAGGGCAATGCCAAATAAAACTAATAACAGCGGAATAATAAAAGATTTAAAGCACAATGCTGAAAATAAAACAATCACAATAGCCTAAAATAAAGAGATTGATATTTTTTCAGTTCTAAGGACAACCTTACACCAAAAACCAGAGGTTTAAGGTAGGACAACCTTATTTCTAGAACGTCCTTAGAATCACAAACTAAAGAGGAATAATAAGTAATGAAATCAAAATAACTTGCGAAAAATAAATCCTAAGTTATTACAACATTCATCCACACTTGCTTAAAGTGATTACAACATTCATCCACAAACACAAACCACAAAACTGAATGAATAAAGGAATGTAAGAATGAAGCACATTCACAACACAACGATATATAGTGGTTCGCCTGTGTGTACACCAACTGTTATCCAACAGCCACACAGATTGCTACTCCACTCCTAATATCCTCACACAGGGGATATTAGTGTGCACTATCAAAATAGGTTTCACAGGTTCACCTAAAACCTTCACGATTATGTCTTTGATCTCGGGCTTACAAAATCCAAAAACTCCACAATCTGAGTTTTCTGGCTCTCCTCAGATAACCACTACAATTGGATTTTTCTAGCAAATCTCAAACAAAAACCAGAGAGTAAATTACAAAATATGTAAAATACCTGAATCACCTTTTGAAGAAGCCCGGTAGAACCAATCGGAGTAGAAGTTCGATTCGACGTTCAAAGTCTAATACTCACTTTAAGAATGGTTCTAAGTCTAATTGATTTTAGATCAAACGGGCTAGATCTATTTGATTTTGAATCCAAGAAGAAGGAATATCAGAAATTCCCCTTTTCTAATAAGATTGGAATGTAGATCAAATTCAAATAAAAATAAGCTAGCAAAAAGAATATTAAATAAGCACAATGTAGCTTAAAATAAACACAAACTTATCTTAGAGAATAACCTAAAGATTGCTTGAAAAGAATTGATTTGAAGTGCTAAAACTCTGAAGTTCGTGCTCTATTTATAGCCTGAAAAATCCCGTCTACGACTGGTCTTAGGATCCTAGGACTGGTCGTAGCATCAAAGATTTTCGAAAGATTTCCGTGTGATTAGATTTTCAGTTCCACGACCGGTCCTGGGTGGTCTACGACTGGTCGTGGGTCACCTACGACTGGTCGTGGATCACCTACAACCGGTCGTAGGACCCCAAAAATGGTTGCTGAAGTTTGAGTCGTAGGGCTACGACTGGTTGAAGTATGAGTCGTAGAACTTCCAGGACTGGTCGTAGGATGTCCAGGACTGGTCGTAGGACAGCTAGAAAGATCCAAAAATCTTCCAACTACCTATGAATGGTCCTGAAAAACTTAAGACTGGTCGTAGCAAAGCTAGGACTGGTCTTGAAGTCCCTAGGACTGGTCTTAGAACACTCCAAACAAGCATATTAAAATATATGAGTTATGTATCCGGAATGACCTACAGTAAAGCCCATCCTAAGGTCAATTTAAGGTCAAACAAACCTTAAAAGTGAGATAGACATTGAAATTCTGTTCACTCAGATGACCCTTAAGAGAAGCTTGTGAATATACAAAACTTGTAGTAAGCTTCCATGAGCTTGATCTTGACTTGACAAAATCTTCTAGTAAACTTGAACTTGATCAAATATTGAACATGTAACCTTGAAAACTTCTATTCTTGATTTCTTCATCCAAGACTTGAAAACTTTCTTCATTTAAGATCTTGTCTTGAAATGCGATGTCTTGATATGTCTTGATTACAATGACTAGTCTTCAAACATAAAACACAAGATATACCAGACATAGATATAGGTTTTGGCACCACAAAATTTGACAATAAAAGGGATATAAAATCATAGCACTTATAATATTAAGTAGCGCTAAACTAGATTACTTATGAAATTAGCACCAATCATTTTTAATAGGATCTGTAAGACCCAAAACCTATAGAATTGTTAACGCTATATTACCCTGAAATCTAGGATCTAACTCTTAACCCAGTTACTCCCGGGAGTACTTTGAAACTTCGTATCGAACCTGGACTGCACGTCGAAATTCTGATAGCGATGAACTTAGACCATTTTGACCGCTTGGTTGGACTTGACTATCACCTTGAAAATCTAGTCCAAACGATATCTTGAGACCATTTCCTTGAGCCCGGAGTGAAGAGTGTGAGAAAGTATAGATTTTAAAGAAATTAAATATGATTTTAAGTAATCTGAGATGTGTCACTTGCGCGTTATTTGTAAGCGTTCTGACCGTTGGTTTTTTCCCTAAATTCACCCTCAGATCAGGGAAGGTGGCCCATTTATGTCAAAGCACCTGTGGCCCTGATCGAGTTTCGGTGATTGTTGAATTGAAACTAGTCCACCACGGACGATTTGAAAACCTGATCGGACTAAAAACTTAACTTGCTTAAGATCCAATACTAGTGAACTTAAGTCCAACCGCATTTGATAAGAGGACCTCCAGAAGTGTTCCGTTGGATCAGAAAGAGCCTGATTTTGTTATAACCTAAGTATACCTTAGCCTTAGGGCCATTTCTGTCAATTTTAGACTTATAAAAAGGCCTTAAACCCTCATTCCCAAATCCCATACAAATTACCAACCCTAGTAAATTCAAGAGAGAAAAGAGAGAGAAAGTAAGAGAGAACCTGTTATTTCTCCGTGAGATTCTTCCCAGCGCTTCCACGTATCGATCCTGCATATCTGAATCATTATTCCGACAATTCTGATTTCGTTCTTGGGTAAGTTAGTCAAACCCTAACCTATTTTGAAGCTTAGACTAGTTGAAGTGACGTTATAACTAACCTGTTTCATGCCTTAGGTAGCGTATTCGCCGTTGACGAAGACTTATCGTCTGAATCATATTCATTACGCATTTTCTAGTTTAAGGTGCAGATTATATACGTTTAGGTTATGGTTTTCAAGACTTTCAATGATAGATAATGATTTATTCTTTCCTAGGATGCTATTACACATGTTAAACGTGCAATTCGTTTTGATTTACGTATACGTATAACCTATGTTATAAATCGAGTATTTCATGTATATGTTAGAATACCCATATACGTATGGAATTTACTGTTATGATTGCCATGATTATTTGTTATAGATATGTGATTGATATGTATGCAAAAACTCTTCGGTGAAAGGATTTTCTCTAATATGTATTGTAGTCGACATACATGATGTATGTTGAATAGTGTAATCTAAGTGTTTGTAAAATGCCTGAATGAGTTAGTATTTGGTAAAAGTATG
Organism: Magnolia kwangsiensis; assembly: GCA_037074715.1. Taxonomy (NCBI): domain Eukaryota; kingdom Viridiplantae; phylum Streptophyta; class Magnoliopsida; order Magnoliales; family Magnoliaceae; genus Magnolia; species Magnolia kwangsiensis. The sequence goes on from CM073572.1 coordinate 139,994,034, forward strand.
ATTTTGAGGGTATTGAGATATGAATCTCAATCACCTTACCTGTGTGTATAATTTCCTCCATGAACTGTTTAGCTTAACTTATTTATGTTAACTGTGTGTATGATTTCCTCCATGTATTGTATTTATGTTCAAGTTATATTTCATAAATGTTCATATGAATGTAGGGTATGAATCAAATGTCTGTTATTAAGCTTGTACGTGATTGGGACTATACTACAGTCCAGGTAATTGGTAACCATTCTTCAAATGGAGGATGAGGTTATTTTCACCGCGCAGGATAAGTTTGACGAGACCGAGTCGTGCTTGGGATGTTTGATAGTGGTTAGGCCACGCGGAGTTCTTATGCATTCCATGTTGATCAACTCAATGTGTGCTTAGCCTAGTTGAGCTTATCAACTAACCCAATTGACCGATGTATGTTCACCATGTTTGGTCGATACTGTTTGAATCTAAGGCACCAAACTCACTAGTGAAGATACCGTTAACCTTGGTACTGTGATCCCTTAAGACTCATGAGCTGATTATGGTGGTATGGGACACTATATTCGTGCTGTCGGCCTACATTGATTGGTAACGAGCCCTCTGTAGTGACCTCGAGTATATCCTAACACTGCATATAGGCGACGAGCCTTATTGTAGTATCTAGGATATAACTAGACCTGTATTGATTAGTGACGAGCCCTTTACAACGATCTAGAACAGTACTATCGTATGAGATTTTCTAGGACTGACGACCCTAGAATGGATCAGTGTTTGGGAATTAATATAAGGGAGGTGTCTTAGCTTCCTAATCCTGTTGTATGAAAAGGACTAATAAGAACTTGGTACTCATGCTCATAACATTGCATTGCATATGCTGTTGGCATTGGTGTTGAGCACTGAGGAAGTGACTGACATGCGAGATCATAAGATGAAGATCATAGAGGGAGATTATGGTGAGGACATGCATCATCCCCTCATATCATTCTTATATTAACAAGAGTATTTATGTTATGTTTGATTGTACTGCTTTATCATTACTGCTTGATTGAATTGATAACATGTTAACCTTTACTGTATAATTTCACCGAGTTGATCACTCACTCCCACGTTCTGGGATGGTGCTTAAACACCAACTAGAATCTGACTTAGATGCAAGTGATGGTGATGCTTGCAGGGCGGATCTAGAGTTCGACGAGGACGAGGAGGCATTCTCATTTATGTAGTTCTCAGACAGGTTCATGTGAGCCTTGTCCTGACTGATGGGGATTTTGGGTTATGATTATATTGAGTATACTCTGTTTGATACATGTATTTTGAGACACAGATTGTACTTATTGCCCAGACAGAGCATGCATATTTTTGGGATTATTTTTGGTTTATATATGTATATAAGACTTTCGCTTGTATTTTCTCACCATTTCTGAATTATGTCTGCCGAATTAGTTTAATCTACTTCATGTTTTATGCACCAATATAGACAACATACATCCATCATTAATTATGTTGCATAAGTGATGTTCTGGAACTCGGGAGCTGAGTTATGCTAGGCCCCTGAATTTTAGGGTGTTACAAGTTGGTATCAGAGCATGAACTAGATTAAACTGGACCTAGGTTATGGTCACACGATGCATGTTAACGCCACTATAGCATAGGAGTGTGCGAGAACAATCTAGAAACAAATTTAGGACTCCCTGTTTTGTTGTTAGTGAAAGTTTACTAAAAACGATCGCCGAGATCAAGTCCGTGTACACTCCTGATCTCACACGACGACCCCAAATCACTTCTAGACCGTCAATTGACAGGTATAGACCATGTTTCAATCCATTTCAGCCGTTAGAAATCAATAAATATCAGTATGTATCGGTTTTATTATGAATCGATCTGAAACGAGTCAAACAGAGGTAAGGGCCCAATCGGGACAATTTTAGAGGGACCCAGGGTGGGACCCATAGTGTTTTGGACCCAAGGGGGGGACCTCGTAGGTAGGGGGAGCCCTCGCGGGGAGTTCCAGAGTGGGGCAAGGCCTCACCGACCAGTGTGCTAGGCTGGGCTGGGCCTTCAGGCTGATCGAGTTTGGGGACTTGTGGACCCCATTGATGTATGGTTCATTGATTAAAACATCCCCAATCGCATAATTCCTTCACAAACTCCACCCTCAAGCTGTCCCTTTTCTTCAAAACAGCCCATATCTTTCTCAAAATTTCCTTCCAATCTTTCTTTCTTCCATTTTCCTTTAAGCCCTACGTCCTTTCGTCGTGCTTAGCCATATCCATCACCTAACCCTTCCATTTCCTTTAATTTGAGCCCCTAAATCCCCCATTTAAGTCTCAAAATCGAGCACACCCACTACCCATCCTATTTTGTTGTTTTTCTTTCTTTAATATTCCCTTTCTTTGAGCCTTTACACCCTCTTTGAGGCTCAGATCCGTGGAGACCCAAATAGTGCATCCCTTTCCCTCCTTTTCTTTACTTTTCCATGGATTTCATGGAGTTTGTTGTGTCCTTATTCTCCATATCCTCCGTCCTTTCTTTCATGGGGAAGAAGTAAGCCCCCGTTGATGAAGTCGGGCCTAGTCACCCAACCCGTTCTAGAAGACCAAGGGGTTCCGTCGCTAGTTCAAGCGCTACTCATGAATTGCAGACAAAGTGGGATCTAGATCCCCATGCTCCACTAGGAAGATCCCAGTTGGCGGAGTTATCCCATGGTGTTTTTGAAGGCCGCAGAGTCCTGTTTGAGGCTCATGTTGATGAGCGGCTGTTTGGAGAATTTCTGTTGTTCGAGCGCCTAGTTGAAGCCGGTTGGGGTCCGTTGTTTGAAGATGAGCGTCGCGCTAATGTGGGTACTGTTTGTTCTTTTTATACCTACATCCGAGAGCCGACGCTGGAGCCTTTCCAGTTTAAAATCCCATTTGGTAGAGATCGGGAGGCCACTATTGATGTTGGTTTCATATCTCGGCTTCTGAAGGTGCCTCTTAGAGAGATTCATGCCAGTGAGAAGAATCTGAATAGTGCACGTGAGAGGGATCACCGCACACGGTTCCTTTGTGGTCATCTGGTTGAATGACAGCCTAACAGAAGCCTCCTAATTTCGAATATGGCAGACGACTTTCGTTTGCTTCACCACATCTGTACGTTCAATTTCTATCCAAGGTGGAGCAACCGCAGTGAGTGCACACGCCTGATGGTGGATTTCTTATATTAGGTGGGGCAGGGAGAGAAGCTTTGTGTACCTACTTATGTCTTGCGACAGATAGTCCTTATCGCAAGTTTGAATAGAAGGACTGAATCTCTCCCGTTTGGCTGACTCATATGCAGGATTGCACTTGAGTTTGGCTATAGGCTTGGGGCGGAGATGCCGGTGTCAGTCCATTACATTTCTGAGACTACTCTCAATCAGATGGAGATCAGGCCTCTATAGCGACAAGCCCTCCTTGAGGAGAGTGAGGATGAGTCTGAGAGTGAAGAAGAGGAAAGCAATGAAGAAGGTGGACCAGAGATAGAAGAGGAAGGAGAGCAGGATGAAGAAGAAGAGGAGGCTCAAGATACTGATGAGAGTCCTCCTCTTACGACTCAGGAGCATGATCCTGATAGGGCTGATAGAGAAGCTCGTTTAGTTAGGCTTGAGGAGGGTCAGGTCACTCTTCGACAGGACATTATGGATTTATGTGGCTAAGTGAAGCACAAGTTCAGGAAAGTAACCCGCACTTTGAAGATGATCCTGTGTTGTCTCCAAGATAAGGGTGCCCCTCCTCCACCGCCAGATTCTGAAGAATAGTCCTTTATGTAGTTGTTATTTATTTGTTGTTACTTATTTTAATGTGTGATTTAGTAGTTGTTTAGTGGTTTAGTAGTTGTTTAATGTTTGAAGCTTAGTTGTTCTGCTCACATGCTTTCTCTGTCGCGATTTATGTAATGCTACACATCGTGTATTGTGACAATTTTGTTAATGAAATGCATGTTATTTATTTGGCCTGTGAAGTTAATGCTATGGATGGACTGTGTGAATGCCTAATCTCATAGGTTGCAACCCTCTATTGTGTGTAGGGTATGCCACCTAAGGGCTCTAGATCTTCGGCCGGTCTCTCTCTAGGTGATTCACTTGATGGGGCCCTTGCCTTATGCGATAGTCATATGGACCCCCATTCGGGCCCATCCCGTTCTAATCTCATGCCGAGTTCTCAATTGACTTCTAGCCTTGCTGCTGAGCCACCTCCTGTGAAACCTTCTATAGTGCCTCCTGTCACACCTGCAATTCCTGAGTAGAATCGTGCATCTGCGTCGACGCCTTCTACATCACAGTCTTCTTCACCTCCTGATAGGTTAGAGCAGATGATGTTGTTGATGTAGTAGCAACAGATACAGTAGCGACAACAGCAGCAACAATAGTTTTTATCCTCCATGACTAGTATCTTTGCTCAGTCGATGGGGGCGACTCCACCTGCCTCGCCTCTACACCCTATGGGGAATACTAGTGCCAACGGCACATTCAAGCGATTTCAACGCTTGAGGACTCCTACATTTTCGGGTACTCACAGACCCGAGGAGGCTGAGTATAGGATCGACAGCATATCGAAGATGCTGAGACTGCTACACTGTTCCGAGGCAGAGTAGGTTGAGCTTGCCACCTTCATGTTTGAGAAGGAGACTAAATTATGGTGGAATAGCATTCTCCGCACTGTTGTGAAGTGATTTGTTTAGACGTGGGCAGCGTTTGAGGCACCCTTCCATGAGAAGTATTTTTCGGTCACTTACCGACACGAGAAGGAGAGTGAGTTCCTTCACCTTCACCAGGGAGGAATGTCGGTGACCAAGTACGAGAACCAGTTTACGGAGCTAGGCAGGTATGCTCCTTTGATTCTGGGTGATCAGCCGTTGAGGATGCGGTATTTTTTTGAAGGTTTGTAGCCCGAGATTTGATTAAAGATGTGCTGTGAGAGCATCTCTTCCTATGTTGAGTTGGTGAGCATGTCCTTGCGAGCAGAGCAGGACGGGGATAGGTTGTCCCGCATGCGTGCACCTCTGGTTCCCAGGCCACGACCTGATTTCTTGAGTAGGCCTTTCCTCTGTAAGAGGCCTCGTATTGATTCATCGTTGGGGTTTGTGGCACCTCCTGCCTATGTGAGGCGTCCTAATGTGTGGTGCAGCTATTGTAAGATGCTTGGCCACACTGAGGTGTCTTGTTTCTCCAGGATGAAAGATAGTGGTTTCTCACCATCTTAGAGGATCGATCGTCCAATGCCTCAGGCTATTTCTGCACCCCCCCTTTGATCAGCATCAGCTCATCCTTCCTTCAGACATTCAGCACCTCATTTCAGGCTGCCACATTGGCCCATGGTACCGCCACTGCATCGCCCACGCAGGCTCAGGTTCATGCGCTCACAGCTGAGGCGCCCGAGGCAGAGTCAGCACCGACGTCTTTTGAGGTTCCCGCTCAAATCTTATGCATGCCTAACTTCTTATTGGTGGACACTGGATCCAATATTGGATCATTTCTTGCGCTGCGCTCAAGCGGCTAGGTTTGGTTACGGCTCCTGCGAAGGGAGTGAGACTTATGACAGCTAGAGGGACTGCTTCGGATATCTCTCAGACCTGTGAGTCTTGCTCGATAGACTTGGGTAGCAGGACAGTGGTTGTCGACCTGATTGTCGCCCCATTGTGTCACTACGATGTTATATTTGGGATGGATTGACTCACGAAGATGAGGGCAGAGATTGATTACGAGGCCTGAGTTGTGACAGCCTATGGCCTGAGTTCAGATCGGTTGGTCCTGTCATATTAGCAGCTACACTTCTTTGCTAGAGAGTTCTGATGTAACACTCTGGATTTTTTGCCAACCTGGGATTAGACGTCCTTAGGCAATGGGTCAACCAAAACACCTTGGTAACCGCTCAGAACCTAACTCTATAGCCGAAGAAATCACTTAGGATTAATTCCTTTAGAAACTAAGCATAAGTTAGCTAGCGCTACGCTAGAGTAGTTGTGACATTATCCCTGATCACTTTAAATACGTTCTACAAGACCCAAAACTTGTAGAACCAATGATGCTATAATATCCTAAAACCTTGGATCAAACTCTAAACCCGTTTGCTCTCAGGAACTCTTTAAAACTTTGTATTGGATTTAGACCGCGTGTCGAAATTCTGATACCTACAATCTTAGACAGTTATGACCGCTTAGCTGGACTTGAAAACCGTTTCAAAAATCAAGGCCAACCGACGTTCAGAGGCTATTTCATTGAGCCTGGAGTGAAGAGAGTGAAAAAAGGGTTAGATTTGGAAATTTTAATTCAAATCTGGCACGTGACTTGGTGCGTTATTATTAAGCGTTCTGACCATCAGAATTTAGCCAAATTACACCCTCGGATCAGGAAAAATTTCTCTTTCATATCATGAGACTTGTAGACCTGATCTAGGTGCAGTGACCACTGAACTGAAATTGGACCGCCACGTGCAATCTGCGAACTCTTCCGGTTTAAAAACTTGATGTGTGCTAGATCCAGTATGCATGAGCTTAAGTCCGACCGCGTTTGGCCAGGGGACCTCCAGAAATATTCTTTTAGACCAGAACAGCCCCAAATTGGTTAGACCTGAAGTAAATGTTGTACCCAAGCCTAATTTGGGAAGAAATTAGGTTATAAAAGGGCTTGAAACCCTCTCATTTCTCTCTCATCCGAATTTGCTAAAAGCCCTAGATTGAGAGAGAGAAAAAGTGAGAGTTTGTGAGAGAAGGTGGGAGAGATCTTCCTGCCACCTGCACCAGCTGCTACACATGCTTAAGCAACGTATCCCAATCACTTTTCCGGTGATTCCGCTGCATTTCTAGGTAAGGAAAACCCTAACCATTTCCTGATTTAGCATTCCGTCGATTCCATTAGCGATGTAGCTTATGTAGCTTGTGTATTGGGTCGCCTATTCGTCGTTGACGAAGCGTATACCCTCCATTCGGAACAATACACATCTCAAGTGAAAGGTGTAGATTTTAGACGCTTTGATTGACTGATTTCAAATCTTTTAATTTCGTTTAATAGTATATTATCGACGGCAACGCCGTTTGACATGTACAACATGCTGTCCGTTTCCTGTTTCGTAAACGTAGGAAAAATATGAGATTTAGGGCATTTTAGTCATTTGTAGGAATTACTGTATACATCCATATTTTTCTGAAATGGTTGATATGGTTTTTTGTCACATTAGGATATTAGGAATGCGTGCATAATCAGTTTGGCGAAGAGATTCGCCCAAATGCGTACTTTGAGTCAACATACACTATGTAGACTTAAGTGTGTAGACTAAGTGTTTGTATAAATGTTTGTATTAGTATATATTGAGTATGTGGTGTTGTGAAATAGTTTTGAGATTAAATTCTTAAGTAATATGCTGATGTAAATGATTTTCATCATGTTGGCTAAGTTATGGATTTCATTGTATGTATGAAATGCATGTGTTGAATGAATTGCTTAAGTGGTATGTTATAACATGCGATAACATGCTTATATTGTTGTATTTCATTTTCATTACTCTTATGTGATTGATGATATAGATTCACAAATGTTTGGGGCTATACTTTAGTCTAGGCAGTCGGTAATAGTTGAGAATTTGTGATTGGTTTCTATTTACCACGAAGGACGCGTTGATGAACGCGAGTCGTGTTTGGAGTTGGCGGCAGTGGTTAGGCCACGCAAAGTATTTTATGTACTTCATTTCGCTCAGCTTGAGATGCGATCGTACTAGTCAAGCCCTTCAAGTAACCCGACTGGCCATTGTACGTTCACCATGTATGAGTCATAACTGCTTGAACCTAGGGTACTGAACTTACCATTGAAAACCCTGTCAACCATGGTACCTTGATCCACAAAGACTCATGAGCCAGGCATGGTGGTATGGGACACCGTGGTCGAGCTATCGGCCTACGCTGGGGCCACAAGCCTCCCCGTAGTGACCAGTGAGCACCCTACTCTGAGCAAATTATGGTGGTATGGGACATTATATTCTTGCTATCAACTTACACTGATCAGGTGACGAGCCCTTTGTAGTGACCTTGAGTTTATCCTGACACCGCATGGGGGCGACGACTCCTGATGCAGTCTTAAGGATAATTAGGCCTGTACTGATAAGGTGATGGGGGAGCGGTGCAACGAGTGCGAGCAACAGCCCTGGCAGCCCTTGTAGCGACCTACAAATATAACATCGTATGAGATTGCTAGGAGTGACGACCCTAGACAGGATCTGTGTTGGGATTGATATAAGCAAGGTACCCTAGTTTCCCAATCCTGTTGTATGAAAAGGACTAATAATAACTCGGTAATCATATCACCATCACATTGCATATGCCTGGAAGATATGGAGCACTGTGGGAAGAAAGCATGCCGCGGGCGTAAGATGGTGCCGTATGAGGGAGATCATGGGTGAGGGCATCCATCATGTCACGTCATATTGCATTAACAACAGTATTTAGGAATGTTTGATTAATTGCTTTACTATTATCGCATGATTGATTTGAGAACATGCTAATCTCTACTCTATTATTCCATTGAGTTGATCACTCACTCCCACATTACGGGATGGTGTTTTTGGACACCCACCAGTCCTTATTTTAGTTGCAAATAATAGCGCTGCATGTGAAGCGGAGTCGGACTTGATGATGATGAGGAGGATCCCTCCTTTATGCGTGTTCTGATCGACAGGATTTCAGGGAGGTTGATTAGATGCCTTGATACTTGTCATTTTATAGTATTGGAGCACTCATGTATATTTTTTTGATCATTTTTTGGAGTATACATGTATATATTTAACCTGGTAACATGTTCACACTCTGGAGACATACAACAGTTTATATATGTTATATATACTATCACAATCTTCCACTTGTTAATTTAACTGTCTCTGGAGTATGATATGTTGTTTTGGCTTAATCTCACTCATATTTAATACATTAACATAGACAACATTCAATCATATACATTTATGTTGCATAAATAACATTTTGAAAATTGGGAGTTGGGTTTTTACTCGACCCCCGATTTTCGGGATGTTACATTTTGGGTCTTACAGTTTGTATAGATAGCGGTTTAAGCTAATCTATTAATTAATTCAGTTTAGTACTTAATTAATTTTTATCTAATTTTTACATAATTTGATCCTTAACGATTTCTGCCTGAGGTGGTACTCAGGTCTTTGTATGGATTTTATTGAGATGTTACATATGATTTATGGACTTTATTATATATTTGGTACTTGCGTTGCGCACACACATACACCACCCTCTAAGCTTTTTATAAGCTTGTGCATGATAAATGTGTGCAGGTGATGTTAGGAAGTAGTCGAGCTGAGGCAGGAGCGTGCGACAAAGCTTCTGGAGTTTTTGATATCTATCTTGTATTTCCCTTCCACATTGTACTCAAATGCTTTGATTATAGTGGATATGTGATGAGTTTATTTGTGACTTGGTTATGCTTATGGTTATACTTCTTGTAAAAAAAAAAGTTTTTGTTTAAAATCCTCCTTGTAAGATCCCAGGATCGGAACCTGGCATATGGGTATCAAGAGCTGAGAATGGGGTACTGCAGAGGTTGTCGGCACCGAATTCGGAGATCAAAAATTTTGTGTGCCCAGATTTTAAGTTTGGGGTATGACAGGAGTTAGTATCAAGCATAACTTGGGAATACCTGAGAATAACATCACATATCTTCTATGAACTTAAGACGATTAGGTCCTAAGTGTGTGACCTTCTGATTCTGTTTCCTAACGTGTATGTGTCTTCTAGAGTTCTTAAGGCTGATAGGTCCCTGTAGGACATGGTGCCTAAGAGAGCGACCTGAGCAACTCCCGCTCCACCACCCGTGGTTCCCGTTCCCCCACCTGAGCCTCCTGTTTCTGTGCTCGAGACTCCTGTAAATCCTGCGCCCCCATCCGAGACTAGTGCCTGCCCTACCGTGCCTGTGAGTGTTGACTAGTTACAGTAGATGTTGTAGGTTGTGACTACCACCCTCCAAGGGTAGGACATGTGCTCCACTGAGACCCCAGAGCAGGTAGAGCAGGATCGTCCTATTGTGAGATTTCCTTCAGCTCAATCCCCCATGATTTCAGGGAGAGTCCAATCCGTTTGTAGCCAAGAGATGGAGCTCCCAGGTGGAGAAGATGTTTAAGACCATGATATGTATGACCCAACAGTGGGTCCCATTGGCAGTATATATACTTGAGGGTGAGGCAGAGCATTGGTGGGCCTCTGTCGCCCAAGCTGCAGGGCCAGATTTCATTTGGACATGGGAGGACTTCGTGAATCGATTTGATTGGCAGTATTTCCCCGACCACAGTCGTCAACAGCATGCGCTAGAGTTCAAGACTCTAGTACAGGGAGATATGACTATGACTCAATGCACAGCTCACTTTGTCGTGCTTTGTAGATTCATGATGTATTTAGTTGATGATGTGAGATGAAAGGCCCGCCATTTTAAGAATGCCTTGCGTTACGATCTCTGAGGCCGTGTTGTTGGGCAAGAGCTCCCAACTTTTGAGGAGGTAGTATGAAGGGCCTAGATTTATGAGGCTGAGTGAGATAGTTCATAGAGGAATTGTGGTCAAAGAAGAGACCGGAAGACACAAGCCGCCTCTGATAGCTGCTAGCAGTAGCAGTGTCGACTACTGCAAAGGCACAGGAACTGCCCAACTGTCCAAGCACCGGCAACACCCCCAGCACCACCTCTGAGGCAGTTCGTTGATGTCTATCATGGATGTGGTGAGATGGGACACCGTTGGCAGGAGTGTTCCTGCCTTCAGCACTAGCAGTAACAACAATAGCTCCTACCATAGGGAACCCAGTAGTAGCCACAGCAGCAATGACCACAGAGGAGACACACACCTCCCCAGTAGGCCCAAGGTATAAACTTTATGCAACCCAGCAGGACCCCTAGTCATTAGGAGGATTCGATGATTCACGAGACTAAGCCATAAAATCGTCTTCTTAGATTAATAGTTGATGAGATTCTGAGGTTACAAGGTATCCCAGTTTCGATCATTTTTTATCTAGGATCTGAGATTCAGTAGGGGTCACCATAGTGTTGATGAGGCATCTTGAGAGCGCGAGGTTGAGATTAGAGAGCGTTATCCCCATCCTTTTATAGACTGATTATGCCTTGACACACACACACACACACACACACACACACACACACACACACATATATATATATGATGCTTCCTCTTCCCTTATCTATTCTGCAAATTTCAAGGATGAAATTTTTATTAGGAGGGGAGAGCTGTCAGGCCTGTGTCCTAGTGACCATTCCATTCCTTAAGACCTCCCAGTTGAATTCTGATGACCATCCACCTGTAGATAGTGTTTACGAGCGACCCTAAGTTGCACCCAACCAACCCAAGCCGACTCAACCCGAGACTTATTCCATTGTGATTGTATCATTATGTGTCTTGTGTGTCAATGCGACGCTTAGATCATAAGATGTGGACCGTGCATTATAATGGTAGTGGATCGTGCGTTGTAGGACCCACCTATCCCATGTGGCACCATTTCTTAAGCAATCATGATGCCTAGGCTAAGATGACATCATCCTAGCTCTAGTCACCTCACCCTAGCCATAATTACCTACAAGTAATAATGACTTCCCTCTTTCCCAAGTGTCAAACCCAATTATGATTTCAAAGCCATGATTCCTCTCTCTCCCTCCCTCTTTCTTCTTCATTTCTTAGCAAAGGAGAAGCTTGGGACGTCCAAGCAAACCCCATTTTTTCTAGCCATCTCCACCCTCTACACCTCCCAATCCAGCCCTCCAAACCCCATCTCAACCATTAAAATCCCTCCCTTTAAGCCAAGAAGACCCAAGGTGGAAGAAGAAGGAGAAGATCCAAAGTGGGTACTTTTCTAGGATTGGATTTGTGTTTTCTTGCATGGATTTTCTAATTTCTCTAGCATGAGGAAACTAGGACCCACCAATCAATGGTGAGGATCCTACCTTGACCTCTAGGTGTGGCCAATGGCCCACCTTAGCTTTCATGCATGAATCCATGGTGGGGCCATTCTCCATGGACCCCACCATGATGTTTGATTTGATTTCCTATTGCATGAAGGCCACCTGGGCCCTGATTTATGTGGTGGAAAGAGGATTTCCTTATCAGATTTTTTTGATGTATGGCCCACCTATTTTAGGCCCTATTAATGTAATGTTATAAGGATAGGAGAGGAGCTCATAGTGGTGGAGTTCCTCCCTCCCATGGTCGTCGTTCTCTCTCTCTCTCTCTCACTTCTTGATGATGATGATGATGTGTGGCCCACCTGATGTGCACAACACATCCCGATAGTCCAGGCCAACAGGCCCACCGTGATGCAATTTATCCATGTTGTCTATCCAGCAAGGCCACCTTGTTTCCCATTTTTAGGCTAGCCTAGATGGAGGGAAAGCACAAAGATTAGTTTGCTCCCTAGCTATGTGGACAACCAATGTTGGCCTTACTACAATATATGTATTTTATCCAAGCCGTTCATCAAGCAGGTCACACACTGTTAACCATCTAGCAACATTCTTACTATGTGGACCGTCTAGACAGGCCCAAATGAAAAGAAATACAAATATCACCTTGTATCTAAGTGGTGGCCACCCATGTGGGACCCACCATGATGTATATATCATATCCAGGCCGTCCATCGAATGGGCTAGCGGCCCATAACTCTACTGGACACCGTCCATCAGATGCAGGGCCCACCAAGGTGTGTTTCATCTTCACGTCCAGCACACCTGGAGGATGGGAAAACACAAATATCAGATTTATCAGAAGCTGGTGGGTCTCAAACGTGTGAACCCACCAATGATGCGTGTGTTTCAACCATCCTATCCACCATCTAGCTACTGGACGGTGGAAACCCACCTTAAATTTATATGTTTCAACCACATTATATGTCCGTTTTGGGGCATGGACTCACCCCACATGTGTTGCACGTGTGAGGGTGGAGCCTACCTTGAGATGTGTGTATATCCACACCATCCACATGGGACCCACCTTGAATATATATGTATTTTACATCCACACTATCCATTGCTTGACGTGGGACTCCACCGTGATGCATGTGTGTGTTCACACCAACCATGGACCCCACGTGATGTACGTGTTTGATCTAAGCTGTCCTCCATGGACCCCGCAGGATGTGTATTTTGTCCAAGCTGTCCATTTGGTGGGGCCGATTTAGATTGTGCAGGCTCACCTGCTAATGTGTAAGGCCCACCTTTATGTGTATGTTGTACATTGCTGCCCATCTATTTTGGTTGAACCATGGGCTGCCTCATGAGGCCCATTTTGTGGTGCAACATGCCCACTTTGATGTATGTATTGTAAGCACTCTGTCCACCTATTTTTTTAGACCATTAGGCTGATCTGTGAGGCCCACCTTGATGTGTATATTGACCTTGTTGCCCATTTATTTTCTTGGCTATGTAGGCTACCCCATCAAGCCCACTATGATGTATGTGATGCACTAACCATCCATCCCTTATGCCTAGCCCATGGGCCCTTGTGTAAGGCCTAAATGATGCATTTATGGCCCTTGTGTAGGGCCCAATATGATGTATTTATGGCCCTTGTGTAAGGCCCAATATGATGCATTTGTGGCCCTTGTGTGAGGCCCAATATGATGTATATGTGGCCCAATATGGTGTATATGAGGCCATTGTGTGAGGTCCAATGGGATGTATATGAGGCCCTCGTGAGAGGCCCAATGTAATGTATGAGAGGCCCATATGATGAGGCCCACTGGGATGTATGAGAGGCCCATATGATGAGGCCCACTGTGATATATGAGAGGCTAATGTGGTGAGGCCATTATGATGTGTAAACCCACCAAGATATATATAGTAATGTTTATGATGCCCAACTATTGTCCTAGCTAGTATAAGGCCTTGGGCCCCCATCATAAGATAGATTCTATGGGCCATACCTTGGGAGCATTAATGATTAAATGTCCATATTATAAAAGCAATGGTGGTTAAATGCCCACCTTTTAATCCTCCCTAAGGCCCTTTTTTAGGCCTATTCTCATCTTCCCTTGTTGTGGGCTAACCCAAATTGATGGGCCCCCACTAGTACAAGTATGATCCATCTCATCTTTTTGGGATATCCCAAATTATTCGTGTGAGACCCGTATCCTAACTCGTACCGTCGCTTAGGCTTCCACGGTCCTCCCAGTTGAATTTCGACGACCCGCGATGCATAGGTAGCATTTACATGCAACCTTGAGTCGTATCCCATATTCTAGAGTCGGCTCGACTCGAGACTTATACCCTTGCAACCGCGTCGTTGCCGCAGTTCCAATGTCGCGTCTCGCACGCTGAGACAATACCCGAGCTAGGAGAATGGGCCTAAGTTCAGTTTGAGAAAACACCAAGTACATGTCCCATCCCCAAACGCAACCCCTAAAGTCAACTCTCTCTCTACTCTTACCTATCAAGTACACCCATTACTCACCCATCTCTCTCTCTCTTACAACCTCTCTCTCTCTCTCTCTCATTATCCCAAGCAACCCATGTCCAAGCTCCATGGGAAAGAGCTTATGTGGCCCAACTTCCTACCTCCCATCTCCACCATCCAAGCTTCATCTCAACCCTTAAACCTTGTTCCTTTAGAGCTAAAGATGAGGAGTCCAAGAAGATCAAAGGTGGGTCATTTTTTTTATTTTCAACCGTTGATTGAGGGCCAACTTGTGGTGGCACCCATCTTGATGTATGCAATGTATAGAGGGGCTCATAGTGGCGGGGTCCCTCCACCATCCGACGTCTCTCTCTCTCTCTCTCTCTCTCTCTCTCTCTCTCTCTCTCTCTCTTTGTCTTTCTCTCTCTCTTTTATGATGTCATGTGGCCCACTTGATTCATGTATTTCATTCAGCCGTCCAGCTGGGATGGTGGAGACCACCTGATTTGTGTATTATACATCCATATCATCCACTGTTGGACTGTTCTGTGAGGGACACTAAGATGTATGGGTTTTATCCTGACTGTCCATCCACCTGGATGTGGTCATGGACCCCATCATTGAGGCACGTGTTTCATCCATCCATCCATTTGTGTGGGACTCACCATGAAGTATGTGTTTCATCATCAGTCATCCATCTGAACGCTGCTGGATGGATGTCCAGCAGCTGTGAAGGCCACCATGATGTGTGTGTCTTCCACACTGTCCATTGCAGGATGGTGCTGTGAGGGACAGTATGATGTATGTATTTTACTCACCATCCGTCCAGGACATGGCCCACCCCCACACGTGTGGGTGGCATCCATATTAATGTATTTATTACAACTTCACCGTCTAGATCTTCTAGACAGTGGCCACATGTAACACCCCAAATTTTTTCCAACCTGGGGTTAGACGTCCTTAGGCAATGGGTCAACCATAGCACCTTGGTAGCTTCTCAAAATTTGATTCCAAAGTCAGAGAAATCATTTAGAACCTAATTCTTAAGAAATTTAACATGAATTAGCCAGCGCTACACTAGATTTCCTGTAAAATTAGCACCAACCTCTTTAAATACGATCTGTAAGACCCAAAACCTCTAGAATTGTTACCGCTACGTTACCCTAAAATCTAGGATCCAACTCTAAGCCCAGTTTCCCTCGAGATCATTTGGAAACTTCGTATCGGATCTAGACCGCACGTCAAAAGTCTGATATCTATAATCTTAGACCATTATGATCGCCTAGTTGGACTTGACAATCATTTCAAAAATCAAGCCCAACTGATGTCCTGAAACCATTTTACTGAGTCCGGAGTGAAGAGAGTGAGAAAAAGAAAAATATTTAGAAATTTAAATACATTTTTATGAAATCTGGCACAGTTCACTTACGTGTTATTTTTAAGCGTTGACCGTTAGAATCTGACCCAAATACACCCTCGGATCAGGGAACATTTCCCACTCAGGTCAGTATACTTGGAATCCCTGATTGAGTCTCAGTGACTGCTGAACTGAAATTGCTCCGCCACGTGCGATCTAGAAACCCGATTGAACTGAAAACTTAACTTGATCAGGATCCAGCATCCATGAGCTTAAGTCCGACCACATTTAGTAACAGGACCTCCAGAAGTGCTCCGTTGAGACGGAACAGTCCGTATTTGGACATAACCTAAGTATACCTTGACTTGGAGTCTGTTTTGATTATGTTTGGTCTTATAAAAGGGCCTTAAACCCTTAGCTTTCTAACCCATACGAATTTGGGGAAAACCCTAGGAGAGAGACGAGAGAAAAGAGAGAGAAAGTGAGAGAGAGTTGGAGTTTCTCCCAGGGATTCTTCCCTGCTGCTCCATGTGCCAAAGTCATCTGCCTACATCGTTATTTTGGCGATTCCAACTTCATTCTAGGTAAGAAAACCCTAACCTCAACCTGTTTTATGGATTTCATCGATACAAGTAGCGAAGTAGCTGACTTAACTTGTGAATTAGGTCGTCATATCGACGTTGACGAAGCGTAGAGTTCCTATTCGATTCGATACGCTTCTACGGCGTAAGGTGCGAATTTAGATGCTTAGATTAGCTATTTTTGAAGCTTTCAATGCCGTTTAATGGTAGATTGTTAACAAGAATATTGTTTAACATGTAGAACACGCTATCCATTTTTCATTTTCAATATGTACGAAGAATATGAGATTTAGGGTATTTTAGGTATTTATAGGAAATACTGTATATGTACGTATTTTGTTGATATAATTTCCATGAGTATTTACCGTGTATCTATACTAGTTATACGTGTATTATCTGTTTGGCGAAGAGATTCGCCCTAATGTACATATTGGCCGACATATGCTATGTAGACTAATGTGTGTAGACGAAGTGTTTGTTGAAATGCCTAAATCAATATGATTTATGCCTGCCATATGTTTTGAATGTAAGAACATGATTGTTGCATATTAGACAACTCCTTGATATAAGGATCTGTCATATTATATGTTAAAATCAACATACGTCAAGTACGTTGGAGTTGAGTAGTCTAAGTGTTTGTTTAAATGTATGTATTAGTAAGTATTGAGTAGATGGTGTTGTAGATTAGCGTTGAGACTGGATTCTCAACTAATTTGATGATGTACATGATTTCCTCCATGCTTGTTGTATTTCAATTGTTTACCTTATGTGTAAAGTACTCGTGTATGGTTAACTGCTTATGATGTATGTTATAACATGCTGATAATATGCTGAAATTTCTTGTATTTCAATTTTGTCTCTCTCATATGATAATTGATTTTGATTACAAGTGTGGCAGTCGGTAACAGATTAGGATTCGTGGTTGGATTCTATTCGCCACGAAGGATGTGTATGACGAACCCAAGTCGTACTAGAGTTGTCGGCAGTGGTTAGGCCACACGAAGTGCTTGTGCACTTCATGCCGGTCGATTCAACGTGTGCTCGTGATAGTCAGACTCATTAAGTTACCCGATTGACCATTCTATGTTCACCTTGTATTCGTCATAACTGCTTGAACCTAGGATACTGAACTTACTAGTGATAACCTTGATAACCTTGGTACCTTGATCCATTAAGACTCATGAGCCGGGCATGGTGGTATGGGACACCGTGGTCGAGCTGTCAGCCTACACTGGGGCCTCAAACCTCCCCGTAGTGACAAGTGAGCAACCCAGACTCGTGAGCAGATTATGGTGGTATGAGATACTATATTCTTGTTGTCGGCCTACACTGATAAGGTGATGGGGGAGCTATGCAACGAGTGCGTGCAACAGCCCTGGTAGCCCTTTGTAGTGACCTCAAGCGTACTCTGAGTCTACATGAGGCGACAACTATTCCGTAGCAACAAGAGTACAACGAGCCCTGTATTGATAAGGTGATGGGGGAGTGGAGCAACGAGTGCGTGTAACAGCCCTGACAGCCCTTGCAGCAACCTAGAAATATATCATCGTATGAGACTACTAGGAGTGACGACCCTAGACAGGATCCTTGTTGGGAATGATATAAGGGAAGTACCCTAGTTTCCCAATCCTGTTGTATGAAAAGGACTAATAACAACTCGGTAATTATATTCATATCACACTGCATGTGCCTGGAAGATGTGGAGCACTGATGGAAGAAAGCATGTCACGGACGTAAGATGGTGTCGCATGAGGGAGTATGTCAGTGAGGGCATCCATCATGTCATTTCATCATTGCATTAATCACAGTATTTAGGATTGTTTGATTTGCTTGCTTTATCATTATCGCTTGATTGATTTGATAACTTGCTAATCTTTGCTCTATGATTCCACTGAGTTAGCTACTCACTCTCACATTATGGGACAGTGTTACGCACACCAATCAGTCCCTATTTTAGTTTCAGATGGTGGCGATGCTTGCGAAGCAGAGCCGGACTTGATGATGATGAGGAGGATCCCTCTTATATGCAGGTTCTGATGGATGGGGTTACAGGGTTACTGAGTAGATGCCAATACACTTGGTATTTTACCTTTTATTTACACACCTATGTATATTCTCTTCTTTCTATTTTGGAGTATACATGTATTTAGTTAACCTGGTAACATGATCACACTCAGGAGAGTTATAATAGTTCATATATTTTATATATTTATCACATTCTTCTGCTTGCTAATTTAACTGTCTCTGGAGTATGATATGCTGTTTTGGCTTAGTCTTAATCTTGTTTAATGCCATTCTACAGACAACATGCATTCATCGTTATCTATGTTGCATAAGTGACGTTTTGAAACTTGGTAGTTGGGTTTCTACTCGACCCCCAATTTTTGGGATGTTACAGATGGTATCAAAGCATGATTTGGATTAAACTGGACCTGGGTTATGGTCACACACCGCATGTTGACGCCAATTTAATGTAGGAGGGTACGAGAACAATCTAGAAACAAGTTTAGGACCTCCAGTTTGTTTGTCGGCGATAGTTTACTGAAAACGATCATCGAGATCGAGTCCGTACACCTCCGTGATCGCTTGAGGTAACCCTGGAACACTCCTAGACCATCTATCGACGGGTCTAGATCCCTATTGATCCTATCCCAGCCTCTAGAAATCGCTAAAGGCGATTATACTTCAGAAATGACCCAAACTAGCCTGAATATGCTCAAAACGGAGGTGAGGCCCAATCAGGGCAGTTTTAGGGGGACCTAGGGGGGACCAACATCATTCTGGACATAAGGGGGGAGGAGGACCTAGTCCAAACGGTGAGGCCTCGGCGGACAGTCCAAAGATCGATGAGGACCTCATCGAGTCGGCGAGGCCGGGCGAGCCGGGCGGGCCGATGGAGTTTGGGGGTTAGGGTGACCCCTTGATGTGTGGGCCATCCCTTAAAACACCCCCGATCAACTACTTCCTTCATAAACTACCCCTCCAAGCTCTCCTTTCTCTTCCAAACTTCTGATTTTTAGTAAAAATCGCCCCACCAATCGTTCCCTCTTCCATCTTTGTGCACCCTCTCCATTACCCTATTGTAAACTCTTCATTATTGCTGCCTACCCTGTCCATTCTCTCTCATTTGAGCTCTTACATCCTCCATTGAGGATCAAAATCGTGTGAGCTTTCAACCCATCACATTTCTTCCTTTCCCCTTCTTTGATCCCTGCATTTTGGACCTATTTCCCTCCTCCCTTAGACCTAGATCCGTGGGAAGCCATTAGGTTAGCCTTTTCTTCCATTTCATCAATTTTCCATGGCTCTTTTTGAGTTCATTTTAGCCATTTCTCGATCTCTCCGCTTTTACCCACGGATGAGACTGAATGTAGTAGCTTAGTCCATAAACAGTGACCATATAGTGCTAGGACATTTAGATTTTTGGACCTAGAGTTAATACTCCTAGATTTGAAAGATCTGACGATATAGGAAATCCAATTTCAATTAGATAATCTTGACTCTAAGCGATAGAACAATCCCCTGTAGTAGAAATGGTATGAAACCATTTAGCGTATAAGCTTAGGCTTTGGATTACAGCTAGTGAGTTACAGACTAGGCTATGAGTTATATTAAGTAGTGTAGAGCCTGTACATGCTAAGGAATAGTAGGTTAGATTTAGTTGGAGTAGAACCTCATTCCTTCGATAGATCCCCTTAATACTTATAGACTTCTGTTATTTGTTTTAACTTAGAACCATTCACTCTCGGGAAAAGCTTATAAATCCCTCAGATTGAACTTAGAATAAACCAGCACGCCCCTTTAAATTGCCTTCCCCAAGGGCTTATTGCATTCGGGAACGCGGAGTAAAGGAACTGTATATATAAGCGAGGTATTCGCAGTTTGAATCAAATTCTCAATCCTAGTGGTTACCAATAAATCCAATGCTCTGATCAAGCAGAAGATCGGTATCGACTCGAATTAAGAATTGATACAACAAATTTTCTGTACTAGCTAGGCAGAAAGTCTATGTATCTGGTTCAGACCCACTACACAACTTTTCTTCCGTGTTGGCCTGACCACCTACAACTAAAGTTATTACTTTTTCCTTAGTAAGTGTTAAGGACATATAACCAGTAGAGTAGCCAGTAGAGGATTAGGTATCTTGCCACAAACTCACATCCATCCTTGAAATCAACCACAACACCCATCATTTCAACTCCTTTTTATAATCATAGGTACCAATGCCATAGAACGCATCATTAGCAAAGGAAGACCAATATAGTGAGAGGTTGTTTCCCATTTCATGTCAAGGATAGGCCCTAAGTTACACCTCGTTCTGATATACGGATCGAGACAGAGATTCTTGAGCCTTAAGTAGAACTAAGTTTTAAGGGGGGTAGAACCTTATGAGCCCAATCTAGTTAGGATTAGCTAACACAACTGTTAGATCAGAGTAGCACAGCGAAAGCGTAGTTAGCCCTCTCCCCACTGGCCAAGGATCGAAGGAAATTTAGGGAAACAATTAAGGCTTAAGTGTTGGACCCATTCATATTAAATCATAGGCCTAACAGTGTGAGCAGGTAAAGGTCAGTGTATCTATAAACCTACTCGTTAAATACGAGCATAATAGAAGCCTTGGCTGATTCTGTACGATTTGGAATCCTTTAGGATGATCTATTAAAGTGTTTATTAATTCCTACCTTGGACATAGATTCAGGCGAGAGCTCTCCTAGATCAAGATCCAAAGCATAACCTTATAAATAGAACTTTTGAACCTTTTAATGATTGACATTCCCTAAACTTTTAGAGTGATCGGACTACGGAGTTACTGAAATGAACAAATGCGAAACATTCGCAGCTTGCCACAAATTCTCAATCATGGACGACTACCAATGGACTCACTGCTTAGCCGAACAAAAGACCAGGATCCACCAGGATTAGGAAGGGATACAACGTTGTCTACCCTGGCCAGGCGGACATTCGACGTATCGGGATCAAGCCCACTACAATCGTCTCTCTGTACTGGTCAACTACTGAAAATATATATCTTAGTCTAAGTAGATGGGAATTGTCGTCGAGACGTCAAATAGGTGAAGAAATAAATTGTAGAAAACCGTTAGGGTGTAAGTAATGCATAAAGAAGTAAGTTTTAAGGGGGGTAGGCCAAAAGGAACCAGACTTATATAGATCGTATACACCCTACCAAGTATAGAAACATGAAATCAACAGATACTTAGGTGAAGCAAATGATTAATCTTTCCTTATTACCCTTAGCCAATTTCGGGGATGAAATTTTGTTTCAAGGGGGGTAGATTGTAACACCACGAGTTTTTGCCAACCTGGGGTTAGACGTCCTTAGGCAATGGGTCAACCATAGCACCTTGGTAGCTTCTCAAAATTTGATTCCAAAGCTAGAGAAATCATTTAGAACCTAATTCTTTAGAAATTTAACATGAATTAGCCAGCGCTACACTAGATTTCCTGTAAAATTATCACCAACCGCTTTAAATACGATCTGTAAGACCCAAAACCTCTAGAATTGTTATCGCTACGTTACCCTAAAATCTAGGATCCAACTCTAAGCCCAGTTGCCCTCGAGATCATTTGGAAACTTCGTATCAGATCTAGACCGCACGTCGAAAGTTTAATATTTATAATCTTAGACCATTATGACCGCCTAGTTGGACTTGACAATCATTTCGAAAATCAAGCCCAACTGATGTCCTGACACCATTTTACTGAGTTCGGAGTGAAGAGAGTGAGAAAAAGGAAAATATTTAGAAAATTAAATACATTTTTATGAAATCTGGCATAGTTCACTAGCGCATTATTTTTAAGCGTTCTAACCGTTGGAATCTGACCCAAATACACCCTCGGATTAGGAAACATTTCCCACTCAGGTCAGTATACTTAGAATCCCTGATCGAGTCTTAGTGACCGCTGAACTGAAACTGGTCCACCACGTGTGATCTGGAAACCCGATCGGACTGAAAACTTAACTTGATTAGGATCCAGCATCCATGAGCTTAAGTCTGACCGCATTTAGTAACAGGACCTCCAGAAGTGCTCCGTTGAGACGGAACAGTCCGTATTTGGACATAACCTAAGTATACCTTGACTTGGAGTCTATTTTGATTATGTTTGGGCTTATAAAAGGGCCATAAACCCTTAGCTTTCTAACCCATACGAATTTGAGGAAAATCTTAGGAGAGAGAAGAAAGAAAAGAGAGAGAAAGTGAGAGAGAGTTGGAGTTTCTCCCAGGGATTCTTCCCTGCTGCTCCACGTGCCAAAGTCATCTGCCTGCATCGCTATTCTGGCGATTCCAACTTCATTCTAGGTAAGAAAACCCTAACCTCGACCTATTTTAGGGATTCCATCGATACAAGTAGCGAAGTAGCTGACTTAACTTGTGAATTAGGTCGTCATATCGATGTTGACGAAGTGTAGAGTTCCTATTCGATTCGATATGCTTATAGGGCGTAAGGTGTGGATTTTAGATGCTTAGATTACTTGTTTTCAAAGCTTTCAATGCCGTTTAATGGTAGATTGTTGACAAGAATGTTGTTTAACATGTAGAACATGTTGTCCGTTTTGCATTTCGAATATGTACGAAGAATATGAGATTTAGGGTATTTTAGGTATTTGTAAGAAATACAGTATACGTACGTATTTTGCTGTTATGATTGCCATGAGTATTTACCATGTACCTATACTAGTTATACGTGTATGATCTGTTTGGCGTAGAGATTCGCCCTAATGCACATATTGGCCGACATATGTTATGTAGACTAATGTGTGTAGACGAAGTGTTTGTAGAAATGCCTAAATCAACATGATTTATGCCTGCCATATGTTTTGAATGTAAGAACATGATTGTTGCGTATTAGACAACTCCTTGATATAAGGATCTGTCATATTATATTTTGAAATCAACATACGTCAAGTACGTTGGAGTTGAGTAGTCTAAGTGTTTGTTTAAATGTATGTATTAGTAAGTATTGAGTAGATGGTGTTGTAGATTAGCGTTGAGACTGGATTCTCAACTAATTTGATGATGTACATGATTTCCTCCATGCTTGTTGTATTTCAATTGCTTACCTTGTGTGTGAAGTATTCGTGTATGGTTAACTTCTTATGATGTATGTTATAACATGTTGATAACATGCTGGAATTTCTTGTATTTCAATTCTGTCTCTCTCATATAATAATTGATTTAGATTACAAGTGTTTGGGGCTATACTCTAGTCCAGGCAGTCGGTAACAGATTAGGATTCGTGGTTGGATTCTATTCGCCACGAAAGATGTGTATGACGAACCCGAGTCGTACTAGAGTTGTCAGCAGTGGTTAGGCCACACGAATTGCTTGTGCACTTCATGTCGGTCGATTCAACGTGCGCTCGTGCTAGTCGGACTCATCAAGTAACCCGATTGACCATTCTATGTTCACCTTTTATTTGTCATAACTGCTTGAACCTAGGGTACTAAACTTACCAGTGATAGCCCTGATAACCATGGTACCTCGATCCATTAAGACTCATGAGCCAGGCATGGTGGTATGGGACACCGTGGTCGAGCTGTCGGCCTACGCTGGGGCCTCAAACCTCTCCATAGTGACCAGTGAGCAACTTAGACTCGTGAGAAAATTATGGTGGTATGGGACACGATATTCTTATTGTCGGCCTACACAGATAAGGTGATGGGGGAGCTGTGCAACGAGTGCGTACAACAGCCCTGACAGCCCTTTGTAGTGACCTCGAGCGTACTCTGAGTCTACATGAGGCGACGACCCTTCCGTAGCAATAAGAGTACAACTAGGCCTGTATTGATAAGGTGATGGGGGAGTGGAGCAACGAGTGCGTGCAACAGCCCTAACAGCCCTTGCAACGACCAAGAAATATATCATCGTATGAGACTACTAGGAGTGACGACCCTAGACAGGATCCTTGTTGGGAATGATATAAAGGAAGTACCCTAGTTTCCCAATCCTGCTGTATGAAAAGGACTAATAACAACTCGATAATTATATTCATATCGCACTGCATGTGCCTGGAAGATGTGGAGCACTGAGGGAAGAAAGCATGTCGCAGACGTAAGATGGTGTCGCATGAGGGAGTATGTCGGTGAGGGCATCCATCATGTCATTTCATCATTGCATTAATCACAATATTTAGGAATGTTTGATTTGCTTGCTTTATCATTATCGCTTGATTGATTTGATAACATGCTAATCTTTGCTATTTGATTCCACTGAGTTAGCTACTCACTCTCACGTTACGGGACAGTGTTGCGCACACCAATCAGTCCCTATTTTAGTTTCAGATGGTGGCGATGCTTGCGAAGCAGAGTCGAACTTGATGATGATGAGGAGGATCCCTCCTATATGCAGGTTTTGATTGACGGGGTTACAGGGTTACTGATTAGAAGCCAATACACTTGGTATTTTACCTTTTATTTACACACCCATGTATATTCTCTTCTTTCTATTTTGGAGTATACATGTATTTAGTTAACCTGGTAACATGTTCACACTCTGGAGACTTACAACAGTTCATATATTTTATATATTTATCACATTCTTTCGCTTGCTAATTTAACTCTCTTGAGTATGATATGTTGTTTTAGCTTAGTTTCAATCTTGTTTAATGCCATTCTATAGACAACATGCATTCATCGTTATCTATGTTGCATAAGTGACGTTTTGGAACTCGGGAGTTGGGTTTCTACTCAACCCTCGATTTTTAGGATGTTACACCACACATTGATGTAAATGTTTTATATCCACGTTGTCCATCTGATTTCTCTGGGACCTACCTCGGATGAATGTGATCTATTCAAGCCGTCCATCTGTTTTTCCAACATGGGACCACCGTGATGTATTTATTTCATCCACACCGTCCAAATTGTGCTAGACGGTGCTGTCCAATGTTTGGATGGTGTAGATTTACATAGACAGTGTTTAGACGGTGTTGTCCAAGGTTTGGAAAGTGAAGATTTACATGGAAAATATTTAGATGGTGTTGTCCTATGTTTGGACAGTGCTGATTTACATAGACAAAGTTTGGCAGTGCTAATCATCATTAGTGAGCCATGTGCCCCATAAAATAATAGTGTACAGTGATACACATGTTACACCTACAACTATTGAAATGATTTTTGGTGTAATCCAAGCTCTCACTTGAGGCCCATTGGTGCGGCCTATCTTGATGTATTTATGGCCCATCCATTAAGGGCCACCTTGATGCAAGTGCGGCCCTTGTGATAAGGCCCATTGTGGTGTGCATAAGGCCATGGGACGTGGCCCATTGTGATGTATTTCTGGCCCATCTGATAAGGCCCATTGTGGTGTATATGTGGCCTAATATGATATTTGTGTGGCCCATGTCATGTGGCCCATGTGATGTGTATAGACCCATCTCACGCGGCCCAATTTGATGTACTTGAGGCCCACATGATGCGGCTCCATTTGATGTATTTGAGGCCCATTGATGCGTCTCACTTGATATATATATATATATATATATATATATATATATATATATATATATATATATATATATATATATATATATATATATATATATAAGGCTCATTGGCACGGCCTATTGATGCGATCTACTTGATATATATGAAGCCCATTGGTGTGGCCCATTATTGCAGCCCACTTGATGTATATGAAGCCCATTGCGATGTATGTGCAGCCCATGAGTGAGGTCCGATGTGATGTATTTATGGCCCATGTGCCGAGGCCCACTAAGATTCATTTGAGGCCCATTGTTGTCGCTCATTGCGATGTATATGAGGCCTTAAGATGTGGCCCATTGTGATGTATACGTGGCCCATGAGCGAGGCCCATAGTGATGTGTATTAGGCCCTTATGTGAGGCCATGAGGCTACTATATGTTTGGCCCTATGAAGGCCATTCCTTGGGAGCAATGTTAGTTAAATGTCCACATTGATAGGAAATGATGGCTAAATATCCACATTGTGACCTTCCCTTAGGCCTTGTTAGGCCCATTCTCATCGAGGCCAATTCCGATCGTTGAGGCCGATTCCGATTATTAATATTGACTACCAATACCGGTTATCAATACTGATTATGAGTATGTGACAACATAGCATCATGATACATGCCCATACGTATCATTTACATGTTTGTTAGGAGATGTGGTTGACCATTGCATATGTCATAGGGCAGATTATTCATGGGGCTCCCTGATAGGCAGAGTTTCCCCACATGAGCGCACAGTATGTGCAGGATTGATGCACAACTGGATTGTATGACTCATGCATCCTGTATTGTGTGTTTTGATTACTATATGTCCTAATGACATCAGGGTCGTGGCCTCCACAGGTATATTGTGGATGGCCAGATGGGATACCAGAAATGTTTAGTTCTAGCATATAGGCACCATAGATGTCCCTGAGTTAAAATCTATAAACCTCCATGGCTAGGAGATGTCCCAACGTTGAGACCGAGTGAATATATATGAATGCATGAGAGCCATATACCAGTAAGCCGTGTCTCCCACTGTGTCATAGATGGCCAAATGGGATACTAAAAATATTTGATTCTAGCATACGGGCACTATAGATGTCTCTGGGTGAAAATTCCTAAACCTTGGTGGTCAGGAAACACCCCAACATCGAGACCGAGTGAATATATATGAATGCATGAGGGTCGTATACTAGTAAGTCACGTCTCCTGCTATGTCATGGTCGGTTGGGAAGGGGTGTGACCTTACCTGCCTGAGTGAGAGGGTAATATCTAAGTTGAGTTTGACCAGCTTGAGGAATGGGTCTATTATTGGCAAATCGAGCCCGATATTGGCAGGTGAATAGTGAGGTCTCTTTCACTTACCCAGTTATATGCTCGAATAGGGGTAGCAAGCTGACATAGAGTGTAATAGACCTCGGTGATGATCCCAAAGATGTACGGTACTGATATGTGGACTTATTGAGTAGGATTTGTATACCCAACATCTTACTCATTCATTCATTCATTTACTATCCACTTAGACTGGTGGTGCACAACTAATTTGATATGGGTACCTTTTCAATGGCCCGGATTTTGGTTGGGGCGCGCAACCAACCTGAGATTTAGAGTTTACCACATTGAGTCTGACTATCCAAATTCGGTATGAGATTGGTTTAGATAGAAGCCCTTGTGATGGACCCCATAGCCTACGATACTATGTACTATCATCCTGACTTCACACTCCAGTATGATCATTCCATTCACACCGCATGTTGCATTATACCCGTGACATATGACAATTTGGGTTTCTATGTTTCTGCATTGATATGGCCTAGATATAGCTGACGATATTTGTAAACTCATCAAGAACCTCGGCATCTAATATTTGGCTCTTTATGACTCCTTATTTGCATATCTGATCTATATTGCATACTCTAATATCGTATGACTCATGGACTTATTAGTATTTTATCTTACTCTGATATCGTATGATTCATGATCTTGTCAGTATTTCTAATATTTTATGATTATGGCATTGTATTGAATACTTGACACTTACCTTGTGCACACACTTACACCACCCTCTAAGCTTTCTATAAGCTTATTCATGATAGATGCGTGCAGGTGATGTTAGGTAGCAGCAACAGTTTTCTGGAGCTTTGATTGTCAATATATGTATTTCCCTTTCAGCATTGTATTCAAATGTTTATCTTAATGGATATGTGATGATGATATTGTCTTTGTGATTTGGGTAAACTTGTAATTATGCTTCTTATAAGATAAATGTATGTTGAAAAATCCTCCTTCTAGGATCCCAGAATCAGAATCTGGCGTATGGGCACTAGGAGCCAAGAATGGGGTACTACGGAGGCTGTGGCATCGAATTCAGCAATTGAAAATTTTTATGAGCCTAATTTTTGAGTTTAAGGCATGAAAATTAGGCCCCCATTAATGCTAGCCCATTTATATCTATTGGGCCACATTAGTAACCCAGCTGGATTTATAATAGGGTGGGTAAGGAAGCCCACTTATTGTGTGATTCACCCTTGCCGTAAATGGAAGGATCGGTGGTATCAGATTTGGTATATCCAATGTTAAGGACCGATCCTCATATTACGGATTAGATCTGATGTCCCTACGAACCCCGCCATATATAGGCCGATTATTAATTACGACTATGTTAGTATACACACTGAGTATGTGTTAGCATACCATTATAATTGTATAAGGTTATTGCGAGGTTTATTGTGATTATACGAGGCCCATCATGACTGTATGAGGCCTATTGTGTGACTGCATGAGGCCTAGTGTGATTGTGTGAGGCCCATTGTGTGATTATACGAGGCTAAAAGTGTGATTACATGGGGCCCATTATGTTTGTGTGAGGCCCATTGTGTGATTATATAAGGCCCATTGTGATTGTATGAGGTCCATTTGACTATGTGAGACCCATGGTGATGGAATGAGGCCCATTGTGATTGTATGAGGCCCATTATATGGTATGAGACCCATTGTGATTGTATGAGACTCATTATGATTGTATGAGACACATTATGATGGTATGAGGCCCATTGTGATTGTATGAGGCTCATTACGATTGTATAAGATCCAATTGTGATGTATGAGGCCCATCATATGTATGAGGACCATTATATGTGTGAGGCCCATTGTATGTGTGAGGCTCACCATGTGTAGGTGATTACATGCACACTAAGGTTTCGATTATAGTGGATGTGTGGTGGTGATGTTGTAGTTATTGTTTATTGTTGAGGGTCAAATATTGCATATTAGACCCCAGATATTGTCTGGATTTATGAACATAATATTGTTTAATGGCCGATTTAATCATGTTTATGCTACAGGTTGAATTTAAGAGCTTGAACTAAAAAAGGATGTTAAAAGCTTGGATTTAACACTCTGATGATCACCAAGGCAAGGGACGGACCCAAAGTGACCACGATCGATGAATGTACACAGCAGAGATCCGCGAAAATCAAGAAACTGAAGCTCAAATGGCCTAAAACTCATCTAGAATGCAAGATCACAAGGTTCCCACCATCCGATTAATTCGAAACTTCATACATGGGATGAGGGCCATAAATTAACCGTACATATAAAATTTTAGCCATTGGATCACTATAAAAGTGCCTCAACCGACAGATCAGCCCATAAACCGTTGATTCTAGGCCCACCTGATATCTGGAACTGCCTCAAAATTTTTCTTGACGGTTGAAATAACATGAGAAAAAGGATGAACGGTGCAGATTTTGTAAAAACATTACAGTTGGTCCCACAAGTGTACGTGTGCATACACACTATATAAAGTGGCGAGGAGCACCAAACCGGTTAGCAGCGTTAACTAGCGCCTGCACGACTGCTGACCCGCGTCCTCATGTAAAATGGGAAGTTACCGTTTTCAGCAACTGTGTAACCGACCGACGGTCGATTTTACAAATGGTTGTGGACCCCACTCATGATATGTATGGATGATCCAACCCGTCCACCGTGTAAACAGCCGCGAGCACTACCAAACCATGTTTACACTTTTCATCCACGCAATCACATGTGTGAGATACAGGGGCCACAAAAGGGCTTCCCTGTACCATTCAAATCTGGTCTTTTAGTGATTTCTTCTTTGGGACATGCCAATGGACATTTAAAACCACCCATTCTTAACTAAAATTTCGTTCTGAATCCAATGGATGGGGTGAATTTTCTAGAAAATGCTTCTATGGGGTCCACGGATCACAACAGCGAAAGAGTGCGGAAGGTTTCGCACATCCGCGAAAACTGACTTTTCCAAGCGGTTGGTGCCCACCATCTTTGATCATATGACAGATCTGAACCATCTATCATGTAGAGGACCCAAGAAAGTCCTAAGGATGGTATTTCTTTGGAATTTGAGCAAGGAAAGTGGCAATTTTTGAGGCACTGAACTTGGCTACGTAAAGGCTTTCGCTGAGCATGCGATAGCTTTCCAGATTCGATTCAAGTCCGATTTTCACCACTCTAGCAGCTATATAAGGAGGTTTTGGACGTGGGGAGTAATTATTCAGACCTGGGGAGGAAGAACCTCAGCTTGGGCAGGAACGTGGAGAGAAGAGCAGGGTGTTTTCCTTCTTTTCATCTATCTTCTATTTTTTTCCTTCATTTCTTTTCCTTTATTGAGATTAGCTTAATCATCATGGTCGGCTAAACCTCTTAGCTAGGGCTAAGAGGTGAAGCTTGTAGTAAGATGGGAGATTTTATTTTATGTTTTCAATTTAATTTTAATTCATGAATTGACGTCGGTTTTAGTTGATTATTATGGGAATATTTTTAGTTCTTAATGGTCTGTTGTGACTGAAATTACAATGGGTCTGCAATGACTTTGAGCATGTCCTTTTTCTTTCCATGTTTATGACGTCAAGAAGCCCTGTTGTTCACCATAGTCTCCGGGGCATGGTCGGATGTCGCTACCCTTCTTAACTTTCATAACATGTTGATTGATTGGTAATTAGTTTAATTCTGTTGTTTGCCATAGTCTTTTGGGCATGGTTTGGTGATGAAATCCATTCTAATTCATATACCTTTCATCTCTTTGAAAACTAGATCAATGGCAGTTCAGTAATTTTTATGATTTTTGATGCAGGTATAAAGATCTCCCTGATCTCTACAAGTGGATCCTCTGAATCCCTAGTTTCCTTACCTCTGATTTCTCCTATAAGTTTTAGATTAATAGTTTACAATTATTCCTCAATTTATAATTCAATTCAGAATTCATCTTATTCTAGTTCAAATCCTACTTAATTTTAGATTACGTACAGTTTCAGTCCCTTGGGATTCGACCTCGGTCTTACCAAGTTATTACTACATCACAACCCTGCACTTGGGGAGTGAACATTTATGGGTTATGCTTCTTATGAAACAAATTTACAGTGAAAATCCTCCTTGTAGGATCCTAGGATCAAAATCTGGCGTATGGGCACTAGGAGCCAAAATGGGGTACTACGAAGGCTGTCAGCACCGGATTCGACGATCGAGAATTTTGTGAGCCCGGTTTCCAAGTTTGGGGCGTGACAATAGGAATCTTATTTGGAAAGCTTAGGGACTCTTTACTTATAACCCCAGTGTGTGCGTAGAGTGTGAGAGTTCTTCCTATATTGAGAGTTCTTTTACGCGCTATAGTAGAGGGATCACCCATCTTCTAAGGCATTAATGGGAGGTATTTTATTGTATCCTCAAATCTTATTAGGACTTTTTTTTTATTCCGTTGCTTCTCATTCATTTGTATCTAAGAATTTTGTACATGCTTCCATGTAGTGGTAGTAGGGGAATGGATGTTAGTAACAACCCCCCTTAAGGAAGTCCATAGTCTCGTGCCTAGAGTGCCCGTCTTGTCCTTAGTTCTTAGAAGAGTCAGAGTTGTCTGCCAATTTGTCTGTGCTGAGAATGGATGAGTTAGAGGTGATTTTAGGGATAGATTGGTTGGCCACATATCATGCCATGTTGGACTATTTCAAGAAGATAGACATTTTTATTCTTGACTAGCTGTAATTTTAGTATGTTGTGGTGCCTAAAGAAGGGCCATTAGAGACGCTTATATCTTACACGTAAGAAGAGAAACTAGCAGTTGCCAATCGTTTACCACTTCCCGAATGTGTTTCTGGTGATTCCAAGGTTTCCACCTAGGAGGGCTATAGAGTTTTATATCCATCTGTTGCCTAGTACTATGCTAATTAAAAGGGCCCTGTATCATATGGTGTCAATAGAATTGAAGGACTAACAAAAGCAGTTAGATGAGTTATGCATGTTAGTATTTTTCCATCTCAATAGTTATTCGTGGGGTGCATCAGTGCTTTTTATGAGTAAAAATGGCTCATCGTTGAGGCTCTGCATAGATTATCGCGAGCTCAATCAAGTCACTATAAAGAATAAATATTAGCTTTAAAGGATAGATGACCTATTCGATCAGTTGTGAGAGACACAATACTTCTTGGAGCTAGATTTACATTCTAGGTATCATCAGGTGTTAGGCCAAATGGAGGATATCCTAAATATGTCATTCCAGATCATTAGGGTCATTTCAAGTTTTTTGTCCATATCATTTAGACTATTAATGTGTTGGTAGTTTTCATGTAGTTGATGAACAAAGTCTTTCGCCCTATCCTGGACAAGTTCATTTTTGTATTCATCAATAATATATTAATATACTTGAGGACCCAAGAGGAGCATCAACATCACTTGGACAGTCCTACAAACTCTACGTGAGCACTAGTTGGATATCAAGATAGAGATAAATGAGTTTTAACAGGAAGATGTGAAGTTCCTTCAGCATGTGATCATCCAGGAAGGAGTGAAGGCTGAACCAACGAAGGTCGAGGCAATGTTGCAATGGGATGACCAACAATTGAGAACCTAGATGAATTAGGATCCTAATTTACAAGGATCCAGAGATATCAACCTAAGATTCCTGGCTTGAGAACTTAAATAAAATAGGAATCTCATTTGGAAAACTTAGGGACTCTTTACTTAGAACCCCAGTGTGTGTGTGTGTGTGTGTGTGTGTGTGTGTGTGTAGAGTGTGTTAGTTCTTCCTACACTAAGACTTTTCTTTTTAAGTGTTGGAGCAAAGTGTCCCTTGTCTTTTAGGGCCATAATGGAATGTATTCTATTGTATCCTCGATTCCTTCTAGGACCTTTTTTTTATTCCAATGCTTCTCATTCATATGTATCCGAGAATTTTGTGCATGATCTAGATTTACATGTAGTGGTAGCAGGGGAGTGGATGTTAGTAGCATCCCCCTTAAGAAAGTTTGTAGTCTCGGGCCTAGTGTGCTCATCTTGTCTTGAGTTCATAGGAGAGTTGGAGTTGTCTGTCGATTTGTTCGTGCTGAGAATGGCCGATTTCGAGGTGATTTTGGGGATAGATTGGTTGGCCCTGTATCATGCCATGTTGGACTATTTCAAGAAGACAGACACATTTTTATTCCCAACTAGCCATAGTTTCAGTATGTTGTGGTGCCCAAAGAAGTGCCATTAGAGATGCTTATGTCTTGGATGCAAGAGGAGCAACCGATAGTGCACATCGATTAGCTGTCGATCATTTTCCACTTCCCAAATGTGTTATAGGTGATGCCAAGGTTACTGCCTAGGAGGGCTATAGACTTTTATTTCAATTTACTTACCAGTACTATGCTAATCTCAAAGGCCCTGTATCATATGGTGCAGATAGAGTTGAAGGAGTTGCAAAACAAGTTAGATGAGTTATGTGTGTTAGGATTTATCCACCTGAGTAATTATCTGTGGGTGCATCCATGTTTATTTTTAAAAGAAGAATAAATGATCGTTGAGGCTCTACATAGATTATCGTGAGCTCAATAAGGTCACTATCAAGAATAAATATTCACTTTAGATGATAGATGACCTATTTAATCAGTTGCGAGAGGCACAGTACTTCTCGAAGATAGATTTACATTCTAGGTATCATTAGTTGTGAGTCCGAATGGAGGATATCCCAAATATGGCTTTCCAAACCCATTATGGTCATTTCAAGTTTCTGGTCATGTCATTTGAATTACCTATAAGCAGGTATTTTTCATAAAGTTGATGAATGAAGTCTTTCACCCCTTCCTGGACTAGCTCATTATTGTATTCATTAATAATATGTTAATATACTTGAAGACCCAGGAGGAGCATGAGTATCATTTGGAGATAGTCCTGCAAACTCTGCATGAGCACCAGTTGGATGTCAAGAAGGAGAAATGTGAGTTTTAGCCGGAAGATGTGAAGTTCCTTAAGCATGTGATCATCCGGGAAGGAGTGAAGGTCGACCATACGAAGGTCGAGGTAGTGTTGTCATGGGAAGACCTACTAATGCCACTAAGATCCAAAGTTTCTTAGGATTAGTCAATTTTTATCATCGATTTATCAAGGGCGTTTCACCTATTGCCACCTTAATGACCAAGTTGACCCAGAAGGGAGTGTCGTTTGAATAGAGCAACGCATGTGAGTAAGAATTCACAGAGTTGAAGACTCTTCTAACAAAGTCATTGGTCCTCACTCTCCCCTCTAGGAGTGAAGGATTTCTGGTATATACTGATGATTTGCGCACTGGGTTGGGTTATGTGCTAATGCAGCATGGAAAGGTTGTAGTATATTTTTATTCCCTGAAAACTAACCCTCGAGTACAATGAATTTGGTCGCAATTTTTCAAGTGTAAACCAAATGAAAGTCTTGTGTAACCTCATTTAGATTCACATTCATTCCACGCACGAATAATCAGAGTAACATAATTCAACTTAGCGGATCCAAAGAGAGGTATATAGATAATGAAAATCCAGAAATATAGGGCTAACAGCCAAAATTGCAATTCCAATAGTGGTGATCGCCCAAAATGAGGATTATATAAGCCATAATAAACATATAACAAAATCAACATATGGAGCATACCCATTCGGAGACTCCAACATATATAAGCACATAATTAACTAAATGAAAGGTCTTCCAATTTCGCCCGACACTCTTAAGACATCATAAGGAAAGAACAAGCCAATGCAAGCCCACCCGCCGAAAGCCTCGATAGAACTTGCATCAACAATAATGTTTGATTGGTGTTTAAAACATTGTCCCAAGTGGGAGTGAGTAGCTAACTTAGTGGTTCCTTTAGTCCTAAGTTATACATGTTATCGACTCAATCACCATAAGTAATGATAAAGCATGTAAACAAATACTTCTTAAATAATCTTATACGAATGAGATTATGAAATGATGCATTCGCCTTACAATCTAACAATCCCTCACAAGCGACTTCAATGCCTATGTCGGAAATGCTAACACTCCCTCATCAAGCAACTCCAATACCAAATTACAATATCTTATTCTCTTGCAATGACATTAATGCGCATGATTAGTCAAGTGATTATTAATTCCAATTCATACAACAGATTGGTGAAGCTATGATACGATGTTATATCACGAGTCCTTACCCGGATCGTGTAGCTCGCTGCGGCACATGGCGGCTCATCACCAATCCCTTGATCCAAATGTAGGTATCACCAGTTTATCTCACAAATCAATATATTTCAAAGGTACAACATGATACCCAAAGGTATGAGGATTAACCTGGTATGTGTCGTCACCCAAACACTAAGTGTGATCACTCAATTACGATGTGCGTGCTTGTCACATAAAACTAAATCACCATAAGGGAAGGGGTTTGTCACCCAATTCCATTCACACTCGAGTCATTTGAACGGTACTCTGGTGTGGAACCACTGGGTAGGTAATTTGGCAGGGGTCATTTAAACAACAATCTTTCATCTCCATCAATGCTCATTGGTCACTATAAGGAGGCTTGTCACCCCAACGTAGGCCGACGGCTCGGAGACGGTATCCCATACCACCATGTCCAGCTCATGAGTCTTAGTGGGATCATATCGCACAAACAGTTATGAATGGACTCATCAATGCAACAGAGCATCTTAGATTTAATTTGTTCGTATCATACATTGTGAACATTCATGATTCGTCAGCTAGTGGACTAATTTGATTGACTTGGGAGAACCTTAGTGCAACCAACATTGGGTGCAAACATCCCACATAGTCTAACTATTGTTGGTCATTCATGGTCAACCTTGGTTGATCGATCAAACCTAGGGTGGCTGGCCTAACTCGAGTCACCCCTTAGTTTGGGTGATTTATCGACTGACCTAACATCGTAAGCAATCCTAAAAATCGCTAAGGACTAATAATTCATCAGCAAATCATAATAAGATTTCATATGAAGCATAAATTCAATGAAACTATTACTAAGGAATGTCAATAAACATGTGAGCATCAATAGAAACAGCACAATCTGTAAATGCCTATACTAAGTACAATTAGGATAGTCAAATTTTATAGTCCTGAAAGGAGCACAAACACTCATGAAGATACTTTTCAACAACTCATGAAGAACTCATAAAAGCTCGATCAACATCTCAAGGAAGACTCAACATCTCAAGCCTTAAACGCTTTACATGGTTCGAATATTGGAACACTTTGTACGTGTCAACCATCAGGTGGTATAACCTTAGATTGGTCCTAGGTTAGGTGTATTTCACATGATATTAGAATAACATATAATTTTAAGTAAAATACACTGGACTTAGGCCAGCCCGACCTCAAGTTCGACCAACGTAACTATTTTCTGTCAACCCAACATAATTTGGGCAAGTATACAGTAAGAAAGATTTTTTTCAAAGCAAGTTTGGCCAACCCAACCTTAGGTTTGGCCATCCCAACCTGTCTGCTCAACTAGCCCGAAGTATGTTTGATCAAGTTTTCAACAAGATAAGATTTCAGATCTCATGGTGATTCGGCCAGCTGAATTGGAGGTTCAGCCATCCGAATTTTTGAAAGATTTCATTTCATGAAATCCAAAGATCCGTTGGAACAAAATCGTTGGAATTCGACCAACCCAACCTAAAATCGGGCCAACTGAATTTCTAAATCCTTGGACTATAAATAAAGGCTTTCGCTCACTCATTAAAAACATGAAAATTGGAGATCTATCTTCTCATGAAAAGCGTGAAAGTTTAACCCTCTTTAAGTTATTTGTGTGATTAACTCCTATATTGATTTAGCCTATTATATTCTCTTTTTCAAGTTAATTTAATCTTTTTTTAATAGAGTAATCCATACTCTACTTAAGAATTAGATAATTGAATTTTCAACACTAGGGTATTGTTTATTACTTTGAAAATATATTAGTTCCCTATATTCTTTTTGGGTTAAACACATATACGGCTTCATCAATATCCCAAAAAAGAATATCACTGCAATCAAGTTACAGTTACATCTTTAACTCGCCAATTGAAGATAAGTACCGTATTTACTTAATTTCATTTTAAGTTTTTCTAAGATAAGCTTGAAAATCTCAGCGGGTTGTTTTGTACTAATCCCATAAAAATCGCAAAGGAGGGTTTTATTGTGAGAGACCATGAAAATCACAGAGGGTTTATTATGATAGCCCGTGAAAATCACAAATAGGGTTTTGTTATGATAGCCCGTGTAAATCATAAAAACTGTATAAGGTTGTTAAGGTGATCATTTGAAAACCTTGAAATAATAAAATCCAGAATTATGAGGGTAGTATTTTTGGGAGTGGAGTACGTGTGGAGTTAAGCACTGTACATTGTGGTGATTATTTAATTATTTATATGTTTTACTTTGGATAGATTGTTTCTTACTAACTTTGATATTTTGATCTCAAAGACGTCGTGAAAGAAGGCTGTCCTACCTAAATATTTTAGGTGAAGGTTGTCCTACGAACTATTTTGAATCAAGATTTCAATACTCTAAGCAATTGAGAGTATTTTTTTTATTTTTTCACATTATATTAAAATATTTTATATTGTCTCATCCACCCCTCCCCTCTCCCTCTGGGACATCTATATCTCATACTTTCAGACTCACTTGAGCATTTCATTAAACATGTGAGCATCAATAAAAGTACACATTCAACTAGGCATTCTATCAAATATGTGGGCATCAATAGAATAACGCATTCAATCAATTAGGCATTTTATCAAACATATGAGCATCCATAAACAAGCAATAACACATGTTGTGATCAAATAAAAATGTGAACATGTTAGAATACACTAAGTTATTTACATACAACACATCATTAATAGAGACCATCAAGGGTTGATAAATAGAAACATAGGAATAATGGTCCACACCTTAAGAAGGGATTTTCAATCTTTGAGCTCTTAGGGTTAGGATTTTTTTTTAGAAAAATCACCAATTCCTAATATAAACTAAGGAAGTATCATTTATTGCAAGTAAAGTAGGTATAAGTTGTGAAATCGAAGGGTTGAATACAAGTCTTACCTTCAGTTGCAAGCGACGGTGGATTAGGCAAAAGATCCAGTAAGTTCAAGGGTTTGATCAATGAGATACTAGCCCTCAATCACCAAGATCCTTCCCTCTCTCTCACACTCACTCTCTTCCTTTTTCTCTTTCTCTCCTAAGGCATGAAATTCGTATGGGAGCAAGGGAGGCCCCTAAATGCCCTATTTATATGTAACGCCCTGAAATTTGGGGGTCAAGCATAACTCAGCTCCCGAGTTCCAAAACATCACTTATGCAACATAATGAATGATAATTGTATGTTGTCTATGTTAGTGCATAAAACATTAGATAGATCAAGTCAGATCAGTAGACATAATTCAGGGATATTAAGGTAAAGCAAACGGAAGACTTAATTACATAAATAATTCAAAAATAATCTCCAAATGATGCGTGCTCTGCCCAGGGTAACATATACAAATGTGCCTCAATACATATATCAACTGTACAAAATAATCCAATACATATCCTAAAAATCCCCACTGGTCAGGACAAGGCTCACATGAACCCGTCCGAGAACTGCATAAAGGAGAACGCCTCCTCGTCCTCATCAAAGTCTGGCTCTACCTCGCCAACATCCCCATCACCTTCAACTAAATCAGAGTCTGGTAGGTGTTTAAGTACCATCCCAGAACGTGGGAGTGAGTGATCAACTCAGTGGTACTATACAGCAAAGGTTAACATGTTATCAATCCAATCAAGCAGTAATGAAAAGGCAGTATAATTAAACAGGTCCTAGATACTCTTGTTAATGCAAGGATGATATGAAGAATGATGCATTCCCTCACCACAATCCCGTCTGCGACATCATCTAACGATCGCGGCATGAATCACTTCCTCAGTGCTCTATCACCAACCCCGTTAGCACATGCAATGTGATGAGATGAACATGCTTACCAAGTTCTTATTAGTCCTTTTCATACATCCGGATTGGGAAGCTAAGACACCTCCCTTGTATCAATTCCCAACATCGATCCATTCTAGGGTCGTCAGTCCTAGGGAATCTCATACCATGTTACGGTTCTAGGTCACTGCAAGGGCTGCTAGGGCTGTTGCGCTCAATCGTTACACTACTCCCCCATCACCAAATCAATACAGGCCTACTTGTATCCTCAAGACTGCAACAAGACTCGTCGCCCTTATGCAGTGTCAGGATATACTCGAGGTCACTACAGAGGGCTTGTCACCAATCAATGTAGGCTGACAGCAAGAATATAGTGTCCCATACCACCATAATCTGCGCACGAGAATAAAGTGCTCACTGGTCACTATGGGGAGGTTTATGACCCCAGCATAGGCCAACAGCTCGACCACGGTGTCCCATACCATCATGTCCGGCTCATGAGTCT
Source organism: Magnolia kwangsiensis (assembly GCA_037074715.1). NCBI lineage: Eukaryota > Viridiplantae > Streptophyta > Magnoliopsida > Magnoliales > Magnoliaceae > Magnolia > Magnolia kwangsiensis. The sequence goes on from CM073572.1 coordinate 140,033,544, forward strand.
TAGGGGATCACGGTACTACGGTTAACGGGAGTTTCTCAGGTAAGCTCAGTGTCTTAGATTCAAACAGTGGTGACCAAACATGGTCAACAAACATCGATCAATTGGGTTAGTTGATAAGTTTAACTAGGCCAAGCGCACGTTGAGTTGAATGACATAGAATGCATAAGCACTCCATGTGGTCTAACCACTGTCGAACATCCCAAGCACAACTCAGATTCGTTAAACTCATCCTGTGTGGTAAAAATGACCTCAACCACCATTTGGAGTACAATTACCGATTACCTAGACTATAGCACAGCCCCATTCACATACAAATTCCATAACAGGCATATGAGTCATATCCTACAATCATATGGACGTTCATGAAGTATAACTTAAATGTAAATACAGTACATGGAGGAAATCATACACTCAAGTATAGTGATGGAGATTCATGCCTCAACAACCTTAGCAATCACATTTTTACTAACTACTAACTCATTTAGGCATTTAAACAAATACTTATATTACACTATTCAACATACATCACATTTGTCGATGCCAATGCATATTAGGGAAAGTCCTTTCACCAAGGAGTTGCCGCATGCATATCAGATATATAATAATGACAAATAAACATGGAAACAAAAACAACAGATTCCATAAATATACAGGTATTCTAACATATTCATTAAATACGCTATTTAAAATATAAAGAATACATATACGAAAATCAAAATGGATAGCGCATTTGGCATGTGTAACGGCAATCACAACATGAATAAATCATTATCTAACATTGAAAGTATTGAAAACCATAACCTAAACGTATATAGTCGGCACCTTAAACCAGAAAATGCATATAAGAGGTGATTCAGACGATAAGTCTTCGTCAACGGTGGATACGCTACCTATGGCATGAAATAGGTTACCTAGAACTTCATTACAACTAGTCTAAGCTTCAAAATAAGTTAGGGTTGGCTTGACTTACCCAAAAAAAGAATCAGAATCGCCGAAAGAATGATTCAGATAGGCAGGTTAATGAAGAGATGGACTAGGAAGAATTCTATGGAGATTCGACAGATTCTCCCACACTTTCTCTCTCTTTTCTCTCTCTTGGAAACCTAAGGTTTAGGAAATTTGTATGGGATTTGAAACTAAGGGTTTAAGGCCTATTTATAAGCCTAAACACGATAAAAACAGACTTAGAGCTAAGGTACACTTAGGTTAAACCAAATCGAGCCTGTTCCGATCCAACGGAGTACTTCTGGAGGTCCTCTTATCAAATGCGGTCGGACTTAAGCTCACTAGCATCGAATCTTTAGTAAGTTAAGTTTTTAGTCCGATTGGATTTCCAGATCGTCTGTGGTGGACCAGCTTCAATTCAACAGTTACCGAACTTAAATCAGGGTTATAAGTTTTATGATATAAAAGGGCCACTTATCCTGATCCGAGGGTGAATTTGGGTCGAATTCTAATGGTCAGAACGCTTAAAAATAACACACAAGTGAAACATTCCAGATTACTAAAAAATATAATTAATTTTTTAAAAATCCTCATTTTCTTACTCTCTTTACTCCGGGCTCAATAAAATGGTCTCAGGACATCGTTTGGGCTTGATTTTCTAGGTGATTGTCAAGTACAACTAGGCGGTCAAAATGGTCTAAGTTCATAGCTATCAGGCTTTCGATGCGTGGTCTAGAACCAATACAAAGTTACAAAGCATTCCCAGGAGGAACTGGGTTTAGAGTTGGATCCTAGATTTCAGGGTAAGATACCGTTAAGGATTCTCTAGGTTCTGGGTCTTACAGATCACATTGAATGCTATTGGTGCTAATTCCATAAGTAATCTAGTTTAGAATTAATCTAGTTTAGCATGGCTAAAACACATTAAAGTTCTAAAGGATTTAGTTCTAAAAGATTTCTGCTAAAGGTGGTACTCGGGTCTACGTACGGATTTTTCTAGGTCGTTACAATCTACCCCCTTAAGAAAAAAATTTCATCCTCAAAATTCGTAACTTCTCATACTCCTCGAGGATCTGGGGGTAATTCTTCCTGACTTCAGCTTCCGTCTCCCAGGTAGCTTCTTCTTCGTAGTGGTGTGTCCATAGTACCTTCACAAGTGGGATAACCTTACTACGCAATACCTGCTTCTTCCTATCCAAAATACGCATCGAGCGCAGTTCATAAGTTGCATCCTCGCTCAACTGCACCTGCTCCCATCTGATAATATGCGAAGGATCAAGAACATACTTCTTCAGCATGGACACATGAAAAACATTATGCACGCCCGAGAGTGGTGTGGGCAAAGCAAGGCGATATGTTACTGCCCCCACTGGATCAAGTATCTGGAATGGACCAATAAATCTCAGCATGATCTTTCCCTTCTTACCAAACCTAAGAACTCCTCGCATAGGGAAAACTTTCAGGAACACATGGTCCCCAACATCGAACTCAAGCGGTCGCCCTCTCGTATCGACGTAGCTCTTCTACCTGTTCTGTACTGAGAGTAGTCGACGCCGAATAATGTCGATCTTCTCGGAAGTCGCCTAAACCAACTCTGGGCCAATCAAAGTCTTCTCGCCCACTTCTTCCCAACAATGCAGCACTACACGGACGACCATACAATGCCTCATAGGGAGCCATACCAACACTCGCTTGGAAGCTATTATTGTATGCAAACTCTGCATAAGGAAAACAGTCATCCCAACTATCCTTGAAGTCCAATGCATAGCTCGTAACATATCCTCCAAAATCTGATTCACACGCTTCGTCTGCCCATCTGTCTGCGAATGGAACGTGGTACTGAACTTCAACTTCACACCCATCGCTTCCTGGATACAAGTCCAGAAGATAGATGTGAATCGGGTGTCTCTATCTGACACAGTCTCCAAGGAAACTCCATGCAGGCGTACAATCTCCCTGATATACAATCTAGCCAACTCTTCTGTAGAATTTTTTACTCTGATCAGTAGGAAATGAGCTGACTTTATCAACCTATCAACGATCGCCCAAATAGAGTCATGTCCCTTCCTCATCTTCAGTAGACCAAAAATAAATTTCATGGAAATAAAGTCCCACTTCTATTCAGCTATGGGCATGGGCTGAAGTAGTCTAGGAGGTCAGCGATGCTCTGGCTTAACCTGCTGTCACGTGAGACAACGGGATACGAACTCAGCAATGTGGACCTTTATATTGTCCCACCAATACGATCTCTTTATATTCTGATACATCTTCATGCTACTTGGATGCATCGCAAGCCTCGAACTGTGGGCTGACTTAAAATCTCTCGTCTCAAGTTAGGTATATCTGGAACGCATAGACGGCCTCAAAATCCTAAGCCTCCATCCGTACCAATAGTCCACTCAGAGTCCCCGTCGGTACCAACCCGCTCCTTCATCTTTATCAGAAATTCATCGCCTGCCTGAGCCTCAATAATACAGCTATCTACGAGCGGTTGTACACAAATATGTGCGACAACTTCATACGGCTCTTCCACTGTGAGCTTCTGCTCAAAGTCTCGCACAAATTCCACCATAGCCCATTCTGTCACCATAAGCAGAGCCGCAAATTCTATAGCCTTCTTACAACTCAACGCATCTGCCACAAGGTTCACCTTGCCCGGATGGTAAGAAGCCTCGAACTTAAAGTCTTTCAAGGTTTCCATCCATCGGCGCTGTCTCATATTCAAATCTCGCTGGGAGAATATATATTTAAGGCTCTTGTGGTCACAAAAGAGCTTGAACTCCTCTCCGTAGAGGTAATGTCTCCAGAGTTTTAATGTGAAGATGACAGCTGCCAATTCTAGGTCGTGCGTAGGGTGATTCTCCTCGTGCTTCCTTAATTGTCTCGAGGCATACGCAATCACCCTGTCCTTTTGTATAAGGACACAACCCAAATCAACGCGAGACGTGTCGGTATATATCATATACTTAACCCCTTGCTCTGGCAATAGTAGTACAGGGGCGGACGTCAACTTGTCCTTCAGCTCCTGAAAAGCTACTTCAGCCTTCTCATTCCAAGCAAACTTCAAGTCCTTCCTTGTGAACTGAGACAATGGTCTGGCAATCTTAGAAAAATCTTAAATGAATCATGGATAGTAGCCTACCAGACCCAGAAAACTCCTCTGAACCGGGCTGCTTCTAATCCTGAACCGCAACTACCTTAGCGAGGTCAACCGCAATGCCTTCCTTGGACACCACGTGTCCCAGGAACTTAACTTCTTCCTTTCAGAAGTCGCATTTCTTATAATGTGCGAACAACTGGTTTTCCCTGAGAGTCTTCAATACCGCTCTCAGGTGCTCCTCGTGTTCTTCCCAACTCGGGGAGTATATCAAAATGTCATCGATAAAGACAATGACAAACCTGAACAGAAATGGCTGAAACACTCTGCTCATCAGATCCATGAACACGGCTGGAGCATTCGTGAGTCCAAAAGACATCACGAGAAACTCATAATGACCAAAACTGGTCCTGAACGCCGTCTTCTGCACGTCCTCATCCCTGACACGCAACTGATGATACCCATACTGTAAATCTATCTTCAAGAAATAACGTGCCCCCTTCAATTGATCGAACAGATCATCAATCCTAGGCAACGGATACTTGTTCTTCACTGTCACCTGATTCAACCTACGATAATCAATACACAACCGCAGGGAAACGTCTTTCTTCTTCACAAACAAGACGGGCGATCCCCAAGGTGACACGCTCGGCCGAATGAAACCCGCTTAAAGCAAACCATCTATATGACTCCTCAACTCTTCCATCTCACATGGAGGCATACGATACGTTGGTAGGGAAATCGGTGTCGCACCGGGCACAAGATCAATAGAGAAGTCAATCTCGCGCCGAGGAGGAAGCCCTGGAATCTTCTGAAATACATCAGAAAAATCGTGAACTACTGGCATATCTTCTAACATCAAAACATCAGAACTCTCTAACATAGAAGCGTAATTGCTAACATGGCAGGACCAACTGACTTGAACCAGAAAAGAGAAGGCCGTGCCCTCAGGTCCATAGGCTGTCACAACTCTGGCCTCGTAATCAATCTCTACTCTCATCCTCGCGAGCTAGTCCATCCCAAAAATAACATCATAATGACACAGTGGGGCGACAATTAAATTGACGACCACTGCCCTACTACCCAAAACTATCGAGCAAGACTCACAGGTCTGAGTAATATCTGATGTAGTCCCTGTAACTGTCATGAGTCTCACTCCCTTCGCAGGAGCCATAACCAAACCTAGTCGCTTGACCATAGCACAAGAAATGATCGAAACAGTGGACCCAGTGTGTAACACCCTGGATTTTGGCTAACCTGGGATTTGACGTCCTTAGGCAGTGGGTCAATTAAAACACCTGAAAAATCGTTCAGAACCCAATTTCATAGCCAAAGAAACCACTTAGGATAAATTTCTTTAGAAACTAAGCATAAGTTAGCTAGCGCAACGTTGGAGTGGCTGGGAAACAGTCCCTGATTACTTTAAATACGTTCTACCAGACCCAAAGCGAGTGGAACCAATGACCCTATAATGCTCTAAAGCCTCGGATCAAACTCTAAGCCGGTTTGTTCTCGGGACCTCCTTGAAACTTTGTATTGGATCTAGACCGTGCGTCGTAAGTCAGATGCCTACCATCTTAGACCATTATGACCACTTAGCTGGGCTTGGCAATCGTTTCGAATATCAAGTCCAACTGACGATCACAGGCTATTTCATTGAGCCCGGACCGAAGAGAGTGTGAATAGGGACATAGTTGGAATTTCAAATTCAAATCTGGCACACAAATTTGACGCATCAGTATTAAGCATTCTGACCATCAGAATACAGCCAAATTACACCCTTGGATCTGGAAAAATTTCTATTACATATCACGAGACTTATAGGCCTGATCTTGGTGCGGTGACCGTTAAACTGAAACTGGGCCGCTACGTGCGATCTGGGAACCCTACCGGCCTGAAATCTGGATGCGTGCTAGATCCAGTATGCACGAGCTTAAGTTCGACCGCATTTGGCCAGGGGACCTCCAGAAATGCTCTTTTGGACCGAAACAGGCCCGATTTGGATATACTTTAAGTATACCTTGACTTGGAGCCTATTTTGGGCATGTTTAGGCTTATAAAAGGGGTTGAAACCCTCACTCCTCTCTCCCATCCGAATTTGCAAAAATCCCTAGATTGGGAGAGAGAAAAGGTGAGAGTTTGTGAGAGAGATTGGAGGAGAATTCCTTGCCGCTTGTGCTACCTGTTGCAAGTGCCTAAGCAACGCAACTCAATCACGTTGCCGGTGATTTCTCCGCTTTTCTAGGTAAGAAAGTACCCTAAATAGTTACTGATTTGAGTTTCCTTTGTTTCCATAGCGATGTAGCTTATGGATCTCGTGTATTAGGTTCCTTATTCGCCGTAGACGAAGCGTATACGCTCCGTTCGAATTCTCATCCCTAAAAGGGAAAAGGTGCGGATATTAGACGCTTTGATTGACTGTTTCCAAAGCTTTCAATGTCGTTTAATAGTAGATTCTTGACGGCAACGCCGTTTGACATGTACAACATGCTCTCCGTTTTCTGTTTCGTAAATTAACGAAGAATATGAGATTTAGGGCATTTTAGTCATTTGTAGGAAGTACAGTTTACATTCATATTTTGCTGATGTGATTGACATGGTTTGTTGTCGCATTAGGAAGTTAGGAATGCGTGCATAATTAGTTTGGCGAAGAGATTCGCCTAAATGCGCACGTCGGATCGACATACCATATGTAGACTTAAGTGTGTAGTGTAAGTGTTTGTATAAATGCTTGTATTAGTATGTATTGGCTTAAATGGTGTTATGGATTAGTTTGAGATTGATTTCTCAATGAATATGTTGATGTGAATGACTTCCTACATGTTAGCCATATGTACGATTTCATTATATGTATGAAATGCATGTGCTTAATGATTCATTTAAGTGGTATGTTATAACATGTGCTTGATGAGTTTCTTATGACTTAGTTGGAGAGTGAATTCTCAATTAATACGCTGATGGTGATGATTTCCTATATGTTGGCGATATGTATAATTTCATTATATGTATGAAAGGCATGTGTTTGAAGACTTGCTTAAGTTGTATGTAATGACATGTGTTAACATGCTCACATGGTTCCATTTCATTTCCATTACCCTTACACAACTACTGATGTGATTCTATGATTGTTTGGGACTATGCCTAGTCCAGGCGGTCGGTAACCGAAAGAATTCGTGGTTAGCTTATCTTGGCCACGAAGGACGTGTCGATGAACGCGAGTCGTGTTGGAGTTGGCGGCAGTGGTTAGGCCACGCGAAGTGTTTTACGCACTTCATGTCGTTCGACTTGCGATGCGCTCGTGCCAGTCGAGCTCGTCAAGTAACCCGACTGGCCGATGTATGTTCACTTTGTATGAGTCATAACTGCTTGAACCTAGGGTACTGAACTTACCATTGTAAACCCTGTTAACCATGGTACCTTGATCCATAAAGACTCATGAGCCGGGCATGGTGGTATGGGACACCGTGGTCGAGCTGTCGGCCTACGCTGGGGCCACAAACCTCCCCGTAGTGACCAGTGAGCACCTAGACTCGTGATCAGATTATGGTGGTATGGGACACTATATTCTAGCTGTCGGCCTACACTAATCAGGCGACGAGTCCTTTGTAGTGACCGCGAGCGTATTCTGAGTCTACGGGAGGCGACGACCCTTCAGTAGCAGTAGAGTACAGTAGGCCTGTATTGATAAGGTGATGGGGGAGCGGTGCAACGAGTGCGAGCAACAGCCCTGGCAGCCCTTGCAGCGACCTACAAAATATACATCGTATGAGATTACTAGGAGTGACGACCCTAGACAGGATCTGTGTTGGGATTGATATAAGGGAAGTACCTTAGTTTCCCAATCCTGCTGTTTGAATGGACTAATAACGACTTGGAATTCATATCACCATAGCATTGCATGTGCCTGGAAGATGTGGAGCACTCTAGGGAGTGTGGCATGCCGCGGTCGTAAGATGTTGCCGTATGAGGGTGATCGTCGGTGAGGGCATACATCACGTCATGTCATAATTGCATTAACAACAGTATTAGGATTGTTTGATTTATTGCTTTACTATTATCGCGTGATTGATTTGAGAACATGTTAATCCTTGCTCTAATATTCCACTGAGTTAGCTACTCACTCCCACGTTACGGGACGGTGTTCCTGGACACCCACCAGACCCTTTTGTGATTGCAGATGATGGCGCGGCCTATGAGGCGGAGCTGGACTTGATGATGAGGAGGAGGATCCCTCCTTTATGTGTGTTCTGATTGACGGGATTACAGGGAGGTTGCTTAAATACCTTGACACTTGTCATTTTATATTTTTAGAGCACTCATGTATATTCTTTTGGTTACTTTTGAAGTATACATGTATGTATATAACCTGGTAACATGTTCACACTCTGGAGACATACAATGGTTTATATATGTTAGACATACTATTACAGTCTTCCGCTTGCAAATTTAACTATCTCTGGAGTATGATATGCTGTTCTGGCTTAATCTCACTCATGTTTAATACATTATCACAGACAACATTCAATCATACATTTCTATGTTGCATAAATAACATTTTGGAACTCGGGAGTTGGGTTTTTGCTCGACCCCCCGATTTTCGGGATGTTACACAGTGTCCACCAACAGGAAGATAGGCGTACCTAAGATGTGCGCAGGAACCTTAAATGATGTCGGTGCTGAATCTACCTCGGGCGCCTCAGCTGTGAGCTCAGGAACCTTAAATGATGTCGGCGCTGAATCTGCCTCGGGTGCCTCAACTGTCGATGAGGTGGAGGAACCATGGGCCATTGTTGTGGCCTGAATCGAGGTGTTGGAGGTCTGAAGGATGGATGAGCTGGTGCTGATTGAAGGCGCGATGCAGAAATAGCCTAAGGCATCGGACGGCCGATCCTTTGAGACGGCGAGAACTCACTGTCTCGCATCCTGAAAAAGTAAGAAAACTTAGTGTGGCTAGGCTTCTTACAATAGCCGCACCTCACATCAGGATGCCTCACATAAGCAGGAGATGCAGAAGACCCCTGCGGTGACTCAAACCGAGGCCTCTTAGCGAAGAAAGGCCTACTCACATACTCAGGTCACGGCCTAGGAGCCACAGGTGCACGTGCGCGGGACAACCCATCCTGCTCTGCTCATAAGGACATGCTCACCAGCTCCATATAAGAAAAAATGCCGCACAACACATCTTCGATCTAATCTCGGGCCGTAAACCCTCAAAAAAATTCTTTATCCTCAACGGCTGATCACCCAAAATCAATAGAGCATACCTGCCAAGCTCTGTAAACTTATTCTCATACTCCGTCACCGACATGCCTCCCTGACGAAGGTGAAGGAACTCACTCTCCTTCTCGTGCCGGTACGTAACAGGAAAATACTTCTCGTGGAAGCATGCCTCAAACTGTAACGCCCGTGAAAAATCCGTACTTGGGCTCGAGTACCAACTCGACCCGAAATCGCGTAGAATTAAATTCCATGGAAATTAAGCATAAGTTAGCTAGCGCAACGCTAGAGTAGCTGGGAAATAGTCCCTGATCACTTTAAATACGTTCTACAAGACCCAAATCGAGTAGAACAAATGACTCTACAATACTCTATAACCTCGGATCAAACTCTAAGCAGGTTTGTTCTCTGGACCACTTTGAATTCTTGTATTGGATTTAGACCGCGCGTCGAAGGTCCGATACCTCCTATCTTAGACCGTTAGAACCGCCTAGATGGACTTTACAATCATCTCGAAAATCAAGTCAAACCGATAATCACAGACTATTTCGTTGAACCCGGACTGAAGAGACCGCGAATAGGGACAGATTTGGAATTTCAAATTCAAATCTGGCACACGACTTGACACGTCAGTATTAAGCATTCTAACCGTCGGAATTCATACAGATTACACCCTCGGATCAGGAAAAATTTCTATTTATTATCATGAGACTTTCAGCCCCGATCTACGTGCGGTGACCGCTGAACTGAAACTGGTCCGCCACGTGCGATCTGCGAACCTTGCCAGACTGAAAACTTAATACATGCTACATCTGGTACGCATGAGCTTAAGTCCGATCGCAATCGACCAGGGGACCACCAGAAAGCAGCTTTTGGACCGAAACAGCCCCGAAATGGATAGGCACCAAGTAAACTTCGTTCCGGAGCCTGTTTCCGACATTTTTAAGCTTATAAAAGGGATTGAAACCCTCATTTCCCTCTCCCATCCAAAAATTGCGAACCCTAGGATAAAGGAGAGAGAGTTTGAGAGAAAGAGTAGAAGGGATTTTTCCCGCTTCCGAGCCACCGATTGCTGCTGTTTCAGTAATTCTTCCCAATCACCTGGACGGTGATTTCACCGCTTTTTCAGGTATGAAACGACCCTAAAAGTTGCTGATTTAGGGATTACTTGGATTTGTAGCGTGTTAGCTAACGTACTTCATAAATCAGGTCCTCCTACTGCCGTAGACGAATCATACACGCTCCGTTCAAAATCTCGCATCCGTAAGAGACTAGGGGAGGATTTTAGACGCTTTGATTGACGGTTTACAACGCTTTCAATGTCGTTTAATAGTATATTATCGACGGCACCACCGTTTGACATGTACAACATGCTCTCCGCTTCCTGTTTCGTAAATTAACGAAGAATATGAGATTTAGGGCATTTTAGTCATTTGTAGGAAGTACGGTCTACATTCATATTTTGCTGACGTGATTGACATGGTTTGTTGTCGCATTAGGGAGTTAGGAATGCTTGCATAATTAGTTTGGTGAAGAGATTCGCCTAGTTGCGCACTTTGGGTCGACATACTATATGTAGACTTAAGTGTGTAGTGTATGTGTTTGTATAAATGCTTGTATTAGTATGTATTGAATTAAATGATGTTATATAGTAGTTTGAGATTGATTTCTTAGTTAATATGCTGACCTAAATGATTTCCTACATGTTGACCATATGCATGATTCCATTACGTGCATGGAAAGTATGTGTTGAAGATTTGCTTAAGTTGAATGTTATAACATGTGTTAACATGCTCATATGATTATATTTCAATTCCAATACCTTTACATATATTGCTAATTTGGTTCCATAAATGTTTGGGACTAGACTTAGTCCAGGTAGTCGGTAACCGAGCAAATTCGTGGCTGACTGGTCATAGCCACGAACGACGCGACGATGAACGTGATTCGTGTTTAGAGTTGGCGGAAATGGTTAGGCCACGCGAAGTGTTTTACGCACTTCATGTCGTTCGACTTGAGATGCGGTTGCGCTAGTCGAGCCCGTCAAGCAACCCGACTGGCCGATGTATGTGCACCTTGTATGAGTCATAACTGCTTGAACCTAGGGTACTGAACTTACCACTAAAAACCCTGTTAACCATGGTACCTTGATCCACGAAGACTCATGAGCCGGGCATGGTGGTATGGGACACCGTGGTCGAGCTGTCGGCCTACGCTGGGGCCACAAACCTCCCCGTAGTGACCAGTGAGCACCTATACTCGTGAGCAGATTATGGTGGTATGGGACACTATATTCTAGCTGTCGGCCTACACTGATCAGGCGAGGAGTCCTTTGTAGTGACCGCGAGCGTATTCTGAGTCCACGGGAGGCGACGACCCTTCCGTTGCAGTAGAGTACGGTAGGCCTGTATTGATAAGGTGATGGGGGAGCGGTGCAACGAGTGCGAGCAACAGCCCTGGCAGCCCTTGCAGTGACCTACGAAATATACATCGTATGAGATTACTAGGAGTGACGACCCTAGACAGGATCTGTGTTGGGATTGATACAAGAGAAGTACCTTAGTTTCCCAATCCTGCTCTTTGAATGGACTAATAACAACTTGGAAATCATATCACCATAGCATTGCATGTGCCTGGAAGATGTGGAGCACTCTAGGGAGTGTGGCATGCCGCGGTCATAAGATGTTGTCGTATGAGGGAGATCGTCGGTGAGGGCATACATCACGTCATATCATCTTGCATTAACAAAAGTATTAGGATTGTCTGATTTACTACTTTACTATTATCGCATGATTGAATTGTGAATATGCTAATCCTTGCTCTATGATTCCACTGAGTTGATCACTCACTCCCACGTTACGGGATGGTGTTTGCAACACCCACTAGACCCTGTTGTAGATGCAGGTGAGGCCGAGATCCAGGAGGTGGAGCCAGAGATCGACGAGGACTAGGATGAGTTCTCATATTTGCAGTATCACGACGGCTTCCCGTAGGAGACCTGGATCGATGGGGTTTCAGTGGGACTATTTGGAACATTACCTTTTTTGTTCATGTATATGTATTTGAGACTCAGAGATGTATTCATACTTTAGAGACAGATGAGATTTACTTATTTTTTTATACAGTGATATACATATTGTTTAGTCTTCCGCTTGCTTTTATCACTGGATCTGAAGTATGAATTACAGTTTTGGTATACTTTTACTCATGTGAATGCTTTAAATCTGACAACATTGAATCATAATCATTTTTGCTGCATAAGTGACGGTCTGGAACTCGGGAGTTGAGTTTATACACGACCCCCGATTTTCAGGGTGTTACAAGTTGGTATCAGAGCATGAATGAGAGTATACTGGGCCTGGGTTATGGTTTCGCGACGTACGCTGTCGCTTCCTTTGACTTAGGTGGGTGCGAGAAGGGTCTAGAAACACGTCTAGGATCGCAGATTCGCCGATAGGCGAAGTCTATTAGAATCGATCGCAAGATCGAGTCTGTAACGCATCTCGGGACGCGTAAGGCAACCCGAATCGTTTCTAAGCTGTAGGAAGTCGGGTTGAGACGTCCTATGAGCGGTTTTAAACCGCAAAAGTGAATCCTTGGGCCGTGGGATGACCACGACTCCTGTAATCAATCATCAGGGCTTAAAAACCCCGTTTCACCAAAAATCTTCAAAATTCCTCCTCTAAATACTCTAATATTTATTTCCTTCTTATCCATTTCATATTAGGCATCAAAACTAATGTGAAAATAACAAAAATTAGTACTTTCACAAAATTTTACAGTGAATAGTAAAATTTCATGAAAAATGGCCATAAGGCCATTCTAACTTCACTTTCTTTAGCAAATAAGAATCTATATAGATGTACTAGCTCCTTCTACCCCAAATTCATATGCTGCATCATAGGGTTTAGTATTCAGAATTGTGATGTGGTCCCGGAAAGCCCCGAACACATATTTGGGCTCATACAGATCAAAATACAATGAACCAGGGGGTGGGCCATATATTTTTGGACTCCTTGGATCATGGGGGACCAGACCCATGTAGTCCCATCCGCCAACTTGGAGGTTGGCTGGCGATGCCATCGCCGGTCCGGCGATGCATCGCCGACCGGTGGGGCCCCTTTGCCATGAAATTTGGGCGCACGCCCTTAAATGGGATGTACATCCTCCCCATATACCTCCCATCCCATGAAAATCCCTAAAACACCCCCCTCCTTCATAAACAGCCCTCCCCTAAGCCCTATTCTTGTTTTCCAGCAGCCATTTCCAAACTCCGGCATCCCAAATCACTCCTACGTCCCTCCTTGGCCAAAACCGACCACCACCCATCACTTATTGGGAGTTGGCAGCCCCTCCTCTTGAAGATCTCACCATTTGGAGCTCCAAAAATCTCCAAATAGAGCTGAAATCGTGAGGTGCTCCATTCTACTTTTTTGTTTGTATTTCTCCTTGAAATTACAGCCTTGGGAAGCTTGAAGCATCCCTCTACGACGCCTAGATTTTCTTTTTCCAGATTGGGCAGCCACTTCTCCGCATTTTTATCATTTTCCATGGCTTTCGTGGAAGCCATTTTGGGCCTTTTATCACTCTCATCCATCATATCTTTGATGGGTAAGAGGAAAATCACAAAAGACGAGGTTGGGCCGAGCTGCCCTGATCGGTCGAGAAGACCGCGGGGTGGTGCCGCAAGTTCAAGTGCAGCCGCAGGTCCAGCTGCAGTCCTGGAGTGCCGTACAAAGCGGGATTTGGATCCCCATGCACACCTTGGGCGAACAATTCTATCGGAGATGCCTCATGGCCAATACACTGATCGCAAAGTGTTATTTGAGGCGGACGTAGATGGACGATTATTCGGTGAGTATCTGTTGTTCGAACGCATTGAAGCTGCGCATTGGGGTCCGATCTTTGAAGCTCGCGCTCATGCTAATGTGAGCACCGTTCGTGCCTTCTACGCAAGTATCCAGAATCCTACCTTGGAGCTTTTGCAGTTTAAAATCCCTTTTGGCAGAGATCGGATGGCTACGATCGACGTTCGGTTGATTGCGCGACTTCTCAACGTGCCTCTAGGTGATATGCATCCTAGTGAGAAGAATCTGAGGACTAGACGTGAACGAGATCGCCGCACCAGGTTTCTGTGCAGTAAGTTGGTTCCATGGCAGCCTAATAATAGCCTCAAGGCGACGTATATGTCTGAGGATTTGCGCCTGCTGCACCATATCTGCACGTTCAATGTTTATCCCAGGTCGACGAACCGCATTGAATGTACACGTCTTATGGTCGATTTCTTATATCCGGTGGCCCAGGGAGAGAACGTATGTATGGCCACTTTCATCTTACGGCAGATAGTTCTCATAGCCAGGTCAAGAAGAACATCCGAATCGCTTCCCTTTGGCCGACTTATTTGCAAGATTGCGCTTGAGTTTGCCTATAGACTTGGGCCGGAATTGCCGGTATCGATTCATACCATTGATGAGTCAACAATGGTCAAGATGAAGATTGGGTCACAATACCGTGAAAATCAACTTGAAAGGATAGTGAGGATGACTTTGATGATGAGGAAAATCAAAGCGAAGAAGAACCTAGAGCAGAGGTTCAGGAAGAAGCTCAGGAAGAAGCAGAAGAGGAGGCTCAGGATACTGATGAGAGCCCTCCTCCTTCTGCGCAGGCTACTATCGACAATCGCATTGCTCGGATGGAGGAGAGTCAGACCGCTTTGCGAAGGAAAGTCCAAGAACTTCGCGCAGAAGTCGCTGATGCTAAGGCCGTTACAAAGAAGAAATTTGGCAAGGTGACTCGCACCTTGAAGGCGATCCTGTGTTGCTTACAGGATAAGGGTGCTCCTCCTCCGTCACCAGACTCCGACTAGCGATGCGATCTTTGATGTTATTATCAGTAGTTAGTCATTTCCTGCTTTATGTGTGTAAGCCTGTTAGGGCTAGTGCTTTGCTTATGTTGCTGTTGCTTAACTATCTTAATTCCCATGTATTTCTCGTCATGATGCTTGTAAGGATATATCCCTTGTATTGTGACAATTTTGGTTAAATGAAATGCATGGAATTCCTTTGACTCCTTATGTGAATGATTGCGGTGTATTTGTGCTAATGAGACTGACAAGGTTGCGCCCTATTTTGAATATAGGGAATGCCGCCTAAGGCTACGCGGAGCACAGTTCGGCTTGCATTGACAGAGCATATGGATCAGACTCCTTCGCAGTCTGGCACCCATGCGGACCCTTCTTTGGGCCCGATTCCTGAGGCAGTTCGATCGTCTCAGCCTGCTGCTAGTCCTACAGATGGACCACCGCCATTTACGCCATCAGTCAGAGAGCCACATCGCGCATCTACTTCCACACAGCATCCGCCACAACCTGCTCCACCCCCTGACAGATTCGAGCCGATGATGGCTATGATGCTGCAGCAGGAGCAGCTTCTGACTACCACAGTGGGGACATTAGCCCAGGGTGGGGGTGCGGCTCCATCTACACCACCTGCGCATCCAGCTGAGGATGCCTATACATACTCCCAGCATGAGGGCATGGCTCATCCTGGGCCGCCTGCTTTCCCTGCGGGGAATCCTGCCGATACACGGGGCCTATTGGAGCGATTTCAGCGCTTGCGGCCTCCCACTTTCACGGGTTCTCACAGACCCGAGGAGGCTGAGTACTGGCTCGACCGGGTGTCGAAGATCTTGCGGATGTTGCATTGCACCAAGGCCGAGCAGGTAGAGCTGGCTACCTTCCTATTTGAGAGAGAGGACAGCATGTGGTGGGATAGCGTACTGCGAACCGTTGCCGTAGACTTTGTATGGACGTGGGCAGCATTTGAGTTCCGCTTCCATGAGAAGTATTATCCCCAGACTTACAGGCACGACAGGGAGAATGAGTTTCTCCGTCTCAGACAGGCAGCGATGACAGTTACAGAGTATGAGCATTGGTTCACGGAGTTGGGCAGGTACGTCCCGACGATCTTGACTGATGAGCAGATGCGCATATGGCACTTTTTGGAGGGTTTACGACCGGATATTCGGTCGAAGATGTGCTGTGTTAGCATTCCCTCCTATGCAGAGTTGATTCACATGTCCAAGCGGGCAGAGCAGGACGTGGATCGACTTGCGCGATCTCGTGGCCCGGCTGCTTCTAGGCCACGACCAGACTTACCAGACAGGCCCTTCGCGGGCAAGAGGCCTCGCATTGATCCTCCTACTAGGACTACGGCGCCTGTACCACCGTTTTGGTGCCCTGATTTGACATGTACATACTGTGGGAGGACAGGCCACTTGGCGCAGAGCTGCTTTTCGAGGATGCGGGACAGTGGGTTCTCACCGCCACAGAAGATTGACCGTGTACGTCCACAGGTGAAATCATCACCGCCTATACGGTCAGCTCCTGCGCGTCCTTCTTTCAGACCTCCGGTATCGCAGATTAGACAGCCTCCACGGCCCTTGACACAGCAGCCGAACCGGCCACAGCAGGCTCGGGTTCATGCATTGACAGCTGAGGCAGCTGCGACGCCGACTTTTCAGCATTCAGCCTTCGAGGTCATGGCCCATATTGGAGGTACTCCCGTTCTTGTCATGGTGGACACTGGTTCCACGATTTCTTTGATATCGCGTGCCGTAGTCAGGCGTCTTGGGTTACAGACTATCACTATGGATAGCATGCGAGTCTTTGTAGCTCATGGAGATTATTCGGATATCACCCAGATGTATGAGGGTTGTTTAGTTGATCTGGGAGGCAGGACGATGACTCTGGATCTTGTCGTCGATCCCTCGCTCGTTTATCTCGACGTCATTCTTGGCATGGACTGGTTGACTGCAGCGAGACCCGAGACTGACTGCGAGGCTCGTATGGTGACGGTGTACGAGCCTGAGGGCACGCCTTTCACGTTTTCAGTGCGGGTAAATCTTCCTTTCCGCATACTTAGATACGCCACTTTATTGCATGATGCTGGTGCCCAGGTACTCGAGCATGTGCCAGTCGTTTCTGAGTTCGGGGATCTGTTCAGGAAGATCTCTGGGTTGCCGCCCCGACGTGAGATCGATTTCACTATCGATTTGGTTCCTGGTTCTACAACCATCTCACTGCCGACGTATCGCATGGCACCATGTGAGATGGAGGAGTTGAGGATGCAGATTGATGGTCTGCTAGAGCTTGGCCTTATACGGCCTAGCGTGTCACCTTGGGGAGCACCGGTCTTGTTCGTGAAGAAGAAGGATGGTTCGATGCGATTGTGTATTGATTATCGCAGGCTGAACCAGCTCACGGTGAAGAACAAGTACCCTTTGCCCAAGATCGATGACTTGTTTGATCAGTTGAGAGGAGCGCAGTACTTCTCGAAGATTGATCTTCAGTCGGGATATCATCAGTTGCGCGTCAGGGATGAGGACGTGCAGAAGACAGCATTCAGGACCAGTTTTGGCCACTACGAGTTCCTCGTGATGTCGTTCGGTCTCACGAACGCACCGGTCGTGTTCATGGATCTGATGAACAGGGTATTTCAGCCTTTCCTCTATAGATTCGTCGTTGTCTTCATTAACGACATTTTGGTGTACTCTAGGAGTCGAGAGGAGCATGAGGAGCACTTGCGTTTGGTCCTTGATACGCTCAGACGGCATCAGTTGTTCGCACAGTACAAGAAGTGCGACTTCTGGAAGCAGGAGGTGAAGTTTCTGGGACACGTGGTGTCCAAGGATGGCATGGCCATTGACCTGTCTAAGGTAGCTGCGGTGCAGGACTGGGAACAGCCTGGTTCTGTCACTGAGGTGAGGAGCTTCTTGGGTCTCGCTGGCTACTATCGGCGCTTCATACAGGACTTCTCGAAGATCGCGAGACCCTTATCTCAGTTGACAAGGAAGGACGTGAAGTTCGCCTGGAATGATAAGGCGGAGTCAGCTTTTCAGGAGCTGAAGGACAGACTTACGTCCGCCCCTGTGCTAATATTGCCAGAGAAAGGGGTTAGATACACTATATACACTGACGCGTCTAGCGTTAGTTTGGGTTGTGTCCTTATGCAGAGGGACAGGGTAATTTCGTATGCCTCGAGACAATTAAGGAAGCACGAGGAGAATTACCCTACACACGACCTAGAGTTGGCAGCCGTTATATTCGCACTGAGACTCTAGAGACATTACCTCTACGGAGAGGAGTTCGAGCTCTTTTGCGACCACAAGAGCCTCAAGTACATATTCACGCAACGAGACTTGAATATGAGGCAGCGGCGATGGATGGAGACGTTGAAGGACTTCAACTTTGAAGTCTCTTACTATCCTGGGAAGGCGAACCTTGTGGCTGATGCGTTGAGCCGCAAGAAGGCGATAGAGTTTGCGGCTCCGCTGATCGTTGCCGAGTGGGATATGGTTGAGTTTTTGCGAGACTTTGAGCAGAAACTCACCGTAGAGGAGCCGTTTGAGTTCATCGCACATGTACAGGTGCGATCTCAGATCGATGACCGAGTTATCGAGGCGCAAAGGGACGATGCGCATCTTACTGAGCCTCGAGAGCAGGCCAGTGATGATGCTGACGCCGACTGGCGAGTTGGTATGGATGGGGGCTTACGTTACCGTGGCCGCCTATGCGTCCCAGATGTCCCTGACTTGAGACGAGAGATTCTCGAGGCTGCGCATTCTACTAGACTCGCGATGCATCCAGGCAATACAAAGATGTATCGTGACGTGAAGAGGACGTATTGGTGGGAAGGTATGAAGACCCACATAGCTGAGTTCGTGTCCCGTTGTCTCACTTGTCAGCAGGTGAAGGCAGAGCATCGCCGACCACCTGGACTTTTGCAGTCTATGCCGATTGCAGAGTGGAAGTGGGATTTCATTTCCATGGACTTCATTTCTGGGTTGCCGAAGACGAGGAAGGGACATGATTCCATTTGGGTGATCGTCGACCGATTGACGAAGTCGGCGCACTTCCTACCGATCAGAGTTACGAACTCTGCAGACGAGCTGACTAGTTTGTACATCAGAGAGATCGTGCGTCTGCATGGAGTTCCGTTGGAGATCGTGTCGGACAGAGACACGCGGTTCACTTTTATTTTCTGGACTCGCATTCAGGAGGCTATGGGTGTGAAGTTGAAGTTCAGTACTGCCTTCCACCCACAGACGGACAGACAGACAGAGCGAGTGAACCAGATCCTGGAGGACATGTTGCGAGCTTGCGCATTGGACTTCAAGGACAGTTGGGATGATTGTCTTGCATATGCGGAGTTTGCGTACAATAATAACTTCCAGGCGAGTATCGGTATGGCACCTTATGAGGCGCTGTATGGGCGACCTTATCGCGCACCGCAATGCTAGTTAGAGGTCGGTGAGCGTAGCTTGATTGGCCCAGAGTTGGTGCAGGCGACGTCAGAGAAGATTAATATTATTCGACGTCGACTTCTTACAGCGCAGAGCAGACAAAAGAGCTACGCCGATACGAGACGACGGCCACTAGAGTTCACAGTCGGGGATCACGTGTTTTTGCGAATTTTCCCTATGAAGGGAGTCATTCGGTTCGGGAAGAAGGGGAAGCTGGCACCGCGATTCATTGGTCCATTCCAGATCCTCGATCGTGTGGGAGCAGTGGCTTACCGATTGGCTTTACCCACGCCCCTCGCGAGCGTCCACAACGTATTTCATGTTTCTATGCTGAAGAAGTACGTTGCTGATCCTTCCCATATCATCAGATGGGAGCAGGTGCAGTTAGGAGAGGATGTTACTTATATCCTGCGACCGACATGCATCCTAGACAGGAAGGAGCAGGTACTGCGTAGCAAGGTGATTCCCCTTGTGAAGGTATTATAGACGCATCACTCTGAGGAGGAGGCTACTTGGGAGACAGAAGCCGAGATCAGAAAGAACTACCCACAGCTTCTCGAGGAGTACGAAAAGGTACAAATTTCGAGGACGAAATTATTTGTTAAGGGGGGTAGATTGTAATGCCCGTGAAAAATCCGTACTTGGGCTCGAGTACCAACTCGACCCGAAATCGCGTAGAATTAAATTCCATGAAAATTAAGCGTAAGTTAGCTAGCGCAACGCTAGAGTAGCTGGGAAATAGTCCCTGATCACTTTAAATACGTTCTACAAGACCCAAATCGAGTAGAACAAATAACCTCGGATCAAACTCTAAGCAGGTTTGTTCTCTGGACCACTTTGAATTCTTGTATTGGATTTAGACCGCGCGTCGAAGGTCCGATACCTCCTATTTTAGACCGTTAGAACCGCCTAGCTGGACTTGACAATCATCTCGAAAATTAAGTCAAACCGATAATCACAGACTATTTCGTTGAACCCGGACTGAAGAGACCGCGAATAGGGACAGTTTTGAAATTTCAAATTCAAATCTGGCACACGACTTGACGCGTCAGTATTAAGCGTTCTGACCATCAGAATTCATCCAGATTACACCCTCGGATCAGGAAAAATTTCTATTTAATATCATGAGCTTTCAGCCCCGATCTACGTGCGGTGACCGCTGAACTGAAACTGGTCCGCCACGTGCGATCTGCGAACCCTGCCAGACTGAAAACTTAATACGTGCTACATCTGGTACGCATGATCTTAAGTCCGATCGCAATAGACCATGGGACCACCAGAAAGCAGCTTTTGGACCGAAACAGCTCCGAAATGGATAGGCACCAAGTAAACTTCGTTCCGGAGCCTGTTTCCGGCATTTTTAAGCTTATAAAAGGGGTTGAAACCCTCATTTCCCTCTCCCATCCGAAAATTGCAAACCCTAGGATAAAGGAGAGAGAGTTTGAGAGAAAGAGTAGAAGGGATTTTTCCCGCTTCCGAGCCACCGATTGCTGCTGTTTCAGCAATTCTTTCCAATCACCTGGACGGTGATTTCACCGCTTTTTCAGGTATGAAACGACCCTAAAAGTTGCTGATTTAGGGATTACTTGGATTCGTAGCGTGTTAGCTAACGTACTTCATAAATCAGGTCCTCCTACTGCCGTAGACGAAGCATACACGCTCCGTTCAAAATCTCGCATCCGTAAGAGACTAGGTGAGCATTTTAGACGCTTTGATTGACGGTTTACAACGCTTTCAATGTCGTTTAATAGTAGATTATCGACGGCACCGCCGTTTGACATGTACAACATGCTCTCCGTTTCCTGTTTCGTAAATTAACGAAGAATATGAGATTTAGGGCATTTTAGTCATTTGTAGGAAGTACGGTCTACATTCATATTTTGCTGACGTGATTGACATGGTTTGTTGTCGCATTAGGGAGTTAGGAATGCTTGCATAATTAGTTTGGCGAAGAGATTCGCCTAGTTGCGCACTTTGGGTCGACATACTATATGTAGACTTAAGTGTGTACTGTATGTGTTTGTATAAATGCTTGTATTAGTATGTATTGAATTAAATGATGTTATATAGTAGTTTGAGATTGATTTCTTAGTTAATATGCTGACCTAAATGATTTCCTACATGTTGACCATATGCATGATTCCATTACGTGCATGGAAAGTATGTGTTGAAGATTTGCTTAAGTTGAATGTTATAACATGTGTTAACATGCTCATATGATTATATTTCAATTCCAATACCTTTACATATATTGCTAATTTGGTTCCATAAATGTTTGGGACTAGACTTAGTCCAGGTAGTCGGTAACCGAGCAAATTCGTAGCTGACTGGTCATAGCCACGAACGACGCGTCGATGAACGTGATTCGTGTTTAGAGTTGGCGGCAATGGTTAGGCCACGCGAAGTGTTTTACGCACTTCATGTCGTTCGACTTGAGATGCGGTCGCGCTAGTCGAGCCCGTCAAGCAACCCGACTGGCCGATGTATGTTCACCTTGTATGAGTCATAACTGCTTGAACCTAGGGTACTGAACTTACCACTGAAAACCCTGTTAACCATGGTACCTTAATCCACGAAGACTCATGAGCCGGGCATGGTGGTATGGGACACCGTGGTCGAGCTGTCGGCCTACGCTGGGGCCACAAACCTCCCCGTAGTGACCAGTGAGCACCTATACTCGTGAGCAGATTATGGTGGTATGGGACACTATATTCTAGCTGTCGGCCTACACTGATCAGGCGACGAGTCCTTTGTAGTGACCGCGAGCGTATTCTGAGTCCACGGGAGGCGACGACCCTTCCGTTGTAGTAGAGTACGGTAGGCCTGTATTGATAAGGTGATGGGGGAGCAGTGCAACGAGTGCGAGCAACAGCCCTGGCAGCCCTTGCAGTGACCTACGAAATATACATCGTATGAGATTACTAGGAGTGACGACCCTAGACAGGATCTGTGTTGGGATTGATACAAGGGAAGTACCTTAGTTTCCCAATCCTGCTCTTTGAATGGACTAATAACAACTTGGAAATCATATCACCATAGCATTGCATGTGCCTGGAAGATGTGGAGCACTCTAGGGAGTGTGGCATGCCGCGGTCGTAAGATGTTGCCGTATGAGGGAGATCGTCGGTGAGGGCATACATCACGTCATATCATCTTGCATTAACAAAAGTATTAGGATTGTCTGATTTACTGCTTTACTATTATCGCATGATTGAATTGTGAATATGCTAATCCTTGCTCTATGATTCCACTGAGTTGATCACTCACTCCCACATTATGGGATGGTGTTTGCAACACCCACCAGACCCTATTGTAGATGCAGGTGAGGCCGAGATCCAGGAGGTGGAGCCAGAGATCGACGTGGACCAGGATGAGTTCTCGTATATGCAGTATCACGACGGCTTCCCGTAGGCGACCTGGATCGATAGGGTTTCAGTGGAACTATTTGGAACATTACCTTTTTTGTTCATGTATATGTATTTGAGACTCAGAGATGTATTCATACTTTAGAGACAGATGAGATTTACTTGTTTATTTATACAGTGATATACATATTGTTTAGTCTTCCGCTTGCTTTTATCACTGGATCTGAAGTATGAATTGCAGTTTTGGTATACTTTTACTCATGTGAATGCTTTAAATCTGACAACATTGAATCATAATCATTTTTGCTGCATAAGTGACGGTCTGGAACTCGGGAGTTGAGTTTATACACGACCCCCGATTTTCAGGGTGTTACACAAACGCTGCCCACGACTACTCATATCCCTCCGCAACTGTGCGGAGAATACTGTCCCACCATAGGCTAGCCTCCTTCTCAAACATGAAGTTGGCCAGCTCAACTTGTTCTGCCTCAGAACAGTGCAACGATCTCAGCATCTTCGATGTCACGCCCCAAATCTGAAAATCGGATTCACATGAATCCCGATTGCCGAATCCGGTGCCAACAGCCTCCGTAGTGCCCCATTCTCGGCTCCTGGTAATCAAATGTCAGATTCTGATCCTGGGATCCTACAAGGAGGATTTTCAGAATGAATTTTTTGTTGTAATGGAGCATAACCACAAGCATAACCAAGTCACAAAACAACATCACCACATATCCACTATATCAAAATCTTTAAGTACAATGTAGAAAGGGAAATACAAGGTGATCAAAAAGCTCCAAAAAGGTCCTGATATGCACTCCTGCCTCAGCGCTGCTGCTGTCCAACGCTACCTGCACGCAACAGTCGTGCATAAGATTACAAAAGCTTAGAGAGTGGTGTAAGTGTGTGCGTAAGGCAAACGCCAAGTGTATAGTATCAGAACAATGCGGAAGTATGCGGTAAGTCCATGAATATACCAAGGCTATGTAATGTAAGACATGATGCGAGATATGAATGCCATCGGCCACACCGATGCAATGCAAGGCCTACATGGCCGAATGTCATATGAGAAATGCAATCCAAGCAAGTCGGTACTCATCAAGTACATATATCAGTACAGTTCCTCTCTAGATATCACCGGAGTCTAATACACTTCGCAGAGACTGCCACCTTCCTAGCTGCACAGTCAAGAAAGCGGAATAGACCTCACTATCTGCCTGACCAGTAGTCTGCGATTACCTACCCGGCTCGTCGATAGCGGACTCATTTGCAAGCTGGTCAAACTCAGCCTAGCTTATAGCCCCCTCACTCAGGCGGATAAGGGTACACCCCCTTCCAACCGACCACCACACAGTGGGAGACGCGGTCTGCTAGTATTCGGCACTCGGGCGCTCATGTATCCACTCGGTCTAGACGTTGGAGCATCTCCTAGTACCAAAAAGGTTCTGGAACTCTCACCCAAGGACATCCTAAGTGCCCACAGTGCTAGAATAAGTATTTTCGGCAACCAATACCGTCATCCACGATGTACCTATGGAGCCACGGCCCTGATGTCGCTAGGGCGTGCAATGATCAAGTCACACGTATGCGAGATGTATGAATCACGCTGTCAAAACATGCAACAATCCAGCGCGTACTGCGCGATCATGTGGGGCACTCAGTCACATAACGAGTCCCGTAAATGGTCTGCCCAATGGCGTATGCTATGATCAGTCATTACTCATATCAAGCATACATATGATGCGTATGGGCATGAGTCATGAGATTATACTAAGTATGTTATAAGGCAATGAATAGCAACGGGTATGGACCTATCAACGGGCCTTAAAGAGAGTTACAATGTGGACATTTAACCAACATTGTACATACAATGTGGACGTCAAACCAACATTGTTTCCTAGGCACGGCTTACCATAAATATCATATCACGAACCATGAGAGACGTACATTGCAATGGACCCTAAGGACATCCGTTGGGCCTCGATCCCTGAGCCTTAGATATATCAAGTGGGTCGTATTACATGGGCCTCACATTCACCAAATGGTTTGCATTAATGGGCCTCACCAATGAGCCTTATGTACATTGCAATAGTCAATAATCCATGGGTCTTGAAATACATCAAAGTGGCCTCACAACTTGGGCCTTGAAATACATCAGATGGGCCTACACACATGAGCTTTAAATATGTCAAATGGGCCACTCCATTTGCGCCCCATACACATCAAATGGGCTTGATCCCATGGGCTCTTTATGTATCAAATGGGTTTAGTCCCATGGACCGTGCATATGTCAAATGGGCTTAGTCCCATAGGCTTTGGATATGTACCAAAGTAGGTTTCAATGAGTGACCATAATTAAGTAAATTGTGGGCCCTAAACACACACCAAGGTGGGCCCATTTGAAACATAAATCTGCCTCATTTTTAGCTCATATCATGAAATGAGCTCTCAAAATAGGTGGACAGTAAGGATGTAGCAAATGCATCATAGTGGGGGGTGGGTCCACATGGAGGCCCACCATCACACATATATAATTCAGTGTATATATATGTAATATAATATATATATATATATATATATATATCAACACATATGCGCACACACACGCATACACACACACACGTGTACTCACACACATGCATACACACACACGTGCACTCACACACCTGCATACACACACACGCGCACTCACACATACATTACAGTGGGCTCCACCGTCCATACGGACGGTGGATTTCAGGCACATACATCACTGTGGGTCTCATGTGGGGCCCACTATAATGTTTTCATGTCATCCAACCCGTTGATAAGGTCACGCAGACCTGGTTGAAGGGAAGGTACAGATTTCATCTTGATTCAAAACTTCTGTGGGCCCTAAAACAAGTTTCAATGGTAGAATTTAATTCACACTGTTCCTTATGGTGTGGGCCACCTGAGCTTTGGATTTCACTGAAATTTGGAGGGGGGCCACGTCAATGGGTGGGCCACCTGATGAACGGTGTGAATACAAAATATACGTCATGGTGGGGCCTGCCCGTGGAGCCGTGGACTGCCTGGCGTCCGCCCGCCAGTAGGCCGCAGGCGGTGCCTGCACCGTCTGCAGCAGCAGACGCTACTCTCCTTCCTTTCTTGTTTTTTTTTTTTTGAAACCCGATTTCCTGAGGATTTTCAGGTGTGCGGGCCACCCCAAGTAAATCCACTCCATTCATCGCATTCCCAAGGCTAAAACAGACCTATCAAGACCAATAACGGACATCTTCCAGTGCGTAACAAAAATCTAAGTAGATGGCAATGGTACTGATATTGTTTTCAACATTATGGCCCACTAGATACCCCGATCAACCTCATTTTTCGGCTCAATGCCTAAAATGGGATGGGGAAAAAGATAGACGGCTTAGATTGAATACATACCTCAAGGTGGGGCCTGTACAAGTGGGCCACCTTCATTGCCTTAACCAAGGCAATTCCCTTATACGTCCAGAGACATCCCTGGACTCTCTGGACTCTCTTTTTTTTTGTGTTAAGGTGGGCCTTTCATAGGTGAGCCACCACATGGTGAGGTGGTGTGGCTTCAATACATATGTAAAGTGGACCCCACCTTTAGATGGTTTGGATCCAATACATGCCCCATTGTGGGGTCCATCCAAGTGAGCCATAGGGTCATATCATCACACAAAATTTAACAAAAGGAGAAGGGAGAGAGAGATAGAGTGAGACACGCGTGATGGAGGGACCCCGGCACTATGAGCCCTCCGTTTCAATCATCCAATCATACATCAAAGGGCCCATTGCATATGGACCATCAAACAAAAGATCAATGGTGGAGATCCTTTCTCCACCGAAATAGATGGTCTAGATGACCATTTATGTAAAGAAATTAAACATCATGATGGAGTCCATGGAGAATGGCCCCATCATGGATTGATCTTGAAATCAAAGTGGGCCATTGGCCACATTTAAGGTCCCAAAATGAGATCCACACCATTGATCGGTGGGCCTCACTTGGCCCATCATAGAAACATAAAAATTTAGCTTATGGAAACACCCACCACTTGATCTTCTTGGTCCGTTGGAAAGCTACACTCCTAGAGCTTCACTTTGATGGTGGAGATGGGAAATAGATGGCTAGGATGGGAGATTTGGGAGTGGAAAGTGGGCCTCACACATGCACTTCTCTCATGGGAAGCCTTGGACGTGGGAGGCTCTCTTGGTTGCTTGGGTTTGGTGTAAGAAAAGAGAGAGAGAGAGAGAGAGAGAGAGAGAGAGAGAGAGAGAGATGTAGGGAGATGTGAGGTGAGTGATGGGGTGATGGTTGATGGATGTGAGTGATGGGTGAGGTGATGTTTTAGTTGACTTGGGTGGTTGCTTGACTTGTGGAGAAAGGAAGCATGGGTGCTTGTACTTGACATAAAGTGATTGATGGGTGATTGATTGATGGAATTGATTTGACACTTTGTAGAGATTCTCTTGGGATTTGTAACACGTGGTGTTTTTCCTTGACCTGAACGCGGGTCCGCATCTCATCGTCTGGGTATCGGATCGGTGCGTGAGTTGCGGCGTTGGAACCGCGATGACGGTGCGGTCGCATTGATACAAGTCTCGGATTAAGCCGGCTCAAATGAATAGGATACGACTTACGGTCATGCGCAACGTCAACTACAGGTCGCGGATTGCCAAAATTTGATGAGAAGGATCGCGGGAAACAACGGAACAGTACGGATTAGGATACGGGTCTTACATTCGAGATGCGGTCTATCCAATACTCAGCCTCCTTGGGTCTGTGAGTACCCTAAAGTGTAGGAGACCTCAAGCGCTAAAATCACTTGAATGTACCGCTCACACTAGTATGCCCAACAGGGTGTAGAGGCGAGGCAGGTGGAGTCACAGCCATCGACTGAGCAAAGATGTCAGCCATGGAGGACAAGAACTGTTATTGCTGTTGTTGCTGCTGAATCTGTTGTTGCTGCATCAACAGCATCATCTGCTCAATCCTATCAAAAGACAAAGTGGACTGTGAAGTAGAAGGCATCGATGCAGACGCACAGTTCTGCTCGGGAACCGTAGGTGTGACAGGAGGCACCACAGAAGGTGTCACAAGAGGTGCCCCAGCAGCAGAACAAGAAGCCGGCTGAGAACTCGACATGGGATCTGAACAAGATGGGCCCGAATGAGAGTCCATAGGAGTATCGCACAAGGCAAGGGCCCCGTCGAGCGAATCTCCCAGAGAAAGATGGGCTGAAGATCTCGAAACCTTATGTGGCATACCTTACACACAAAAAAAGGTAGCAACCAAAGAGATTAGGCATTCACACAGTCCATCCACAGCATTAACTTCACAAGCCAAAGGAACAACATGCATCTCATTAACAAAATTGTCACAATACATGATTTACAGCATTACATGAATCGTGACAGAGAAAGCATGTGAACAAAACATCTGAGCCTCAAACACTAAGCTTCAACACTAAACAACTACCAACTACCAAACAACTAGCAAACCAAACATAAAAACAAGCAACAAACAAGCAAATAATGACTACAGAAAGCATATGCATCAGAATCTGGCGATGGAGAAGGGTCACCCTTATCCTTTAGGCAGCACAGGATGGTCTTCAGCGTGTGGGTTACTTTTTTGAACTTATTCTTTACGAGGTTCTATAAATCCCCAATATCCTGTCGAAGAGTAGCCTGACCCTCCTCGAGTTGTACTATACTGGCATCCCTATCAGCTTGAGTCACAGGAGGACTCTCATCAGTATCCTGAGCCTCCTCTTCCTCTTCTTCTTGGACTTCTTCCACTATCTCTGCCCCACCTTCCTCTTCACTTGCTTCTTCTTCACTATCATAATCTTTCACGTTCTCATCATCAAGTTGGGCTTCACGCTGCTGAGGCCCCATCTTCATCTGGTTCAGAGTAGCCTCGTTGATATAATGGACCGGCACTGGCAACTCTGCCCCAAGTCTGTAGACAAACTCGAGTGTAATCTTGCATATGAGTCAGTCGAAAGGAAGTGACTTAGACGTTCTTCTTGATTGCGCAATAAGGATGATCCGTCGCAGCACAAACGTAGGCACGCACACCTTCTCTCCCAGCCCCACTTGATACAGAAAATCTACCATGAGACGCGTGCATTCACTGCGATTGCTCCACCTGGGATAAACATTGAACGTGCAGATGTGGTGAAGTAGACAGAAATTTTCTGACATATGGATTGCTAAGAGGCTCTTGTTACGCTGTCATGCAATTATACGACCACATAGAAACCTGGTGCGACGATCTCACTCACGAACACTATTCAGATTCTTAGCACTTGGATGTACCTCATCAAGTGGCACGTTCAGGAGTCGAGCTATCAATGCAATATTAATTATTTCTTCCTGATCTCTGCTGAAGGGGATCTTGAACTACAATGGCTCCAGCATAGGGTCCCGAATATGAGCATAGAAGGCACGAACAGTGCTCACATTAGCACGAGACTCGCCCTCAAATAGCGGACCCCACCCGGCAGATTCCATATGCTCGAACAACAAATACTCACCAAAGAGTCGCCCATCCACATGTGCTTCAAAAAGAACTCTACGGTCAGCATAAGCACCATGAGCCAACTCTGCCAATAACGCCCTTCCAAAAGGAGCTTGGGGATCTAAATCCTGTTTCGAATGCAACTCTCTCCCAACACTTGGACTAGCGGTAGCTCCTTTAGGCCGCCTCGAACGAGCGGGATGACTAGGTCCAGCCTCGTCCGCAGGGGCACGCTTCTTACCCATCAACGAAAGGATGGTGGAAATGGAGAAAAAGGCTACAATCACCTCCATGAAAGCCATGGAAAGAGAAGGAAAATGGAGAAAAAGGATGACCTAAGCGGTTAACATGGATTTGGGTCTGAGAGAGGAGTGAAATGGGTCAAAGAAAGAGGAAATAGAAGAAAGAAAAGGTCAAGATAGAAGAGGTTAGGGGTTGGCACATTTTGGAGCTCAAATGGGAGCTATGGGAGCTCCAATCACAGAAAATGGAAGAAGTAGATGCTGGGTATCACTGTAAATGATTGAGGGGTGAGGGAAATAATGAAAAATGAAAGAAGGAATGATTGAAAGGGAGGTTGGAGAGAGAAAATAATAACTTTGAAAGAAAAGGAGAGCTTGGGGGTCACTTTGTGAAGGAAGTAAGGGATTTGGAATGAAAGGAGGGTTGAAACCTGTACCATAGGGTCCTACTAGACCCCAACACAATCGGCCTGGGTGGCCTAGCCCGTACGGCCCGCTGACCGGCGAGGCCTCGCCGACCTCTGGACTAACTAGCGAGGGCTCACCAATGGGGCGAGGTCCTCACCGCTCCCTGGGTACAAAAAAGTTTGGGTCCCACCCTGGAACCCCCTAGAACTTGATCGTTTGGCCCCCTCTTCCGATTTGAGCCGTTTCAGGTCAGTTTGGAACTGATCTGATCGCTATTCACACTTAGCGATTCTAACGGCTGGAATGGAATGAAATGCGCCCCATACCTATCAATTGACGGTCTAAAGGCGATTTGGGGTCACCGTGTGTGATTAGGAGTGTACACGAACTCGATCTCGGTGATCATTTTCAGTAAACTTTCACTAAAAGACAAACTGGGAGTCCTAGTTCTGTTTCTAGATTGTTCTCGCACCCTCCTACGCTATAGTGGCGTCAACGTGCGTTGTGTGACCCTAACCCAGGTCCAAGTTAATCCAGATCATTCTTTGATACCAACTTGTAACGCCCTGAAATTTGGGGGTCGAGCATAACTCAGCTCCCAATTTCCAAAACATCACTTATGCAACATAATGAATGATAATTGTATGTTGTCTATGTTAGTGCATAAAACATGAGATAGATCAAGCCAGATCAGCAGACATAATTCAGGGATATTGAGGTAAAGAAAACGGAAGACTTTATTACATAAATAATTCAAAAATAATCCCCAAATGATGCGTGCTCTGCCCAGGGCAACATATACAACTGTGTCTAAATACATATATCAACTGTGCAAAATAATCCAATACATATTCCAAAAATCCTCGCTGGTCAGGACGAGGCTCCCATGAACCCGCTCGAGAACTGCATAAAGGAGAATGCCTCCTCGTCCTCATCAAAGTCTGGCTCTACCTCATCAGCATCGCCATCACCTGCAACTAAATCAGAGTCTGGTATGTGTTTAAGTACCATCCCAGAACGTGGGAGTGAGTGATTAACTCAGTGGTACTATACAGCAAAGGTTAACATGTTATCAATCCAATCAAGCAGTAATGATAAGGCAGTACAATCAAACAGGTCCTAGATACTCTTGTTAATGCAAGGATGATATGAAGAATGATGCATGCCCTCACCACAATCCCCTCTACGACATCATCTAACGATCACGACATGAATCACTTCCTCAGTGCTCTATCACCAACCTCGTTAGCACATGCAATGCGATGAGATGAACATGCTTACCAAGTTCTTATTAGTCCTTTTCATACAACAGGATTGAGAAGCTAAGACACCTCCCTTATATCAATTCCCAACATTGATCCATTCTAGGGTCGTTAGTCCTAGGGAATCTCATACGATGTTACGGTTCTAGAACCACCACCAGGTGAGCGCGATGTCATCGCGACTACCGTGAGACCTCGTGGTCGGGTCCAGCGGACCGTGATGCCATCGCGCTGACCACGAGGCATCGCGAGTGCACCAAAAATTTGGTGGATCCTCGCTGCAGTTTTTGACCAACTTAAAAAATTCATATCTTGCTCGTTATAACTCTGATTTAGGTGATTCAAAATCCAGATTGAAGCTTGATAAGTCTAGTTTTATATAAAAAGAAGTAAAAATATAATAAAAATTTTAATATAGTTAAATATAGGTTAATGTGACAACTATTTAAAAATTATTAATTCGGACAACTGCTACTTCTAGAATTTTTAGAATTTTTCTACAATATGAAGTATAATGAAATTTGGTAGAAATAAAGTAGACTTAATGATGAACTATTAAAAAATAATTAAAATAATATACTAACTAAAAGTGCCAAAAATGGATATAGAACTACCCTAGGACCTTATTCTGACATAATTAGGGCAAAATTTGGTTAAGTACTAAACTAAATAATTGGTGGATTTAACTTGTAGCACTATCTATACAAATGAAAAGACCCAAAACTATCAAAATCAGTAACTCAAAATTACTTAAAAACCTAGGAACAATCTCAAAACCCAATTGCTCTTAAGAGCACATTGAAACTCCATATCGGACCTAAACTGCCCGTTAAAAGTCTGATTACCACAAAATTATAAGGTTATGACCACCTTATTGAACTTGAAAAAAATTGAGGGAATCAAGCCCAAACAGTATCCAAAAGCGCACAACTTGAGCCTTGAGCGAAGTGTGTGGGAAATGTGAATATCTTTAAAAAATGAACCAGAACTTAAGTGAATTGGACCGTTCGCTTGCGAGTGAAATTGAAGACTTCAGACCATCAGATTTTGACCAAACTTCACCCATGGATCAAGAAAATTTTGCTGTACGAGTCCGTATACTTATCGCCCTGATCAAGTATGTATGACCGTTGAACTGATACAAGTCCTCCATGGTCGATCCACTAATCCGATCGTACCGAAATCATAACCTGGCCTAGCTCCATTGTCAAGGAACCTACTCCGTGACGTAGATGGGTAATGGACCTCCAGATGAGCCCCGTTTACCCAAAACAGGCGCCCTTTGGATACAAACCAGGTATACCATGGCCATGAGGCCATTTACATCGCTTTTGAGCCTATAAAAGGCTCTTAAACCTCCCCTTCTCTCCCTCATACAAATTTCCTAAAAACCTAGTAGAGAGAGAGAGAGAGAGAGAGAAAAGGAGAGAAACGTGGAAGGAAGGAAGAAGGATTTTTGGAGATAGTTACTAAGATCTTTACCCACAACTCCTCACACCGATTCACCTTTCTACTACGCTACTCAACCTATTTTGATTTTGATTTGGGTAAGAAATCCTAACCTTAATTTCATTTTAGGAGTCCAAATAGAGGAATCGACAAAATAACTAATCTATTTTGTGATTTAGGTAGTCGTTGTTTTGTAGACGGAAGCGTAGGATTCGAACCGAGTTTGAAATAAGAAATTTGATGAAAGTTGCAGACTATAAACATTTAGGTTATGGTTTTCAAGGCTTTCAAAATCAGCTAATGATTTATGTCTGACTTGATTACTACTATATGATATTAGTTACGATGTTTACCATATACTATATATGTATCAAGTATGTTGGATAAATATGCATTCTTTGTGTTTGTTGAAATGTTTGAATGAACTTGAAATCCTGATTTGTACTTGTCTTGACTATTAACCTAGAATTCATGTTTTTTGTGTGTATGATAATCTCATTGTGAAAGGATTTTTCATAATATATTTCGTAACTAATTTAGTCTATGTAAGTAGTAATGTGTAGTCTAAGTGTTTGATAAAATGTCAGAATGAGAAATTGTCAGATGAATTGCATTTATTAAGGGCGTTGAGATAGGATTCTCAACTACCTTATCTAAATATATACTTTTCTTCATGTAGTCTTGATTTCAGCTACGTGATTTATGTATAAAATGCATATGTATAATAACGTGTTCATTGTGTTTGATAAAATGTCTACATGAGATATTATTTGATGAATTGTATTTAATAAGCGTGTTGAGATAGAATTCTCGATTACCTTATCTATATGTATAATTTCCTTCATGTAATCTAAAATGGCTAAGTTATATGTCCTAGAGGGGGGGGGGGGGGGGGGGGGGGCAGTGAATAGGACTATGCCAAATTAAAAAAAATAACAGTGAAATTAAAGAAAGAGAGATAGCCAAATAAAGAAATTAATTCACAATGCTGAATTAAAATGTAACCTCAAAATTCAAGTTTTAAGAGGTTGATACAAATGTTGTTCTAAGGACAACCTTACACTAAAAACCAGATTTTATGGTAGGACAACCTTATTTCTAGAAAGATCGTTATATTAAAAACTCAAACTGAAGAGGAATAAATAAATAATAAGGAACTAAAATAAATTGTAGGAATTTAAAATATAAATTATTACAACATTCCCCATTGAGCTTGAAATGTAAATATTACAACATTCACATCCACACATACATCCCACAATTCTGAATAATAAAATATAGTAAATACAAATCACACATCCACAAAATACAAAGAATTATAGTGATTCACTTGTGTGTACACCAACTCTTATAAAACAACCACACAGATTACTACTCCACTCCTAATATCCTCACACAGGGGATATTAGCGTTCACTATCAAAATAGGTTTTCACAGGTTCACCCAAAAACTTCACAATTGTATTTTTTCAAAGGTCTTACACAATCCAAAAACCCTCACTTCTGAGTTTTCTGGCTCTCCTCAAATAACCAACAAATTGAGATTTTTCTAACTTAATCTCAAATAAAACTAAAATGAAAGGAATTTATAAAAAATGTAAAATACCTAGATTTCACCTTTTTTAGCAGCCTAGAAGAACCAATCAGAGTAGATGATTGAATGTGAAAGTTCAAAGTCCAATACTCACTATAAAATGGTTCTAGGTTCTAATTGATTTTAAATTAAACCAGTTGGGCTTAGCCCTATTTGATTTTGATTCCAAGAAGAAGGAATATCACAATTCCTCTTTTCAATTAAGATTAGAATGTAGACATAAAATTAAATTAATAAAGCTAACAAAAGAGAATATTAAATGAGCACAATATAGCTTAAAATGAACACAAACTTATCTCAGAGTGATCCCTTGATTTTACTTGAATTTCTATTATATCAAACTCTGAAATTCGTCATC
This sequence comes from Magnolia kwangsiensis, assembly GCA_037074715.1. Classification (NCBI taxonomy): domain Eukaryota; kingdom Viridiplantae; phylum Streptophyta; class Magnoliopsida; order Magnoliales; family Magnoliaceae; genus Magnolia; species Magnolia kwangsiensis. The sequence goes on from CM073572.1 coordinate 140,068,305, forward strand.
TATTTATAGCTGCAGAAACTCGATTACCACTGGTCTTAAGGACACTAGACTGGTCGTAGGAGAAACAGATTTTTACATTTTTGAGCACGATCGAATAAAACCGTTTCACGACTAGTCGTAGGGTGCCTACGACTGGTCGTAGCAATCCCATGACTGGTCGTAGGACCTAGAGTTTGGTTGTTGGAGTTTAAGTCGTAGAACCAGGATTGGTCGTAGGACGAGTTGACAGTGTTCACATGACAGGTTGAACAAAGTCCAGGACTAGTCGTGGATGAATAAAAAAGTCTGAAAAATTGTAACAAACTTAGGACTGGTCTTGAAATCTCTTAGACTGGTCGTGGCAGTGCTAGGACTAGTCAAACAAGGTTCAGGACTAGTCTTAGAACAGTCCAATTCCATGTTAAATGATTAAATTGAATTATGTATTCAAAATGACTTATCCTAAGGACAATCTAAGGTCAATCTTACCTTGAAAGTGAGATATGAACTTCGAAACTTCTTATTTTCAAATGGTAGATGACCTTTGTGAATGAAGCTTGAGATCTTTGAACATAATGTAGCACTGAATCAAGAGATCTTCTAAAGCTTGAATAACTATTCATATTTGTGTTGTACACTGTCTTGAGTCTTGAACAAGATCACTTCTACTGTTGTATCTAGTACTTGCATTTCTCAAAGCAGTTTGTACTCGCATTCTTCTGTAGTAACTGAAGTAGTTCTTCATTCTTGACTTGAAGCAAAGTGCTTAGAGCGATGAAGCAATCTCTTGAACATGTATAACAATAAGCTACACAAGACATAAATTAGGATTTTGGCACCATAAAATTTGACAACCAAAGGAGCATAAAAACATAGCACTTACAATCTCTCCCTTTGTCAAATTTGTGACAAAACACTCAATAATATAACCAATATGAATACAAAGAATTATGCACAGGTTATAAGAGGAAACCAGTTACAGTCTGGTTAAAGAATCATGCATCAGTTTGTCATGCACCAGATGCATCAACAAACATCAAGATGTAGGAAAAATATTTACATTTACATTCCACTTCCTTACTCCCCCTGAGTAGCACATATATTCAAAATCTTGCAATACAATGCTACTACTCACAATCCAAACACAATCCAAACCATAAATTCTCCCCCTTTTTGGCACAATATGACAAAGGAAGAAGAAAACAATGAAAAATAAATAGGAGTAAATAAAAGTTCAACAAAGCATGAAAATTTCTATAGTTTAAACCAAACTCAATAAATGATTTAAAGTTCACAATCTAACAAAAGTAAACTTAGAGTTATTACAGACCAAAGAGAAAACTACTCAATCAGAACCTGAAGACGAAGCAAGTATGGTAGGATCAAGTTGATGCATGCCCGTGTTTAAGCGCCTAAGATACTTGCGCATATATTTGAACTGTAAATTATGGGCAACATTCATGTTTTCTACCTTAACATTCATGTTTTCTACCTTCTCCTCAAGTGCACGCAAACGCACATCAAATTCAGATGGTTCATAATAAGGATCATCAGTACAATCAGACTCAATTTCATGAAAATATCATCCATGTTTATGTCATCAGGAGAAAGATCATCAGCTTCTTCTTCATTCCCAACTCCAGCTCCATCATCCCCATCCACTTGGCCAGGAGCAAATTTCAACTTCATTTTGTTTATATTTGAGTTGTTAAAAATAAGATTATGGATAGGAGCCTCTCCAACAGGCATAGAGACCAACATAAGAGAAGCCAACACAGTCATGAGATAGGCAAATGATATATCAATATGACCTTGACGGAGACAAAACTAAATGATGGAATGACATATTAAAGATGGAAGACAAACTTTAGTACCAAAAATAACAGTGAAAAACACGAACCATAAATGAAGTCAACTCTGTTTTATTACCAGACCGCGGATACAGATTAGAAGTAAAAATTCTGTGGAGGACTCTATGTCTGGGTAACAAATACTTTGAGGGGAACACATTCCCTCTATGAGTCCATTGCACATTCGTGTTACATAATGCTTTTGTGAGATATTGTTTTTCTGTTTCTGAAAATTTTTTAGTTAGAACATGAATGAGAATACCCTCATCATTAATAGGGATTTTCATAAGGCCAGATATTAGATGACGGTCACATCAAAAGGGCCTTCTCTAGCATCTATTTTAAATGTTAAATTTTTAGAAGAAAATTCAGAGATACATGCAAACATGGATTGTGCAATAGATTGGTATGTAGGCCCACCCCAATGTAAGATGTTATCCCATCCTACATCTTGGAGGAGTGGAAAGATACCAAATGGAGCAATGTGGTTAAGATCAATAGCTTTTTCGACAATAACCTTGCGCAAACACAAATCCCTTACAAATGGGGAATCATTTTCAGGTGAACGAAGATGGTGCTGAGTTATTGGAGCTAATCTAGAGGATGATGGACCACGAGCTATTTTCTTTTCCCCCTAGCATCCATTGGCAACAAGAAATACAAAGAACTAAGGAGATGCAAAAGATGAGAAATGGGTTTTCTCTAAAACAGAAATTTGAGAAGAAATTCCAAAATAACCCAATAAAACTTGAAATCAAGCACTTCAATGAAAATAAAGAAGAGAATAGAACTTGAATCTGATTGATTGACCAAAAAATGCACTAACCTTGAAGATCAGGTTGGTATGACTGGTCGGACGTCGGCTCATTGGAGAGGAAGTTAGAAATGAGGAAGACCCAACGCACTTCACGACCGGTCTTAAGCTGTCCTCGATCGGTCATACCAGGACTGGTCATGTACACTCACGACTAGTTGAGTACCGACAAAAAAAAATGCAATTATCATAAAAATTTTAAAATTTAAACATATAAATACTCAAATATATTTATATTATGATACACAAATGCATGCATAATCAATGTTGAATACGTATACCAAGATCAAATTTCAATCTATTAAACCTGCTTTTGTCGAGCAGTTTAGTGAAAATGTCAGCAAGTTGATCTCGGTCGGAATGTATTCCAAAGATATTATTTTTTTCTTCCATTAACTCATGAATATAATAATACCTAATGTCAATGTGCTTGGTATGTGAATACTAGATTGGATTTTTTAAAATATTTATAGCACTGGAATTATCGCAATGTAAAGTCATTGAATTCTGTGTAATTCCATAATCACTTAACATACGTTTCATCCAAACAAGCTGAGTACATGCATTTCCAGCTGCGATGTATTTAGCCTCAGCTGTAGAGAGTGATATAGAACTTTGTTTCTTGCTAAATCAAGAAACTAAACAATTTTTGATATAAAAACAACCACCACTGGTTGATTTCCTATCATCGATATTTTCAGCCCAATCAGCATCAGTATACCCTGCCAACAAAACACTAGTATCATATGGATACCAGAGACCCAAATTAACTGAACTTGCAACATATCACATAATCTTCTTAACAGCAGTTAAATGTAACTCTTTAGGATTAGACTGATATCTAGTGCAAATACCAACAGTGAAAGAAATATCAGGTCTACTAGCAGTTAAATAAAGAAAACTACCAATCATGTTGCGATATATTTTAGGATCCACATCTTTACATGTAGAATCCTTAGAGAGTCTTAAATTTGTACTCATACGAGTATCAAACTTCTTACCATTCTCAAATCTGAACCTTTTAATCAAGTTCAGAGCATATTTGGTCTAAGAAATAAAAATTTCATCAGGTTGTTGTTTTACTTGTAATCCTAGAAAATAATTTAATTCTCCAACCATGCTCATTTCGAACTTAGATTTCATTAAATCTGTAAAATCAACAGTCATATTAGTACAAGTTGATCCGTAAATAATATCATCAACATAAATCTGAACCATTAAGATATCATAGTTATGTTTCTTAACAAAGAGCGTCTTATCGACACTGCCCATTTGAAAATTATGATTAAGTAAAAACTTAGTCAATTTCTCGTACCATGCCCTGGGAGCTTGTTTTATACCATAGAGAGACTTTTTAAGACGGTATACATGATCAAGAAACTTAGGGTCATCAAACAATGTAGGTTTTTCAACATATACTTCTTCATGTAAATCGCCATTCAAGAAGGCACTCTTTACATCCATTTGATAAATTTTAAATTTTTTAAAGTATGCAATGGATATAAAAAGTATATAGATTCAAGGCGAGCAACTAGTGCAACGGTTTCATTATAATCAATGCCTTCAATTTGAGTGTATCCTTGTACAACTAGTCTTGCCTTATTTCAAATTATATTACCAAGTTCATCAAACTTATTTTTAAAAATCCACTTCGTTCTGATAATATGTTTATCTTTAGGTCCAGGAACAAGATACCGGACATCATTTCAAACAAATTGATTAAGTTCTTCCTACATAGCAACTATCCAGTTTTCGTCAGAAAGAGCTTCTTTTACGTTTTCCAGTTCTATTTGAGATGTAAAGCACACATAATTACATATGTCTTCTAATTGTCTATGAGTGCGCACACCAGTGAGAGAGTTTTCAAGAATTTGAGTGGTTGGATGATCTTTAACAGTCCTCAATTCAGAATCAGTTTGATTTGATGAAGTATTTGGTTTGTCAATTAAAAGAACTTCATCATAGTCTAAACTTAGGGCAGGTGCATTCAAGTGATCGTCAATGACCACATTAATGGACTCTTGAATCACATTGGTCCTTTTGTTCAGTACACGATAAGCACGACTGTTTAAAGAGTATACTAAAAAGATCCCTTCATCACTTTTAGTGTCAAACTTGCACAGATTTTTCCAGTCATATAAAATATAGCACTTGTAGCCAAAAACTCGAAAGTATTTGACAGTAGGCTTCTTATCGAACCATAGTTCATAAGACGTTTTATTATTTGACTTACATGTATAAACCCGGTTAATAATATAGCAGGCGGTATTCACTGCTTCAGACCAAAGATTTTTAGGAAACTTCATACTATTCAACATTACATTTCTCATTTCTTTAAGCACTCTATTTTTCCTTCCACAATTCCATTTTGTTGTGGTGTTTTGGGCGTAGAGAATTCATGCGATATTCGCTGATCGCTATAGAATTTCTCAAAACTGCTATTCTCAAACTTAGATCCATGATCACTACGGATCTTTTTGACTTGAGAACCTTTTTCTGTTTGAATCCGTTTGAGAACTCTTTTTACTTCATCAAGGGTTTTTGACTTATCCCCTAAGAAAGATACCCAAGTGAATCTGGAAAAACATATACGATTACCAAGATGTATTTTTTACCACCTCGACTCTCTATCCTAGTTGGTCCTACAATATCCATATGGAGAAGTTCGAGTGGTCTTGATGTGGCTTTGGAGTTCACAATTTTGTGATAGCTCCTAGTTTGTTTGCCTATCTGGCATTTGTCACATATTTTGTCTATCTTTTAAAATTTAGGTAGACCTCTTATTATTTCTCTTTTCCTCAATCTGTATAAATTATGGTAGTGAACATGTCTAAGGTGTTTATGCCATAATTTTATCTCATCGGTATGGACCATGTAGCACGATTGACTAGAAGAGCTGTCATCGATTACAATATAGCATTTTTCAGAAGTTCTGCGACCAATTAATATTACAGAACCCTTTTTGTTTATGATTTCACGACCTTGATGGGAAATTTTCACATTATGATTGTTATTGAATATTTGAGATATGCTTAACAGGTTGTGTTTTAGTCCCTCAACATATAAAACATTCTTGAATAAGGGAAGGTTATAGAGTTGAACCATACCTTGGCCAATGATCTTGCAGTTGCTACCATCACCAAATGTGACTGACCCATTAGTCATATCTTTGAGATCGGTGAATAAAGCTTTGTCACCAGTCGTATGCCTAGAGCATCCACTATCTAGGTACCACTTTGAATGACTTGTAGCTTTGAAAGCAGTGTGGGTAACCAAGCAAGTAACCTTAGGAACCCATTTCATAACAGTTTTTGGTTTAGGAGTATAGTGGTTCTTCTTTTGATTATAGTTAAAGTTAGAGTGACCCACTGAGTTAGATTTTAAGAGCTCCTTAAGAAGATCAACTATTTTCTCTGCTAAAGGGTTTCGGTTCTGATGTTTATAATTATTTTTCAGTTTTTGAAAAGTAGTTTTAGAAAAAACTTGATTTTTACTTTTCCCTTTTGAGTTCAAGGTCTCTCCTTTTACAAACTAAGGAGACATACTCTTATGTTTAAGAGGAACGTTTTTATCGTAGCCCAAACTAGATCGATCGCCACATTTCCTTGATCTAGATAAAAGTTTTTCTAATTTTAGATCTCCTTGGGCATACTTCCATGTATCCTTCAAACTTAAAAGAGAAGAGACTTCAAGTTTAAGATTTTCATTCTCAGATTTTAGACTTTCAATCCGAGAATTTTTGAAATCCAAATCACATTTTCATTTTTCAAAACAGTCTGAAATATGGGATTTTTCTAAAACAAGGGATTTAAAATTTTCTCTAAGCTTGAAAAATCTTTCTTTTTGAAGTTTAAGTTTAACAGCAATTTTACAACTTTCCTTATATAAGGCATTATAAGCATCTTGAAGATCATCTTCATTTTCACATTCACTGTTAACATTTTCTTCACTTGTTGAATCATTATCTAAAAATGTGAATTTGGCTAGAGTCATAAGGGCTTTAACTTCATTACTCGATTCAATTTTAGAATCTTCTAAATCAGAAGAGACTTCAGAATTAAAGGATTCATCCCAAGTAGCCAACACACTCTTTTTTTTTTTGTCCTTTTTAGGATATTTGTTTACTAAATGCTCATATTCTTGACAGTTGTAACATTGACTCTCTTTTAAAGATTTTCAAGGCTTAGATTTAAATTTTAATCTTTTCTTATCATTAGCTTTTTGAAAATCAACCCTCTTTTTACTTTTGAAAATTTTATAAAATTTTTTTGCTAAAAGGGCCATATCGTCTTCAGAATTTTCTAAATCAGAATTGTTTTCTTGAGAAACACCTTTAGAAGACTTAAGGGCAATAGATTTTCCTTTAGGAGCTTTAAACTTGAACTTGTAAGTTTATAAAGATCCATCTAATTCTTCTACCCTCATAGTATCCATTTCACAAAGTTTCTGGATCGCAGTTACCTTAGAATTAAACCATTCAGGAAGTGAGTGTAATATTTTTACACACACTTTACTTTTTGAGATTTTATTACCAAGACCCCACATAGAGTTCACAATGTCATTTAATCTAGTGTAGAAGGCCATAAACATTTCATTTTCTTCCAAATATATTTCTTCAAATTTGGTTGTGAGGATTTGGACTTTAGATTTCTTAACAATTGATGTACCCTCGTGTGTCATTTCTAAAATATCCCAAGCTTTCTTTGCAGAATCAAAAGATATAGTTCTTTTGAATTCATCTGGTGATAGTGTGCAAGTGATTGCATTTAGTACTTTAGCATTTGCACTACTCTCACTTTTCTGAAGTATGCTCCATGAAAAATGAGGTGTTACTCTCATTGATTTTTAACCATCGATCCTAGTTACTTCAGTGGTAGGAGGGGTCCATTCATTTACTGTGGCTAGCCACACACTTTCATCCATAGATTTAAGGAATCCTCATCTTGGCTTTCCGATAGGCATAATTGGTGTCATCGAAAGGTGGAGGCCGAGTGACTAAAAGGCTATCTAAATTTGACATCTTAAATATATCTTAAATCGATTAGCTCAGGAAATAAATCCAAATAAAAAGAATTAAAATGAGCAAACGAGCTATTAGGCTCTGATACCACTTGAAATGGCCAAGCTATATATCCTAGAGGGCGGAAAATAGGACCACGCCAAATTAAAAAAATAACTGCGAAATTAAAGAAAGAGAGATAGCCAAATAAAGAAATCAATTCATAATGATGAATTAAAATGCAACTTCAAAATTCAAGTCTTAAGAGGTTGATACAAATGTTTTTCTAAGGACAACCTTACACTAAAAACTAGATTTTATGGTAGGACAACCTTATTTCTAAAAAGCTCTTTGTATCAAAAACTCAAACTGAAGAGGAATAAATAAATAGAAAGGAACTGAAATAAATTGCAGGAATTTAAAATCTAAATTATTACAACATTCCCCACTGAGCTTGAAATGTAAATATTACGACATTCACATCAACACATACATCCTACAATTCTGAATAATAAAATGACCTATCCTAAGGACTAGTTGAACAAGGTTCAGGACTAGTCTTAAAACAGTCTAATTCCATGTCAAATGATTCAATTGAATTATGTATTCAAAATGACTTATCCTAAGGACAATCTGAGGTCAATCTTACCTTGAAAGTGAGATATTGTAACGCCCTAAAAATTGAGAGTCGAGTATAACTCAACTCTCAAGTTCCAAACATCACTTATACAACAATTTTAATATTAGTTGTATGTTGTCTGTATTAGTGCATGAAACATGAAATAGATTAAGCCAAATCAGCAAAACATAATCCGTGGACAGATAGAAAATGTAAGTCGAAGTCTGAAATAAATAAATAAACCAGTACAAGTCCCCAAAATATGTGTGTTATGCTGAGTCATTAATTACAAGCCTTGTTTTAAATACAAATAACAAAATGTGATAGTCCTCTATAAAGTGTAAACCTTGAAATCCCGATGATTCAAAACAGTCTAAGAGAACCCGCCTGAATACTGCATAGACAAGTATGCCGCCTTGTCATCCTCAAACTCCGGCTCTGCCTCGGAGGCATCAGCATCACCTGCAGCTAAGACAGAATCTGGTTGGTGTTTAAGCACCGTCCCAAAACGTGGGAGTGAGTGATCAACTTAGTGGAACTATAAAGAAATAGTTAACATGTTATCAATTCAGTCAAGAAGAAATGATAAAGCAGTATAGTCAAACAGGTCCTAGATACTCTTGTTAATGTAAGAATGATATGTCATAATGATATATGCCCTCTCCTGCACTCCCTTAGCGTCTTCATCTTACGACGCGCATGAAAACCACACGAAAGTGCTCTTCTACGCCAAAGCATATGCGATGCAGTGCATGGACGTGATTACCAAGTTTTTATTAGTCCTTTTCATACAGCAGGATTGGGAAGCAAAGGTACCTTCCTTATATCAATTCTCAATCAATGATCCATTCTAGAGTCGTCAGTCCTAGTAGATCTCATACGATATTATGGTTCTAGGTCACTGTAAAGGGCTTGTCACCAATCAATACAGGCTTAATCATACCCTACATACTACGTTAAGGCTCATTGTCTCAATGCAGTCTCAGGGTATACTCGAGGTCACTGTAGAGGGCTCGTCACCAATCAATGTAGGCCAACAACACGAATACAGTGTCCCATGCCACCTTATTCGACTCACGAGTCTCGGTTGCTCACTGGTCACTACGGGGAGCCTCATCGCCCTAACGTAGGTCGACAGCTTGACCACGGTGTCCCATACCACCATGTTCGGCTCATGAGTCTTAGCGGATCGAGGTACCAAGGTTAATAGGGTTTCAGTGGTGAGTTTGGTACCTTCGATTCAAACAGTACCGTCCAAATATGGTGAACATACATCGGGTCAATTGGGTTAATTGACGAGTTCGACTAAGATGAGAGCACATTGAGTTAATCGACATGAAATGCATAAGCACTCCGTGTGGCCTAACCACTGCCAACATCCTAAGTACGGCTTGGTTTCGTCGAAACACATCTTGTGTGGCAAAAACAACCTCAGCCACCAGTTCGAAAATTGTTACCGATTACCTGGACTATGGTATAGTCCTAATCACGTACAATCATAATGATTAATATTTAAATCAATCCTACAATCATATGAATATGTTATGGAATATGACTTAAACATGAATACACATTACATAGAGAAAATCATACACACAATTAACATGAATAAGTAGGCTAAGCAGTTCATGGAGGAAATCATACACACAAGCAAGGTAGTTGGGATTCATATCTCAACTCCCCTACAAATTTAACTCATTCAAACATTTTTACAAACACTTAGACTACACTTTTCAATATACATCACTTATGTCAGCCATATTACATATTAGGGTAAATCCTTTTGTCAAGGAGTTGTCGCATATATAACAATCTTACACCTACGACAATTAATCATGGCAATCACAACATCAGATTTCATATGCATACAAACATTTCAACATACACATGAAATACTCTATGTACAACATAGTTTATATATAGACGTAAAGCAAAATAGATAGTGCATTTAGCATGTGTAATGGCACCCACGTCAGTAATAAATCATTATCTGACATTGAAAGCTTTGAAAACCATAACCTATACATATATAGTCCGTACCTTAAACCGAAAAATGCATAACGGATATGATTTAGATGCTAAGTCTTCGTCAACGGTGAATTTACAACCTAGAACATTAAGTAGGTTAGCTACATCATTACTTAGACTATTGGAAACCCTAGAACAGGTTAGGGTAAGGATTTCTTACCCAAGTATGGTATCGCCCGTATAGCGATACGAACAGGTGGATTAGGCACGTAATGAAGCTGGGAAGAATCCTAGGATGAATCACCAACTCACTCTCTCTTTTTCTCTCTCCTTTTCTTCTCTTTCTTAGCTAGGGTTTTGGAATTCGTATGGAATATGTGAGAGAGGGTTTAAGGCCTTTATATAGGCCCTGAACTAACGAAAATAGCCTCAGGGCCAAGGTATACTTAGGTTATAACCAAATCGGGCTTATTCCGATCCAACGGAGCATTTCTGGAGGTCCCTTTACTGAATGCGGTCGGACTTAAGCTCATAGATATTGGATATACGTCAAGCTATGTTTTCAGTCAGATCGACCATGGCAGACCAGTTTCAGTTCGACGGTCACCAGATTTCGATCAGGGCCACAAGCACATTGGCATGTGTGGGACATTTCTCCTGATCCGAGGGTATATTTGGGTCAGATTTCAATGGTCAGAACGTTTATAATCGGCCCGCAAGCGACTTGACTCAGATTACTTAAATTCATATTTAATTTCTAAATATATTTACTTTTCTCACTCTCTTTGCTCTGGACTCAAGAAAATAGTCCCAGGACATCATCTGGACTTGATTTTCTAGTTGATTGTCAAGTCCAATTAGGAGGTCATAATTGTCTAAGTTCATCGCTATCGGACTTTCGATGTGCGATTCAGGTCTGATACGAAGTTTCATTGTGCTCCCAAGAGCAACTAGGTTTAGAGATTTATCCTAGATTTTAGGATAATATAGCATTAATAATTCTACAAGTTTTAGGTCTTGCAGAACATATTTAAAGTGATTGGTGGTAATTTCACAGGTAATCTAGTTTATCACTAGTTAATTCTCATTAATTTCTAAAGGATTTAGTCCTAAATGATTTCTACTTGAGGTGGTACTCGGGTCTTAGTACGGATTTTTTCAGGACGTTACAATCTACCCCCCTTAAAGAAAAATTTTATCCTCAAAATTTGTACCTTTTGTACTCTTCGAGGATCTGAGGGTAGTTCTTTTTGACCTCAGCTTTAGTCTCCCAAGTAGCCTCTTCTTCACTGTGATGCGTCCACAGTACCTTCACAAGTGGGATGACCTTGTTACGCAATACCTGCTCCTTCCGATCTAAGGTACGTGTCGGTCGCAATACATATGTGGCGTCCTTGCTCAATTGCACCTGCTCCCAACTGATAATGTGTGAAGGAACAAGAACGTACTTCTTCAACATGGACACATGAAATACGTTGTGCATGCCTACGAGTGGTGTGGGCAAAGCAAGGTGACATGCTACTGTCCCCACTCGATCAAGTATCTGAAATGGGCCAATGAATCTCGATGTGAGCTTCCCTTTCTTACCAAACTGAAGGACTCCCTTCATGGGGGAAACCTTAAGGGATACATGGTCCCCAACTTCAAACTCAAGCGGTCGCCGCCTCATATCGGCGTAACTCTTCTGCCTACTCTGTGCTGATAGAAGTCGATGCCTAATAATGTCGATCTTCTCTGAGGTCACCTGAACTAACTCTGGACCAATCAAAGTCTTCTCGCCCACTTCTACCCAGCAATGCGGTGCTCTACATGGGCGACCATACAGTGCCTCATAAGGAGCCATGCCAATACTCGCCTGAAAACTGTTACTATATGCAAACTCTGTATAAGGAAGACAGTCATCCCAACCGTCCTTGAAATCTAACACACAAGCCAGTAACATATCTTCTAGCACCTAATTCACTCATTCCGTCTACTGTCTGTGGATGGAACGCGGTGCTGAACTTCAATATCACACCCATCGCTTCCTGGATATGAGTCCAGAAGATAGATGTGAATCGCATGTCTCGATCCGACACGATCTCTAGGGGAAATTCATGCAAACGTACAATCTCCTTGATGTACAACCAGACCAACTCGTCTGTAGAGTTCTTGACTCTGATCGGTAGGAAATGAGCCGATTTCATCAATCGGTCAACGATCACCCAAATGGAGTCATGTTCCTTCCTCGTCTTCGGTAGCCCTAAAATAAAATCCATAGAATGAAATCCCACTTCCATTCAGCTATGGGCATAGGATGAAGTAGTCCAGGAGGTTGGCGATGCTCTGCTTTAACCTGCTGGCACGTGAGACAACGAGACACAAAATCTGCAATGTGAACCTTCATGTTATCCCACCAGTATGATCTCTTCATGTCGTGATACATCTTAGTGCTACCAGGATGCATCGCAATCTTTGAACTGTGGGCTGCCTCGAGAACTTCCCATCTCAAGTCAGGAACGTCTGGGATGCATAGGCAGCCACGATAACGTAAGCTCCCATCTGAACCAACACTCCACTTAGAGTCCTCATCTATACTAACCTGCTCTCTCATCTTCTCCAATAGCTCATCATCTGCCTGAGCTGCAATAATCATATCGTCAACGGGGGGCTGTACTCGAATGTGTGCGATAACCTCAAATGGTTCCTCCACCGTGATTTTCTGCTCAAAGTCTCGCACAAACTCCACCATGTCCCATCTGATATCATCAAGGGAGCCGCAAACTCTATAGTCTTCTTACGGCTTAACGCATCTGCCACAAGATTTTCCTTGCCTGGATGGTAGGAGACCTCAAACTTAAAGTCCTTCAAAGTCTCCATCCATCACCTCTGTCGCATATTCAGGTTTTACTGAGTGAATATATACTAAGGCTCTTTTGGTCGCAAAAGAGCTCGAACTCCTCTCTGTAGAGGTAATGTCTCCAGAGCTTCAGTGTGAAAATGATAGCTGTTGTAAGACCTGTATCCTAGCCCGTACTGTTCTGTAAGCTTCCGCGGTCCTCCCGGTCGAATTCTAGTGACCTGCGATCTGTTATCGACGTTTACACGCGATCATGAGGCGTGTCCGGTATATCAGAGTCGGCTCGACTCGAAACTTATACCCTAGCGACCGCACCGTCATCGCGGTTCTGATGCCTCGTCTCGCACGTAGGTCCAATACCCTGGCCAGGAGATATGAGCCTGCGTTCAGTTAAAAAAAAATGTCATGCGTGCGAATTCTGAGAGAATCTCTACAACATGTCCCATCAATAAAGTACACATCAATCACTTCACATGTTAAGTACATATCCCATCACTCCCTTACCAAAGTAACCCCAAAGTCAAAGTAACCCATACCCCTCTTACACATATTACTTCAAAAGTTAATAAAGCTCTTACACACCCATCACTCCATCACCCATCCCTATCTCTCTCCTTACAACCTCTCTCTCTCTCTCTCTCTCTCTCTCTCTCTCTTTTCCTTCATTCCCATTGCTAGCCATGAATGTCCAAGCCCCTCAAGAGAGAAATCATGTGTGGTCCACCTTCCTACCACCAAATCCCACCATCCAAAGTTCATCTCAACATTTGAAATTGCCCCCTTGGAGCGTTAGGATGCATTGGCGAAAGAAGGAGGTGGTGGTCCAAAGGTGAGTGATTTTATTTGTATTTTTTTTATTAATTTGGGGGCCCACAAATGTGGGACCCATCTTAATGTATGCATATGCATGGAGGAGCTCGTAATGGCGAAGCTTCTTCCATCTCCACCGTTCTCTCTCTCTCTCTCTCTCTCTCTCTCTCTCTCTCTCTCTCTCTCTCTCTCTCTCTCTCTCTCTCTCTCTCTCTCCTTTCCTCTCTTTGTGATGATGTGTGTAGCCCACCTGTGATATGGTATGATGATCTAGACCGTCCATGTGTTGGGCCCCACCTCGCTACCTATTCACCTGGACAAGCCTAGATGAAGTCAAAACATAAATATTAGCTTGATACGAACATGGGGCCCACCTCGATGACGTGCCGCCTCTAGCATGTGGGACCCACCTGAAATGGGACGTAGGATTGACTAGAGTACCCCCACACCAGCTGTTAGCAGTTGCTGTTGACAACAGCTATGTGGGTCTGATCATGAGGTGTGTGTTATACCACCATCCATCCTCATGCATGTGGGACCCACATGTGATGCATGCAGGTGCCTTAAATCTACACTGTCCAACCACTTGTCGGGACGGTGGATCCCACGCAGCTACCAACTGCTGGTTGATGTCAGCAGGCTCTGTGGACCCCATGATGAATGTGTTATTCCAGCCATTCATCTGCTGCCCAGCAGCATTCAGCTGCTGCAAGTGACGTCTGTAGCTCTATGGCTGCCATGATGTATGTGTTTTATACACATTGTCCATTGGTTTGGATGTGGGGCCCACCCACATGTACTACATGTGTGGGATGGGACCCACCTTACTGTATATGTTCTATATCTGTACCATCTATCTGGGTGTTATGTGGGATGGCACCATGATGTATGTGCTTTAAGCCACGCTGTCCATCTATTTGTCAAGAAGATGGGACTCACCCCATGTGCTGGATGCACCTGCCTGGTACTTGTGGGTAGGTGGGAACCGCCTTGGTGGATGTATTGTATATCCACTCCATCCACTTGTCAGGATGGTGGTGTGGGTCCCACGTGATGTGAGTATCCCATCTACACCGTCAGTCAGGCAACTAACTGCCCATGCCCTGGACGTTAGGTGCAAGTACATGATAATATAATAGTGTGTATATATATATATATATTCATGTACGTAGGTATATGTGGTGGGTCCCATGTGGGACCCACCTGCTATAGTGTTTTAGTTAACATCCAGGTCCCTAGACGTGGGCCTAGCATGAGGTGCGTGCACCATCCAATAGCTGGACGGTGGGTACCAAATGATGTATGTGTTATACCTACAGTCCATCCATGTGGACCCCACCCACAGCACGTTAGCAAGCCTTGATGAACCATCCATCATTAATGCTGAGGGCGTCAACAAGTTCCTTGGGTCCCATCTGATGTAAGTGTTTCATCATTGTTGTCCATCTATTTTCCAACCAATTCGCCTATCTGTGGGGCCCATACATGATGCATGTATTATATAAACTGTCCATCCAATTGGCAATCTCATCTTAAGGCCTGAGGCTAAAAATGAGGCAGATCTATTAGGTGGGCCACGCTGCAAAAAACGGTGGAAAGTTGAACGTCCACCATTGAACCGCTGGGGTCACAGCAGTTCTGGATCAATATGATATTGTTTTCCTCTTAAACTAGGTCTTTGTGATTATACGAATAGATTGGATGGAAACTAAACACTATGGTGGACCGGAAGGATTTTAATGGTGGAAACCCACCCTGATGTATATGTGTTCTCCACGCCGTTTAACTGATCAACCAGGCCGTCCATCGTGGCCCACCATGATTTATGTACTTTATCAGCTCCGTCCAACTGTCCAAGATGGTGGGTCTACCTTGATGATGTGTTGTATTCACACTGTCTATCCATTTTGATGGACGTGTGGTCCACCTTGATAGATGATTATATCCACGCCGTCTAGGGACAGGGGACCACCATGATGTATCTTTTATCCACTCTGTCCATAGGACATGTTACCCACCTGACGTATGCATTCTATATCCACGCCAACCATCTAGTGGGGCCCATTTACTGCGAGGCCCCACCTGTGATGGATATACGGCCCATTAGTGCAGCCCACATTAATGCGGCCCACGTAATGTATATAGGCCCATTGGTGCGGCCCGTTGATGCGGCCCACCTGATGCGTATGAGGCCCACCTTCAATGTGTTTATGGCCCATCCATGAGGCCCACCTTTGATGTGTTTATGGCCCATACATGAGACCCACCTTGACGTACTTGTGGCCCATTCGTGAGGCTCACTTTGATGTATTTGTGACCCACCCATGAGGCCCATTTGTTGTGTATTTGAATCCCATGGTATTAGGCCCATTGATACTGCCCACCTGATGTGTATGAGGCCTATTGTGTGGCCCATATCATACGATCCACTGTGATGTGTTTGTGACCTTTGGTGAGGCCCATGATGATGTATATTAGGCCCTTATACGAGGCCATGGGCCCACTATGTGTTTGGTTCTATATGGACCACTCCTTGGGAGCAATGTTGGTTAGATGGCCACATTGATGAGCAATGATGGTTTAATGTCCACATTGTGATCGATTGTCGATTCTAATTGACGTGATCAATTTTTCGATTCTAATTATCGATCGATTCCTATTATCGTGGCTGATTGCCGATTAGCGATCGAGGCTGATTATCATGACCGATTGTCAATTCAAATTGACGTGATCGATTTGCGTATTCTGATTATCGATCGATTTCGATTGTTGTGGCCGATTGTCGATTAGTGATGGAGGTCGATTATCACGACCGATTGCCGATTCCGATTAACGTAACCGATCTACCTATTCTGATTATCAATGCCGACTCCGATTGTCAAGGCCAGATATCGAGGCTAATTACCGAGGCCCATTATGATGTATAAGTGGCCCGTATTTGAGGACCATTCTGATGAGCATTCGGCCTCAGCTTGATGCATGAGAGGCCTATGTGATGAAGCCCATTGTGGTTCATTTAAGGGTCAGGTGATGGAGCCCATTGTGTTGTATATTAGGCCCATGTGAGAGGCCCATCGTGATGTATATTAAACTCTTGAGTGAGGCCCATGGTGTTGTATATTAGGCCCTTGTGTGAGGTCGTGGGTCCACTATATGTTAAGCTCTATGCGGGCTCTTCCTTTGGCGGCAATGTTGGTTAAATTTCTATATTGTCGAGGCCAATTGTCGATGTCGATTATTGAGGTCGATTGTTAATACCGGTTATTGATAACGATTATGAGTATGTGACAGCATAGTATCATGATACATGCCCATACACATCATCTGCACGTTTGTTATGAGATGTGGTCGACCAATGCATACGCCATTGGGTATGTTGTTATGAGACTTCCTGATAGGTAGAGATTGTCTCACATGAGCATACGGTATGCGCAGGATTGATGCATGACTGGATTGTATGACTCATGCATCTTGCATTGAGTGTTGTGATTATTATACGCCCCAGTGACATCAGGGTCATAGCCTCCACAAACATATCGTGGATGGCCAGAAGGGACACAAAAAATTTATTCTACATGGGGTGCTATAGATATCCCTGTGTGAAAGTTCCTAAACCCTCTTGGTTCCAGAGGTTTCTCCAACGTCTAGACCGAGTGGATGCATGAGCGCATGAGGGCCGCATATCGTTAGGCCGCATCTCCCACTATGTCGTAGTCTGTTAGAAGGGGGTACGGCCTTACCTGCCTGAGAAGAGGAGGCAATGCTAGGCTGAGTCTGACCAGATCGAGGAATGGGTTCACTATCGACATGCTGGGCCTGATATTGGCAGGCGGATAGTGAGGTCTCTTCCACTCACCTTATTGCAAGTGATGGGGCAGCAATCTGATTTGGAGTCTAATAGACCCCAATGATTTCCCAGAGAGGAACCGTATTGATATGTGGACTTATTGAGTAGGAGTTACATACTCATGCATTCATTTCATTCACTATCCACTCGGGCTGGTAGTGCGCAACTAATTTTTATGTACCTTCACGCACGACTAACTTGAGATCAAGAGTTTACCACATTGAGTCTAACTATCCAAATTTAGGTATGGGACTGGTTTGGATAGAAGTCCTTTGTAATAGACCCTGTAGCCTACGATACTATGTACTATCATCCCGACTTCACACTCTAGCTTGGTCATTTCATTTGTATCGCATATTGCATTGCATCCTCAACACATAGTATTTAGTTTACTGTCTTCGCATTGCATAGCTGATTTACATTGCTTCCTCAGTATATGATATTGGTTATTTTTGCATCGCATATCCTGGATAAGGCAGATGATATTTATGGGTCTATCAGCATATTTTCGCATTATTCTGATATTGTATGATTTATGGGCCTGTCAGTATTTTTTCTTACTCTGATTACTCTGATATTACTTACTTGGCACTTACCTTGTGCACACACTCTCACCACCCAGTAAGTTTTCTATAAGCTTATGCACGATAGATGCGTGCAGGAGGCGTTAGGTTGCAACAGCGTTGAGCTTGGAGCATGCAGTGGACCTCTGGAGCTTTGATTTTTTTGACATATGTATTTCCCTTTCAGCACTGTGTTCAACTGTTTATACTAGTGGATATATGATGATGATGTTACCTTTGTGATTTAGGTAAACTTGTGGTTATACTTCTTTCGAGATAAATGTATGTTAAAAAATCCTCCTTGTACGATCCCAAGATCGAAATCTGGCGTATGAGCGTTGGGAGCCGAGAACGGGGTAGCACGGAGGCTGTCGGCACCTAATCTAGTGATCGAAATTTTTGTAAGTCCGATTTTCAGGTTTGGGGCGTGACAGCTGCCAACTCTAGGTCGTGTGTAGGGTAATTTTCCTCGTGTTTCCTCAACTGTCTCGAGGCATAAGAAATTACCCTGTCCTTCTGCATAAGGACACAACTTAGACCAACGCGAGAGGCGTTGGTATATATCATATACTTAACCCCTTGCTCTGACAATACTAGTATAAGGGTGGATGTCAACTTGTCCTTTAGCTCATGAAAAGCTACTTCGGCCTTCTCATTCCAGGCAAACTTTAAATCCTTCCATGTCAACTGAGACAACGGTTTGGCAATCTTGGAAAAATCTAAATGAATCACCGATAGTAACCTTCCAGACCAAGAAAAATCCTCACCTCAATAACTGAACCGGGCTGCTTCCAATCCTGAACCGCAGTTACCTTAGTGAGGTCGACTGCTATCCCTTCTTTGGACACCACATGTCCTAAGAACTTGACTTCCTCTTTCCAAAAGTTACACTTCTTATACTGTGCAAAAAGCTGATTCTTCCTGAGAGTATCCAAGACTGCTCTTAGGTGCTCCTCGTTCTCTTCCTGACTCGTGGAATATATCAGAATGTCATCTATAAATAGGATGACGAACTGGAACAGAAACGGCCAAAATAACCTGTTCATCGGGTCCATGAACACGACCGGCATGTTCATGAGGACGAACGACATCATAAGGAACTCGTAATGACCGAAGCTAGTCCTGAATGCTATCTTCTACACGTCCTCATCCCTGAAGCGTAACTGATGATATCTTGACTGCAAATCTATCTTCAAAAAATATTGTGCCCCCTTCAACTGATCAAACAAATCATCAATCTTGGGCAAGGGATACTTTTTCTTCACCGTCACCTAGTTCAACCTACGATAATAAATACATAATCACAGGGAACCATCCTTCTTCTTTGCAAACAGAACGGGTGCTCCCCAAGGGGACACACTAGGTCATGTAAAGCTCAAACTCAACAAGCCATCAATCTAACTCCTCAATTCCTCTATTTCACTCAGAGGCATGTGGTAAGTGGGCAATGAAATAAGTGTCGCACCAGGCATGAGATCGATTGTAAAATCAATCTCGCACCGTGGAGGTAATCCAGGAATCGTCTCGAATACGTCCTCAAAATCTCGAACCACTAGCATAGCCCCCAACATCGAACCACCAATGCCCTTCAATAACGAAATGTAACAATGTAGACAGAAAGGATGACTGACCTGAATAGGAAAAGTAAAAACTGTGCCCTCAGATTCATGGGTTATCACCAACCTAGCCCCACAATCGATCTCTGCTCACATCCTCATGAGAAAATCCATGTCAAGGATGACGTCATAGTGAAATAGGGGAAAGACAATCATGTCGACTAGTACCGTCCTACTCCATAAATCTATCGCGCATCCCTCATAAATCCTGGTAACGTCTGTAAAGGTCCCAGTAGCTGTGAGGACCCTTATTCCCTCTGTAGGAACAGTGCCCAACCTCAGGCGCTTGACTGCCGCATGTGATATGATAGAGGTAGTGGACTCGGTGTCGACTAATAAGAAGACGGGAGTACCTTGGATGTGAGCCAAAACCTCAAAAGATCTCGATGTTAAGTTTCCCTCGGGCACTTCAGCTGTAAGCGCTAGTACTCGAGCCTGCTATGGGGGATTGGGTGGTGATACCATGGGCCGTTGTGGAGGCTTGAAGCAAGGAGTAGAAGGCCTGAAAGATGAGTGAGCTGGTGTTGATCGTAGGGGTGGAACGAAAATGGCCTGAGGCATTGGACGGTTGATCCTCTGTGACTGCGTAAATCCATTATCCCTCATCCTAGTAAAGCAGTACCGATCCGAATGTCCAATCTTTCCGCAATATGAGCAGCACAAGTCAGAATGCCCCAACTGAACCGGCGATGCTGCAAGCCTCGGAGGAGAATCTACCCATGGCCTCTTGCCAAGAAATGGTCTGCTCGAAAGATCAAGTCGCAGTTTAGGAGCCATAGGTGCTCGCATACTGGATAACCTGTCCCCTCCTTCTTAGCTCGCAAGGACATGCCCACCAACTCGGCATAAGAAGAGATACTAGCACAGCATATCTTTGACCGGATCTCGGGTTGCAAACCCTCAGAAAAGTGCCACATCCGCATCGGCTGATCACTTAATGACAAGGGAGCATACCTGCCCAGCTCCATAAATCAGTTCTCATATTCCGTCACCGACATCCCTCCTTGAAGGAGGCGAAGGAACTCACTCTCCTCCTCGTGCCGGTAGGTGACCGGAAAATACTTTTCGTTGAAGAGGGTCTCAAATGCCTCCCACGTCCACACAAATCCCTCTACAACAGTGCGGAGAACACTATCCCACCACAAACTAGCCTCCTCAAACATGAACGTGTCAAGCTCGACCTGCTCTGCCTCAGAATAGTTTAGCGGCCTTAGCATCTTAGAGATGTGGTCAATCCAATACTCGGCCTCCTCGGGTCTATGAGTACCTATAAAAGTGGGAGGTTGTAAGCGCTGGAATCGCTCAAATATGCCGCCAGCACTAGCATTCCCAGATGGGTGCATAGGTGAGGCAGGTGGAGTCGCCCCCATAGTCTGAGAAAAGATACCAGCCATGGAGGTCAAGAACTGCTGCTGTTGCTGCTACTGTATCTGTTGTTGCTGCATCAATAACATCATCTGCTCTAGCCTATCAGGAGGTGGAGTGGACTGAGATGCATGCGGTGTCGATGCAGATTCAAGGTTCTGCTTGGGAACGAAAGGTGTGATAGGTGGTACCAGAGGTGGTGTCACAAGCGTCGGCCCAACAGCGGGGCTAGAAGCCAGCTGAGAATCTGGCATAGCATCAAGGTGAGATGGGCCCAAATGGGGGTCCGTATGGCTATCAGTTAGGGGAGAGGCCCCGTCAAGCGATTCGCCCAAAGAGAGACGGGCCGAAGTGCTCGTGCCCTTAGGTGGCATACCCTGCATTCAATAAAGGGTGCAACCTGTGAGATTTAACATACACATAATCCACCTACACAGCATTCACAACTCAACTCAAAGAAACATCATGCATTTCATTTAACAAAATTGTCACAATACACGAGGTGCAACATTACATGGATCGCGACAGAGAATGCATGTGAACTAATACAACCAAGGCTTCAAACACTAAAACAACTACCAAACTACTATGCCTATAAAGGCTACACACAAGAACAAGCAACAAAACAAAACAAACAACGACTACATATACGACTATTCGTCAGAATCTGGCGATGGAGGAGGGACACCCATATCCTGCAGGCAACATAGGATAGACTTCAAAGTGCGAGTTACTTTCTTAAACTTATGTTTCACGAGGCCCCGCAGATCGACAATGTCCTATCGTAGGGTAGCCTGGCCCTCCTCAAGTCTAACTAAACGGGCTTCCCTATCAGCCCAATCAGGATCATGCTCTCGAGTTGTAAGAGGAGGGCTCTCATCCGTATCCTGGGCCTTCTCTTCTTCCTCGTCCTGCTCTTCTTCTTCTTCTATTTCGGCTCCACCTTCTTTATCACTCTCTTCCTCTTCACTATCTATCTCATTCTCACTCTCCTCAAGTAGGGCTTGTCACTGTCGTGGCCCGATATCCATCTGATTGAGAGTAGTCTCGATGATGTAATGGATCGACGCCGGTAGCTTTGCCCCAAGTTTGTAGCCAAACTCAAGTGCAATCCTACATATAAGTCAGTCGAACGGGAGGGATTCAGTCCTTCTATTAGAATGTGCGGTAAGGACTATCTATCGCAAGACATGCATAGGCACACACAACTTCTTTCCCTACCCCACTTGGTATAGAAAGTCCACCATCAGGCGCGTGCACTCACTGTGGTTGCTCCACCTAGGATAGACGTCGAACGTGCAGATGTGGTGAAGCAGGCTGAAGTCATCCGTCATATTGGTTGATAAAAGGCTTTTATTTGGCTGCCATTCAACCAAACGACAACAAAGGAACCACGTGTGGTGATCCCTTTCACATGCACTACTCAGATTCTTCTCACTTGCATGTACCTCGCCAAGTGGCACATTCATAAGCCGAGATATGAAACCAACGTCAATTGTGGCCTCCCGATCTCTTCCAAATGGAATTTTAAACTACAAGGGCTCTAATGCTGGCTCTCAAATGTGGGCATAGATGGCTCAGACAGTGCCCACATTTGCAAGGTGCTCACCCTCAAATAGCAGACCCCACTTGGCTTCTAGGAGGTGCTCGAACAATAAATATTCTCCAAATAACCACGCACCTACATGAGCTTTAAAAAGGACCCTACAGCCCTCATAAATTCTATGAGATAACTCTGCCAACAAAGCCCTTCCTATGGGAGCATAGGGATTTAGATCTCGCTTCATCTGCAACTCCTGACTGGCTCTTGAACTCACGGAAACGCCTCTCGGCCTCCTAGAAGGGGTGGGGTGACTAGGCCTAGCTTCATCTATGGGAGCTCTCTTCTTTCCCATGAAAGAGAGAATAGTGAAAATCAAAAATATGGTCGTGACAAACTCGAATAGGGCCATGGGAAAGGAAAGAAAAGAGGGAAATGGAAGGAGTGATGGGGTTTCCACGGATTTAAGACTCAAAATGGGATTTGAGAGCTTAAATGAAAGGAAGAGAGGGGGAAAATTAGCAATGGAGGTGGGTTTTGAGATGAGTAGAGTGAGGGTGCATGAAAATGGAAGAAAAAAGTGTTTGGAAAGTGATTTTTGTGAAGATTTGAGAGATATTTTGAAGAAAGGAGAGCTTGGAGGGGTGGTTTATGAAGGGAAGAAATTGTAGGAGGGATTTTATACGACCAACCATGGATTAGTGGGCCACACTAGGCCCTAGGGGTGTCAGCCCTCACCGGCCCGCCCGGACTGGCCCGCTGGGCGGCGAGGCCCTCGCCGATCTCTGGACAGTACGATGAGGATTCACTAGTGGGACGATGTCCTCCTATCCCCTGGGTTCAAAAAAGGTGTTGCTCCCACCCTGGGTCCCCCTAAAGATGTCCCATTAGGCCCCCTACTCCGTTTCAACTCGTTTCAAGTCATTTCGAATAGAATCTGATGCATATTCGCTCTTACCAATTTTAAACGGTTGGGATGGGATGAAACATGGTCTAAACCTGTCAATCGATGGTCTAGAAGTGGATTAGGGTCGTTGTGCATGATCAAGGGTGCGAACGGACTCGATCTCAGCAATCGTTTCTAGTAATCCTTCGCCAATTGGTGAAATTGGGAAACCTATGCTTATTTCTAGATTTTTCTCGCACCCTCCTACATTAAATTGGCATTAGCGTATGTCGTGTGACCATAACCTAGGTCTGGTTTAATCTAAATCATGTTCTAATACCAACTTGTAACGTCCTGAAAATCGGGGATCGAGTATAACCCAACTCCCGAGTTCCAAAACATCACTTATGCAACAAGTTTAATGATGGTTATATGTTTTCTGTATTAGTGCATGAAACATGAAATAGATTAAGCCAAATCAGCAAAACATAATCCAGGGACAGTTATAAAATGTAAGCAGAAGTCTGAAATAAATAGATAAACCAGTACAAGTCCCCAAAATATGTGTGCTATGCCGAGTCATTAATTACAAGCCTTGTTTCAAATATAAATAACAAAATGTGATAGTCCTCTATGAAGTGTAAACCCTGAAATCTCGATGATTCAGAATGGTCTAAGAGAACCCGCCTGAATACTGAATAGACGAGAATGCCTCCTCGTCATCCTCTAACTCCAGCTTTACTTCGAAGGCATCACCATCACCTGCAGCTAAGACAGAGTCTGGTTGGTGTTTAAGCACCATCCCAGAACGTGGGAGTAAGTGATCAACTCAGTGAAACTATATAGTAAAGGTTTACATGTTGTCAATTCAGTCAAGAAGAAATGATAAAACAGTAAAGTCAAACAGGTCCTAGATACTCTTGTTAATGTAAGAATGATATGCCATAATGATGCATGCCCTCGCCTGCACTCCCTCGGCGTCTTCATCTTACAGCTAGAGGATTTCTGACCTGATTGTAGTTGATCATCTTTTGATTGTAGTATAGTTGGTCTTCTTTTGATTGTAGTTGTAAGAATGACATATTGAGTTAGATTTTAAGAGCTCCTTAATAAATCAACTATCTTTTCAGCTAGAGGATTTCTGACCTAATTTTTGAAATTGATATAGCTACTTTTAGGTTTTTGAAATGTTTTTGAATTTTTAGAAAAACCTCGATAAGTACTTTTCTCTTTTGAGTTTGAGGCTTCTCCTTTCACAAATTTAAGAGGAGTATCCTTCTATTTAGGAGGAATATTCTTATCATAGCCCAACCCGGATCGATCGCCACATTTTCTTGATCCGAATAATAATTTTTCTAATTTTGGATCACATTGGACATATCTTCATGTGTCCTTTAAACTCAGAAGAGAAGATACTTCATTCTTAAGTTTCTCATTTTCAGATTTCAAATCTTCAATCAGGGAGGTTTTAAATTCCAAATCACATTTAGATTTTTCAAAACAATCTCAAATTTGAGATTTTTCTAAAACAACAGTCTCAAAACATTCTTTGAGTTTAGAAAACTTTTCTTTTTGAAGTTTAAGTTTGACAACAATTTTACAAATTTTCTTATATAAGGCATTATAAGCATCTTGAACATCTTCTTCATTTTCATGATCACTATGCAAATTTTCTTCACTACTTGAATCATCGTGATCTGAGAATGTGAACTTGGCTAGAGTCATAAGGGCTTTTACATCATTGCCCAACTCAGTTTCAGAATCTTCTGATTCAGAAGAGGCTTCAAAATCAGATGATTCATCCCAAGTAGCCAACATACCCTTCTTCTTGGGTTTTCCCTTTTTAAGACATTTGTTTGCTAAATGCCCATATTCTTGGCAGTTGTAACATTGACTATCTTTCAAAGACTTCTAAGTTCTAGACTTTGGTTTAGATCGTTTCTTTTCATTTATTTTTTGGAAATCGAACCTTTTCTTACTTTTGAAAATCTTATAAAAATTTTTAGCTAAAAGTGCCATATCATCTTCTGAATTTTCTAAATTCAAGTTTTCTTGAGAAATACCTTTAGAAGATGTTAAAGCAATAGATTTACCTGTAGGAGCTTTAAAATTCAATTCTTAGGTCTGTAAAGAACAAACTAGTTCTTCTACCCTCATGTTATCCATATCACGAAGTTCCTGGATCGCGGTTACTTTAGAGTTGAACCGTTCAGGAAGTGAGCGTAGTATCTTTGCACACACTTTACTTTCTGGGATTTTATCGCCAAGACCCCACATTGAGTTTACAATGTCATTCAGTCTAGTGTAAAAGTCCATAAATATTTCATTTTTCTCCATACGAATTTCTTCAAATTTAGTTGTGAGGAGTTGGACTTTAGATTTCTTAACAATTGATGTTCCCTTGTGTGTTATTTCTAATATATCCCAGGCTTGCTCTACAGTATCACAGGATATGATTCTTTTGAACTCATCTGGTGATAGTGCGCAAGTGATAACATTTAGTGCTTTAGCATTGGCACTATTCTCACTTTTCTGAAGTGTAGTCCATGAGAAATAAGGAGACACTCTCATTATTTTTGAACCGTCGGTTCCATTCACTTCAGTGGTAGGGGGTTTCCATTCGGTCACTGTGGCTTGCCACACACTCTCATCCAATGATTTGAGGAAGATCCTCATTCTAGCTTTCGAATAGCCATAGTTGGAGCCATCAAATGGTGGAGGCCTAGTGACTGAAAGGCTATCGAAATTTGACATCATTTTATATAGCTTAGATTGTTAGCTCAAGAAAT
Organism: Magnolia kwangsiensis; assembly: GCA_037074715.1. Taxonomy (NCBI): domain Eukaryota; kingdom Viridiplantae; phylum Streptophyta; class Magnoliopsida; order Magnoliales; family Magnoliaceae; genus Magnolia; species Magnolia kwangsiensis. The sequence goes on from CM073572.1 coordinate 140,094,789, forward strand.
AAATTCAAAATATAAAGCAATAAAAATAAGCTATTAGGCTCTAATACCACTTGAAATGGCCAAGCTATATGTCCTAGAGGGGGAGGGGGGGGGGGGGGGGGGGTTGAATAGGACTATACCAAATTAAAATTAAATACCGCGGAATAACATAAAGAAATAGTCTTACAATAATAAATCAATTCACAATGCTGAAATTAAATCAATCTCAATAAACAAGCATTGAGAGGTTGATACAAATTCAGTTCTAAGGACAACCTTACACCATAATAAACAAGGACTTATGGTAGGACAACCTTATTTCTAGAACGTCTTTTGAATCAAGAACTCAATCTGAAAATAAATAGAAAGGAATTGCAATCTTAAGAATTGATTATTCTATGGACAACCATGCACCATAAAAATGGCAGGGCAACCTTACTAGAATAATTACTGAAATTGAAGCATAGATTGATAAAAGTATAGTAAGAGATAAAATGCTGAAATAAAATTCTAAATTATTACAACATTCCTCATACTTGCTTGAAATGTAAATTGTTACAACATTCACATCCACATGTACATTCCACACAACTGAATGATGAAAGATAAAGAATTAAGCAAGCATTTAATCCATAAGATAAGGAGTTATAGCGGTTCGCCTGTATGTACACCAACTGTTTTACAACAGCCACACAAAATGCTACTCCACTCCTAATATCCTCACGCAGGGATATTAGCGTTCACTATTGAAATAGGTTTCACAGGTTCGCCTAAAACCTTCACAATTGTGTCTTTTTAACTTGGTCTTACACAATCCAAAAACCCACACTATTCTGAGTTTTCTAGCTCTCCTCAGATAACCACACAAATGGAATTTTTCTGACGAATCCCAAACGAAAACCAAAAGAATGAAAGTTTTACAGAATTGTAAAATACCTGGATTTCTCCTCTTGTGGCAGTCCGGAAGAACCAATTGGAGTAGATGTTCAGATATGAAAGTTCAATGTCCAATACTCACTTTATAATGGTTCTAAGTTCTAATTGATTTTAAATTAAATCAGACTGGGCTAGCTTTATTTGATTTTAATTCCCAAAAGAAGGAAAGCAATATTTCCTCTTTTCAAATCAGATTGGAATAACGAATCAAATCAAATAGTAAAAAGCTAACAAAAAGAAATAGAATTATGCACAATATAACTTAAGAACAGACACAAACTTATCTCAGAGTGGAGCTTTGAATTCACTTAAATTTCGATGAATAACTCTGAAATTTGTGTGTTATTTATAACTGCAGAAATTCATCTTCGACTGGTCTTAGGGTCACCACGACTGGTTGAAGAAACAGATTTTTGAATTTTCGGGCGTGATCGGATAAAACCGTTACATGACCAGTCGTGAGCAGTTCACGACTGGTCGAAGGCTGTCCACGATTGGTCGAGACACTCACATGAATAGTCATGTGACCCTTGAATTAGTTGCTAGAGTTGGAGTCGTAGCTCCATGATTGGTCGAAGGTCGAGTTGAGACCATCCCACGACCGGTCGAGCAGACTCCAAGACTAGTCGTAGCCGAACAAAAAAAATCCAATAAATTGTAACAAAACTTCAATTGGTCTTGGAATTTCTAGGAATGGTCGAACCAGTGCTAGCACTAGTCAAACAAGGTCCAGGACTAGTCTTAAAATAGACCAAAATCATTTGTAAAAAATATATGAATTATGTATCCAAAGTGACCTACTCTAAAGCTCAACCTAAGGTCAATCAAACCTCAACAAGGACATTGAACCTTCATTTTCTTAGACTTTGATCTTTATGAAGTTTGAGTTCTTCTTGTAGCTTGAACACTTCACAAGCTTTGAAGTCAACCTTAGTATGAGTTGTGCTCAATTCCCTAAATATGCTTGAGTCTTGAACTTGAACTTGAGCTAGTCTTCAACTTGAACTCTTCTTAAAGATCGTTTGTCTCAAAGTGTTGACGAGATGTCTTGAACATATGTAACAAGATGTAAATACAAGACACATATAGAGGTTTTGACACACAAAATTTGACAACCAAAGAGGATTCAAACCATAGCACTTATAATCTCCCCCTTTGTCAAATTTGTGACAAAACACACTCCTATAGTTCAATGCACAACATAAGCATACATCATAAGCATCAATAAAGAATTATGCACCAGTTGGTAAAGAATCATACACCAGTTGTCATGAGTAGATAACAGTTGTCATGAGAAGATAACAAAGCATAATACATCATCCTGTAGGATTACAAACTCAAGTTTACCATCTTAACTCAAGTTTGCTAACTCCCCCTGAGTAGTACGCCTACCAATCAATAAGCATATGCCAATCATAAACAATCCCACAATTAATTCTCCCCCTTTTTGTCAAAAAAAGGACAAAGGAAGAATAAAAAATAAGATAATTAAGAAAGGATTCAGAATATCATATCATAAAACGTTATCAAGTCAAGTCAAAGAAACTCAGTCACACAAGCAGAGATAAATCGAAGTCTGATAGTTATTACAAACCAAAGAGTAAATCCTCAATCTGATCCAGAAGAAGGAGCAGGTATGGTAGGATCAATTTGATGAAGACCTTTTTGTAAGCGCCTAAAATACTTGCACATATTTTTAAATTGAGCATTATGGCCAACATTCATCTGCTCTACCCTCTCCTGTAATGCACTCAAACGTGCATCAAAATCAGATGGCTCATAGTCAGGATTATTCCCAGAGTCTGAATCAATTTCATTAAAAATATCATCCATATTGATATCATTTGGAGGAAGAGCATCACCCTCTTCACCATTCCCGGCTTCAGCAGCAGCTCCACCCGCACCAATATCAACTTGTCCTCGAGGCAAATCCAACTTCAATTTGTTTATGTTGGAGTTGTTGAATATAAGGTGTTAGATAGGAGCCTCTCCAACAGGCATAGCTACTAACATGTGAGTGGCTAATACATTCATCAGATACCTAAATGGAATATCACTATGACCAGGATGAATACGGAATTGAATGATAGAGTAACAAATCAAAGAGGGCAAACAAATATTAGCACCAGTAACGATTGAGTACAAAATGCGAACCATAAGCAGAGTCAACTCATTCTTGTTACCTGAGCAAGGATACAGATTAGAGGGGAAGATGCGATGTAAGACCCTATATCTGGGCAATAAGTATCTGGTTACGAGGGCATTCCCAATGTGATTTCATGGTCCATCCATGTTACACAATGTTCTAGGATAAATGCATTTTTCAGATTCTGAAACTTTCTCACCAAGTGTACTAGGATGAATACCATCATCATTTACTGAAATATCCATAAGGCCTGATATTAAATGTTGATCAATAGGAAAAGGCCCTTCTCTAGTAGCAATAGTAAAAGTCAGTTGCTCAGTAGAAAATTCAGTAATGCACGCAACCATGGCCTGCGCTATGGACGGGTATGTTGGCCCGTCCCAGTGTAAAATGTTTTTCCAACCTATAGATTGAAGGAGAGAAAAAAGATTGAAAGGAGCGATATGGTTGAAATCAACAGCCTTTTCTATAATCACATTTCGCATACGCAAATCATGAACATACATTGGATCATCTTCGGGAGCCCAAAGATGGCGTCTGGTGATAACATTTGATATAGAAGAAGAAGCACCTCTAGAATTCTTCTTTTTAGCTCTAGGGTCTATTTTCTTGAAGAAATTTAACGAATTTCAAGAAAATAGAGATGAGTTTCTCTAGAATCAGCAAATGAGGAAGAAAACTCAAAAAACTTGAAGAAAGAGTTGAAATAGACAACAACAATCAAGAGACTGGTCGAGTATGCCCTCGACTGGTCGTGTACTATAAAAAAATACAATTTTTATCAAAATTTAAAATAAAAATCATTAATATATTAATATATATACATTATACAACAGAGATACATAATCAATCATTTTAAATTGCACATACCAAGATCAAATTTCAATTTATTAAACCTGCTTTTGTCGAGCGGTTTAGTGAATATGTCAGCAAGTTGAGTCTCAGTAGGTATGTATTCTAAGTATATTACTTTTTCTTTCACTAATTCACGAATATAATGAAATCTAATGTCAATGTGCTTAGTACGTGAATGCTGGATTGGATTTTTTGAAATATTTATTGCACTGAAATTATCGCAGTATAAAACCATTGAATCATGTGCGATACCATAATCACTCAACATTCATTTCATCCAAACTAGCTGTGTACATGCATTTCTAGCTGCAATGTATTCAGCCTTAGCAGTTGAGAGTGATATGGAACTTTGCTTCTTGCTAAACCAAGAAACCAAGCAGTTTCCAATGTAAAAACAACCGCCACTGGTTGATTTTCTGTCATCGATATTACTAGCCCAATCAGCATCTGAATACCCAGCCAATTGAACACTAGTATCATAAGGATACCAAAGACCTAAATTAACTGAACTTGCGACATATTTAATAATTCTCTTAACAACAGTTAAGTGAGATTCTTTAGGATTAGACTGATATCTAATGCAAGTTCCAACACTTAAAGCAATATCAGGTCTACTAGCAGTTAAGTAAAGAAAACTACCAATCATGCTACGATACAATTTCGGATCTACATCTTTACCTGTAGAGTCTTTTGAAAGTCTTAGAGTTGTACTCATAGGAGTATCAAAATTCGTACCATTTTTGAATCTGAACCTCTTAATCAAGTTCAAAGCATATTTAGTTTGAGAAATAAAAATTCCATCAGGTTGTTGTTTTACTTGCAACCCTAGGAAATAATTTAATTCCCCAACCATGCTCATTTCGAATTCAGATTTCATTAGATCTGCAAACTCAACAGTCATGTTAGTAGAAGTTGATCCATAAATTATATCATCAACATATATTTGAATCATTAGAATATCATCGTTATGTTTCTTAACAAAGAGCATCTTATCGACACTGGCCATTTAAAAATTGTGACTCAGTAAAAATTTTATCAATTTTTCGTACCATGCCCTGAGAGCTTGTTTCAAACCATAGAGAGCATTTTTAAGGCGGTATACATGATTAGTAAACTTAGGGTCTTCAAACCCTGTAGGTTGTTCCACATATACCTCTTCATTTAAATCGTCATTTAAAAAGGTACTCTTCACATCCATTTGAAAAATTTTAAACTTCCTAAAACATGAGATGGATATAAAAAGTCTAATTGATTCAAGGTGAGCAACTGGCACAAACGTTTCATCGTAATCGATGCCTTCAATTTGTGAGTACCCTTGTACAATTAGTCTTGCCTTGTTTCAAATTATATTTCCCAGTTCATCAGACTTATTTTTAAAAATTCACTTTGTTCCAATTATATGTTTATCTTTAGGTCTAGGAATAAGATACCAGACATCATTACGAACAAATTGTTTAAGTTCTTCCTACATCGTAACTATCCAGTTTTCATCAGAAAGTGCTTCTTTTATGTTTACTGGTTCAACCTGGGATGTAAAACATACGTAATTACATATGTCTTCAATTTGTCTACGAGTGCGCACACCAGTGAGAGGGTTTCCAAGAATTTGAGTAGTTGGATGATCTTTAACAGTCCTTAATTAAGAATTAATTTCACTTGATGAAGTATCTGGTTTTTCAACTACAAGAACTTTATCATTGTCTGAACTAGGGACAGGTGTATTCAAGTGATCATTAATGACCACATTAATTGATTCTTGAATCACACTAGTCCCGTTGTTCAATACATGATACACATGACTGTTTAAAGAATATCCTAAAAATGTCCCTTCGTTACTTTTAGTGTCAAACTTTTCCAAGTTTTCACAGTCACGTAAAATGTAGCACTTACTGCCAAAAACACGAAAGCATTTGATAATAGGCTTTTTGTCAAACCACATTTCATAAGTCATTTTATTTTTTTGATTTATAAGTATAAATACGGTTAATAATGTAGCAGGCAGTATTTACTGCTTCAGCCCATAGATTTCTAGGGAGCTTCATGCTATTCAGCATGACATTTCCCATTTCTTGAAGCACTTTATTTTTCCTTTCCACAATACCATTTTGTTGTGGTGTTTTAGGCGCAGAGAATTCATATGATATTCCCTGTTAGCTACAAATTTTTTAAATCCGCTATTTTTAAATTCGGATCCATGATCACTACGGACTTACTGACTTGAGAAATTTTTCAGTTTGGATTCGATTGATGATCTTTTTCACTTCATCAAGAGTTTCTAATTTGTCTCTTAAAAATGAAACCCAAGTATTTCTTGTATAATCATCTACGATAACCAAGATGTATTTTTGCCACCTCGACTTTCCGTTCTAGTTGGTCCTATAAGATCCATGTGGAGAAGCTCGAGTGGTCTTGATGTGGCATTGGAGTTCACCTTTTGTGAGAGCTCCTAGTTTGTTTACCATACTGGCATTCACCACATATTTTGTCTACTTTTTGTAACTTAGGTAGACCTCTAATTAGTTCTCCTTTGCTCAATCTGTATAAATTTTGCTAGTGCACATGTCCAAGGCATTTATGGAATAATTTTATCTCATTGGTGTAGACCATGTAGCACTTTTGGTTAGATGAGCTACCATCACTTACTATATAGCAGTTTTTAGAAGTTCTGCGACCAGTTAATATTACAGAACCCTTTTTGTTTATGATGTCACAACCTTGATTGGAAATTTCACACTATGGTTGTTATCGCATATTTGAGATATGCTTAACAAGTTGTGTTTTAGCCCCTCAACATATAAAATATCTTTAAATAAAGGAAGGTTGTAAAGTTGAACCGTACCTTTACCAATAATCTTGCAATTGCTTCCATCACCAAATGTGACTGACTCATCAGTCATATCTTTAAGATCAATAAATAAAGCTTTGTCTCCTGTCATATGTCTGGAGCATCCACTATCTAGGTACCACTTTGAATGGCTTGTTGCTTTAAAAGTAGTGTGGGCAACCAAGCAGGCATCCTTAGGAACCCATTTCAGAACAGATTTGGGTTTAGGAGTATAGTTGGTCTTCTTTTGATTGTAATTGTAAGAATGACCTATTGAGTTAGATTTTAAGAGATCCTTAAGTAAATCAACTATCTTTTCAGCTAGAAGATTTCTGACCTAATTTTTAAAATTGACATAGCTACTTTTAGGTTTATGAAATGTTTTTGAATTTTTAGGAAAACCTCGATAAGTACTTTTCTCTTTTGAGTTTGAGACTTCTCCTTTCACAAATTTGAGAGGAGTATCCTTCTGTTTATGAGGTATATTCTTATCATAGCCCAACCCGAATCGATCACCACATTTTCTTGATCTGAATAATAATTTTTCTAATTTTGGATCACCTTGGGCATATCTTCATGTGTCCTTCAAACTCAGAAGAGAAGATATTTCATTCTTAAGTTTCCCATTTTCAGATTTCAAATCTTCAATCAGGGAGGTTTTGAATTCCAAATCACATTATGATTTTTCAAAAAATCTGAAATTTGAGATTTTTCTAAAACAAGAGTCACAAAACATTCTTTGAGTTTAGAAAACTTTTCTTTTTGAAGTTTAAGTTTGACAGCAATTTTACAACTTTCCTTATATAAGGCATTATAAGCATCTTGAAGATCTTCTTCATTTTCATGATCACTATGCAAATTTTCTTCACTACTTGAATCGTCGTGATCTGAGAATGTGAACTTTGCTAAAGTCATAAGGGCTTTTACATCATTGCCCAACTCGATTTCAGAATATTCTGATTCAGAAGAGGCTTCAGAATCAGATGATTCATCCCATATAACCAATATACCTTTCTTCTTGGGTTTTTCCTTTTTAGGACATTTGTTTGTTAAATGCCCATATTCTTGGCAGTTGTAACATTGACTATCTTTCAAAGACTTCCAAGTTCTAGACTTTGATTTAGATCGTTTCTTTTCATTTATTTTTTAAAAATCGACCCTTTTTTTACTTTTGAAAATCTTGTAAAAAATTTTAGCTAAAAGCGCCATATCATTTTCTGAATTTTCTAAATTCGAGTTTTCTTGAGAAATACCTTTAGAAGATGTTAAAGCAATAGATTTACCTTTAGGAGCTTTAAAATTCAATTCATGAGTCTGTAAAGAACCAACTACTTCTTCTACCTTCATGTTATCTATATCACGAAGTTCCTAGATCGCGGTTACTTTAAAGTTGAACCGTTCAGGAAGTGAGTGTAGTATCTTTGCACATACTTTACTTTCTGGGATTTTATCACCCAGACCCCACATTGAGTTTACAATGTCATTCAGTCTAGTGTAAAAGTCTATAAACATTTCATTTTCCTCCATATGAATTTCTTCAAATTTAGTTGTGAGGAGTTGGACTTTAGATTTCTTAACAATTGATGTTCCCTCGTGTGTTATTTCTAATATATCTCAGGCATGCTTTGCAGTATCACATGATATGATTCTTTTGAATCATCCGGTAATAGTGCGTAAGTGATAACATTTAGTGCTTTAGCATTGGCACTATTCTCACTTTTCTAAAGTGTACTCCATGAGAATAAGGAGACACTCTCATTTTTTTTGAATCGTCTGTTCCAGTCACTTCAGTGGTAGGGGGTTTCCATATGGTCACTATGGCTTGCCACACACTCTCATCCAATGATTTGAGGAAGATCCTCATTCTGCCTTACCAATAGGCATAGTTGTAGCCATCAAATGGTGGAGAACTAGTGACTGAAAGGCTATCAAAATTTGACATCTTTTTATATACCTTAAATCGTTAGCTCAGGAAATAAATCCAAAATATAAAGCAATAAGAATGAGCTATTAGGCTCTGATACCACTTGAAATGGCCAAGCTATATGTCCTAGACGGGGGGGGGGTGAATAGGACTATGCCAAATTAAAATTAAATACCGCGAAATAAAATAAAGAAATAGTCTTACAATAATAAATCAATTCACAATGCTGAAATTAAATCAATCTCAATAAACAAGCATTGAGAGGTTGATACAAATTCAGTTCTAAGGACAACCTTATACCATAATAAACAAGGACTTATGGTACGACAACCTTATTTCTAGAACGTCTTTTAAATTAAGAACTTAATTTGAAATTAAATAGCAAGGAATTGCAATCTTAAGAATTGATTATTCTATGGACAACCATGCACCATAAAAATGGCAGGGCAACCTTACTAGAATAATTACTGAAATTGAAGCATAGATTAATAAAAGTATAGCAAGAGATAAAATGCTGAAATAAAATTCTAAATTATTATAACATTCACCACACTTGCTTGAAATGTAAATTGTTACAGCATTCACATCCACATGAACATTCCACACAACTGAATGATGAAAGATAAAGAATTAAGCAAGCATTCAATCCACAAGATAAGGAGTTATAGTGGTTCGCCTGTGTGTACACCTACTGTTTTACAACAGCCACACAAAATGCTACTCCACTCCTAATATCCTCACGCAGGGATATTAGCGTTCACTATCGAAATAGGTTTCACAGGTTCGCCTAAAACCTTCAAAATTGTGTCTTTTTAACTTGGTCTTACACAATCCAAAAAACCACACTATTCTGAGTTTTCTGGCTCTCCTCAGATAACCACACAAATGGAATTTTTCTGACGAATCCCAAACGAAAACCAAAAGAATGAAATTTTTAAAGAATTGTAAAATACCTGGATTTCTCCTCTTGTAGCAGCCCCGAAGAACCAATTGGAGTAGATGTTCGGATATGAAATTTCAATGTCCAATACTCACTTTACAATGGTTCTATGTTCTAATTGATTTTAAATTAAATCAGACTGGGCTAGCTCTATTTGATTTTAATTCCCAAAAGAAGGAAAGTAATATTTTTACTTTTCAAATCAGATTAGAATAACGAATCAAATCAAATAGTTAAAAGCTAACAAAAAGAAATAGAATTATACACAATATAACTTAAGAACAGACACAAACTTATCTCAGAGTGAAGGTTTGAATTCACTTAAATTTCGATGAATAACTCTGAAATTTGTGTGTTATTTATAGCTGCAGAAATTCATCTTCGACTGGTCTTAGGGTCACCACGACTGGTTGAAGAAGAAACAGATTTTTGAATTTTCGGGCGTGATCGGATAAAACCGTTACATGACTGGTCGTGAGCAGTCCACGACTGATCGAAGGCCATCTACGATTGGTCGAGACACTCACATGAATAGTCGTGTGACCCTTGAATTAGTTGCTAGAGTTGGAGTCGTAGCTCCATGACTGGTCGAAGGTCGAGTTGAGACCATCTCACGACCGGTCGAGCAGACTTCAGGACTAGTCGTAGCCGAACAAAAAAAAAATTGATATATTGTAACAAAACTTCGATTGGTCTTGGAATTTATAGGATTGGTCAAACCAGTGTTAGGTCTAGTCGAACAAGGTCCAAGACTAGTCTTAGAACAGACCAAAATCATTTGAAAAAATATATGAATAATGTATCCAAAGTGACCTACTCTAAAGCTCAACTTAAGGTCAATCAAACCTCAACAAGGACAATGAACCTTCATTTTCTTAGACTTTGATCTTTACGTAGCTTGAGTTCTTCTTATAGCTTGAACACTTTAGAAGCTTTGAAGTCAACGTCACTATGAGTTGTGCTCAGTTCCCTAAGTATGCTTGAGTCTTGAACTTGAACTTGAGCTAGAGTCTTCAACTTGAACTCTTCTTAAAGATTGTTTGTCTCAAAGTGTTGACGAGATGTCTTGAACATATGTAACAAGATGCAAATACAAGACACATATAGAGGTTTTGACACACAAAATTTGACAGCCAAAGAGGATTCAAACCATAACACTTACACTAACCACTGCAAACATCCCAAGTACAGCTCGGATTCATGAAAACACATCCTGTGTGGTGAAAACAACCTCAGCTGTCAGTTCAAGAACTGTTACTAATTACCTAGACTGTGGTATACTCCGAATCACGTACAATCACAATGATTAATATTTAAATCAATCCTACAATCATATGAACATGTTATGGAATATAACTTAAACATGAATGCACATTACATGGAGGAAATCATATGCATAATTAACATGAATAAGTAGGCTAAATAGTTCATGGAGGAAATCATACACACAAGGTAGTTGCGATCCTACAAATTTAACTCTTTCAAATATTTTTACAAACACTTAGACTACACTTTTCAACATACATCACGTATGTCGACCATATTACGTATTAGGGTAAATTCTTTTGTTAAGGAGTTGTCGCATATATAACAATCATACACCTATAATAATTAATCATGGCAATCATAACATCAGATTTTATATGCATACAAACATTTCAACATACACATGAAATACTCTATTTACAACATAATTTATATATAGACGTAAAGCATAACAGATAGTGCATTTAGCATGTGTAATGGCACCCATGTCAATATTAAATCATTATCTGACATTGAAAGCTTTGAAAACCATAACCTATACGTATATAGTCTTGCACCTTAAACTGAAAAATGCGTAACGGATATGATTTAGACGCTAAGTCTTCGTCAATGGCGGATTTACAACCTAGAACATGAAGTAGGTTAGCTACATCATTACTTAGACTATTGGAAACCCTAGAACATGTTAGGGTTAGGATTTCTTACCCAAGTATGGAATCGATATCGCCCGTATAGCGATACAAACAGGTGGATTAGGCACGTAGTGAAACTGGGAAGAATCTCAGGATGAATCACCAACTCACTCTCTCTCTTTCTCTCTCTTTTTCTTCTCTTTCTTAGCTAGGGTTTTAGAATTTGTATGGAATATGTGAGAGAGAGTTTAAGGCCCTTATATAGGCCCAGAACTAATGAAAATAGCCCCAGGGCCAAGGTATACTTAGGTTATAACCAAATCGGGCTTATTTCGATCCAACGGAGCATTTCTGGAGGTCCCTTTAGTGAATGCGGTTGGACTTAAGCTCACAGATACTGGATATATATCAAGCTATGTTTTCAGTCCGATCGGGTTTCCAGATCGACTGTGGCGGACCAGTTTCAGTTCGACGGTCATCGACTTTTGATCAGGGCCACAAGCACATTGGCATGTGTGGGACATTCTCCTGATCTGAGAGTGTATTTGGGTCAGATTCCAATGATCAGAACATTTATAATCATCCTGCAAGCGACTCGACTCAGATTACTTAAATTCATATTTAATTTCTAAATATATTCACTTTTCTCACACTCTTAGATCCGGACTCAAGAAAATATTCCCAGGACATCATCTGGACTTGATTTTCTAGGTGATTGTCAAGTCCAACTAGGAGGTCATAATTTTCTAAGTTCATTGCTATCGGACTTTCGATGTGTGATCCAGGTCCGATACGAAGTTTCATTGTTCTCCTAAGAGCAACCAGGTTTAGAGATTTATCCTAGATTTTAGGGTAATGTAGCGTTAATAATTCTACAAGTTTTAGGTCTTGCAGAACATATTTAAAGTGATTGGTGCTAATTTCACAGGTAATCTAGTTTAACACTAGTCAATTCTCATTAATTTCTAAAGGATTTAGTCCTAAATGATTTCTGTTTGAGGTGGTACTTGGGTCTTAGTACGAATTTTTCCAGGACGTTACAGATATGAACTTCAAAACTTCTTATCTTCAGATGGTAATTGAACTTTATGAATGAAGCCTGAGATCTTTAGACATAATGTAGCACTGAATCAAGAGATCTTCTAAAGCTTGAATAACTATTCATCTTTGTGCTGTACACTATCTTGAGTCTTGAACAAGATCACTTCTACTATTGTACCTAATACTTGCATTTCTCAAAGCGGCTCATACTTGTATTCTTCTGTAGTAGCTGAAGTAGTTCTTCGTTCTTGGCTTGAAGCAAAGTTCTTAGAGTGATGAAGCAATGTCTTGAACATTTATGATAATGAGCTACACAAGACATAGATTAAGGTTTTGGCACCACAAAATTTGACAACTAAAGGAGCATAAAACCATAGCACGTACATAATTTAAATTTCAACTGTGTAATTTATGGATGAATTGAAATGTTCAGTAGCATGTTCATTATGCTAATAAAATGCGCAAATGAGTGTTGTACTTGGATTTTTTATTAAATTCCTATATGATTATCACATGTCTCCACATGCTGCATTTGAGTATGATTGGGACTACTACGTAGTCCGGGCAATTGGTAACAATTCCTGTTTGAGTGGCCAAATTAGTCTCACCACATTTGATGCATTCGGTGAATCTGAGTCGTACGATGATTTTCGACAATGGTTAGGCCATGTGGAGTGCTTATGCACTCCATGTCCATTAATTCAGTGTACGCTCGTACTAGTCGAACTTGTCTAATAAAGCGATTGGTATATTGTATGTTTACTATGTATGGACGCTACTACTTGAATCTATGGTACCACTTACCAATGTAAAAGCCCATTTCAACTATGGTACCATAATCCGCTAAGACTCATGAGCTGGGCATGGTGGTATGAGACACCGTGGTCGAGCTGTCGGCCTACGCTGAGGTAACGAGCCTCCCCATAGTGACCAGTGAGCAACTCAAACTCGTGAGCCAAATACAGTGGTATGGGACACTGTATTCGAGCTGTCGGCCTACACCGGCATAGCCCAGCTACAGTCCCAGCATGGGTTGGGGTGAGCCGGCTAATCCAGACCTCCTTCAAAAATAGCGCTCTAGTTGGTAGGGGTTGGTGGAGTGACCTCGAGTATAAACTCATGAACTTGCCTATCCACTATTTTAACCAAGAGTGATGACCCCACAACTTGCCTATCATATGCGATTAACTAGGATTAATGACCCTAGATGGATCATTTGTTTGGGAAAATGATATAAAGGGAGGTACCTTAGCTTCCCAAATCTGTTGTATGAATATGTCTAACTAAGAATTTAGTTAACACTATCATGCATCGCACTGCATGTGCTTTGGCGAGGAAGTGCACAGTGGGAGTTGTCATAAGCGACCGTGAGATGGTGTTGCTGAGGGAGTGCAGGTGAGGGCATGCATCATTATAACATACCATTCATGTATTAATAAGAGTACTTAGGAAATTATTGTTTTATTACTTTATCATTACTGCTTGACTGAATTGATAATATGTTAACCTTTGCTTTATAGTTCCACGGAATTAGCTACTCATTCCCACCTGGGATGGTGTTTTAAAACACATGTAAGTGGTAGGATTTCATATCCCTTTGGTTGTCAAATTTTGTGGTGCCAAAACCTATATCTATGTCTTGTATATCTTGTGTTTCATGTTGGAAACTATTCTTTACTTCAAGACATCACATTTCAAGACAAGATCTTAAATGAAGAATCTCATGGATGAAGAATTCAAGTTTGCATGTTCAAGATTCAATCAAATTCAAGTCTTCAAGTTTGCATGTTCAAGATTCAATCAAGTTCAAGTATGTTAGAAGATTTTGTCAAGTTAAGATTAAGCTCAAGAAGGCCTACTACAAGATTTGTATATTCTCAAGCTTCTCCTAACGGTCATCTGAGTGTACAGACTTTCAATGTCCATCTCACTTTTAAGGTTTGTTTGACCTTAGATTGACCTTAGGTTGACCTTAGGATGGGCTTTACAGTAGGTCATTCTGGATACATAATTCATATATTTTAATATGATTGTTTGGGCTGTTCTAAGACCAGTCATAGGGACTTCAAGACCAGTCCTAGCTCTGCTACGACCAGTCTTAAGTTTTTCAGAACCAGTCCTAAGTTGTTGAAGATTTTTGAATATTTCTAGTTGTCCTACGACAAGTCCTGGACATCCTACGACCAGTCATGTGAGTTCTACGACTCATCCTTCGACCGGTCGTAGCCCTACCACTCAATCTCCAGTAACCAAATTAAGGGTCCTACGACCGGTCGTAGGTGTCCCACGACCAGTCGTAGGTGGCCCACGACCGATCGTAGACCTCCCAGGACTGGTCATGGAACCGCAAAATCTTATCCCGTAAAAATCTTTGAAAATCTTTAAAGCTACGACCAGTTCTAGGATCCTAAGACCAGTCGTAGATGAGATTTTTTAGGCTATAAATAGAGCACGAACTTCAGAGTTTTAGCAATTCAATTCTATTCTATTCTATTCAAGCAATCTTTAGGCTATTCTCTGAGATAAGTTTGTGTTTATTTTAAGCTACTTTGTGCTTATTTAATATCCCTTTTGCTAGCTTGTTTATTATTTGATTTTGATCTACATTCCAATCTTATTAGAAAAAGGGAATTTCTGATATTCCTTCTTCTTGGATTCAAAATCAAATAGAACTAGCCCTTTTGATTTAAAATCAATTAGACTTAGAACCATTCTTAAAGTGAGTATTGGACTTTGAACGTTGAATCGAACTTCTACTCCGATTGGTTCTACCGGGCTTCTTCAAAAGGTGATTCAGGTATTTTACATTTTTGTAATTTACTTTCTTTAGTTTTGTTTGAGATTTGCCAGAAAAATCTCATTGTATTGGTTATCTGAGGAGAGCCAGAAAACTCAGATTGTGGAGGTTTTTGGATTATGTAAGCCTGAGATCAAAGACACAATTGTGAAGGTTTTAGGTGAACCTGTGAAACCTATTTTGATAGTGCATGAGAATATTAGGAGTGGAGTAGCATTCTGTGTGGCTGTTAAATAACAGTTGGTGTACACATAGGCGAACCACTATATATCATTGTGTTGTGGATATGCATTATTCTTTTATTCTTTTATTCATTCAGTTTTGTGGTTTGTATTCGTGGATGAATGTTGTAATCTTTTTATTCCAAGCAAGTGTGGAGAATGTTGTAATAACTTAGGATTTATTTCTGCAAGTTATTTTGATTTCCTTCCTTTTTGTTCGTCATTGGTTTGTGATACAACGAACATTCTAGAAATAAGGTTGTCCTACCTTAAACCTTTGGTTTTTGGTGTAAGGTTTTCCTTAGAACTGATAAAGTATCATTCTCTTTATTTTAGGCTATTGAGTTTGCTTTAAATTCAGCATTGTGCTTTATTTCTTTTATTATTCCGCTATTATTAGTTTTATTTGGCATTGTCCTATTCACCTATTCACCCTCCCCCCCCCCCCCCCCCCTCTAGGGCATATAGCTAGGCCCCTTTCAAGTGTTATCAGAGCCAAATAGCTCATGCTTATTGTTTATTTATTGGATTTATTTCCTGTGCTAACCATCTAAGCTATATTAAGATGTCAAATTTTGATAGCCTATCAGTCACTAGGCCACCACCCTTTAATGACACAAACTATGCTTATTGGAAAGCTAGGATGAAGATCTTCCTTAAATCCTTAGATGAAAGCGTGTGGCTGGCCACAGTGAATGAATGGAACCCTCCTATCACTAAAGTAACTAATAGTGATGGTTCAAAATCAATGAAAGTAACGACTTATTCTCTTTGGACCACGCTTCAGAAAAGTGAAAGTAATGCCAATGCAAAAGCACTAAATACAATTACTTGTGCATTATCATCAGATAAATTTAAAAGAATCATCTCTTGTGAAAATGTAAAACAAGCATGGGATGTATTAGAAATGACACACGAGGGTACATCTATTGTCAAGAAATCTAAAGTCCAACTCCTCACAACCAAATTTGAAGAAATTCATATGGAGGAGAATGAGATGTTTATGGACTTCTATACTAGATTGAATGACATTGTGAACTCTATGTGGGGTCTTGGTGATAGAATCCCAGAAAGTAAAGTGTGTGCAAAGATACTACGCTCACTTCCTGAACGGTTCAATTCTAAAGTAACCGCGATTCAGGAACTTCGTGATACGGATACCATGAGGGTTGAGGAACTAGTTGGTTCACTTCAAACCTATGAGTTGTCCTTTAAGGCTCCTAAATGAAAATCAATTGCTCTCAAATCATCTAAAAATGTTTCACAAGAGAACACTTCGGATTTAGAAAATTCCAAAGATGATATGGCGCTTTTAGCAAAAAAGTTTTACAAAATTTTTAAAAATAAAAAAAAAGTTGATTTTCAAAAGTCAAAAGACAAGATCTAAACCTATAACTCAAAAATCCTTGAAAGATAGTCAATGTTACAACTGTCAAGAGTATGGGCACTTGGCTAACAAATGTCCTAAAAAGGACAAATCAAAAAAGAAAAGCATGATGGCTACTTGG
The DNA here is from genome assembly GCA_037074715.1 of Magnolia kwangsiensis. Classification (NCBI taxonomy): domain Eukaryota; kingdom Viridiplantae; phylum Streptophyta; class Magnoliopsida; order Magnoliales; family Magnoliaceae; genus Magnolia; species Magnolia kwangsiensis. The sequence continues at coordinate 140,111,858 of CM073572.1, forward strand.
GATGAATCGTCTGATTCTGAATCCTCTTCTAAATCAGAAGATTCTGAAACCGAGTCGGGCGAAGATGTTAAAGCCCTTATGACTCTAGCCAAGATCACCCTTTCAGATAATGATGATATATCTAGTGAAGAAAATCTGAATAGTGATTGCGATAATGAAGATGATCTTCAGGATGCTTATAATGCCCTTTATAAGGAGAGTTGTAAAATTGCTGTCAAGCTTAAATTACAAAAAGAAAAGTTTTCTAAGCTTAAGGAAGATTATGAGTCTCTTGTATTAGAAAAGTCTCATATTTCTGATTCTTTTGAAAAAAAAAAGTGATTTAGATTTCAAAACTTCCAAAATTGAAGATTTGAGATCCGAAAATGAGAAACTCAAAAATGAGGTAGCTTCTCTTCAGAGTTTGAAAGACACATGGAGATATGCCCATGGTGATCCTAAATTGGAAAAATTATTGTCCGGATCAAGAAAATGTGGCGATCGATCCAGGTTGGGCTATGATAAGAATACATCTCCTAAACAAAAGAACATTGCTCCTAAATTTGTAAAAGGAGAGTCTTCAATCTCAAAAGAAAAGAATACTTATCAAGGTTTTTTTAAAAATTCAAAGACTTTTCAAAAACCTAAAAGTAGCCATGTCAACTTTAATTTTCAAAATCGAAATTCATTGGCTGAAAAAATAATTGATCTACTCAAGGAGCTATTAAAGTCTAACTCTATAGGTCTCTCCTATAACAATAGACAGAAAAAGACCATCTATACTTCTAAACCCAAAACAGTTCTGAAATGGGTTCCTAAAGTTGCCAGCTTGGTTGCCCACACTACTTTCAAAGCTATAAGCCATTCAAAGTGGTACCTAGATAGTGGTTGCTCCAGGCATATGACAGGTGACAAAGCTTTATTCACCGATCTAAAAGATATGACTGACGGGTCAGTCACATTTGGTGATGGAAGCAATTGCAAGATTATTGGCCAAGGTACGGTTCAGCTTTATAACCTTCCTTTATTTAAGAATGTTTTATATGTTGAGGGCTTAAAACACAACCTATTAAGCATTTCTCAGATATGCGATAACAACCATAATGTGAAGTTTTTTAATCAAGGTTGTGAGATACTTGATAAAAGGGGTTCTGTTATATTAACTACTATCTCATCTACTCAATCATGTTACATGGTCCATACCGATGAGACTGAATTATGGCATAAACGCCTTGGACATGTACACTATCGGAACTTATTTAGATTGAGGAAAAGAGAACTAATTAGAGGTCTACCCAAATTGCAAAGAGCAGACAAAATATGTGGTGAATGCCAGTTGGGCAAATAGATTAGGAGCTCTCACAAGAAAGTGAACTCCAATACCACATCTAGACCACTCGAGCTTCTCCACATGGATCTTATTGGACCAACCAGATCGAAGAGTCGAGGAGGAAAAAAATACATCTTGGTTATCGTAGATGACTATACCAGATTCACTTGAGTATCATTCTTAAAAGATAAAACTAAAACCCTGGATGAAGTGAAAAATGTCATCAAACGAATCCAAAATGAGAAAGGTTCTCATGTTAGTAAGATCCGTAGTGATCATGGATCCGAATTCAAAAACAGTAGTTTTGAGAAATTCTGTAGCAATCAGGGAATATCACATGAATTCTCTGCGCTCAAAACACCACAACAAAATGGTATAGTTGAAAGAAAAAATAGAGTGCTTCAGGATATGGTTAATGTTATGTTGAATAGCATGAAGCTCTCTAGAAATCTTTAGGCTGAAGCAGTTAACACCGCATGTTATATTATTAATCGGGTTTATACCAGTAAATCTGATAATAAGACTGCTTATGAATTATGGTTTGAAAAGAAACCAACTATCAAATACTTTCATATTTTTGGCAGCAAGTGTTATATTTTACGGGATCGTGAAAATTTGTGTGAGTTTGATACGAAAAGTGACGAAGGTATTTTTCTTGGTTATTCTTTGAACAGTCGAGCTTATAGGGTTATAAATAAGAGAACTGGTGTGATTCAAGAGTCCATCAATGTGGTCATTGATGATCATTTGAATACACCAACTCCGAGTTCAGATGATGATGAAGCTCTTATTATTAACAATCAAGATATCTCATCAAGTCAAAAAGAATCTGAACCAAGGACTGTTAAAGATCATCCAACCAATCAAATACTTGGAAACCCTCTCACTAGAGTCGTACTCACAAAAAACTTGAGAACATATGTAGTTATGTTTGTTTTACATCCCAAATAGAACCGATCAACGTAAAATAAGCACTTTCTGACAAAAATTGGATTGTTGCTATGCAGGATGAACTTAATCAATTTGTTCGTAATGATGTCTGGTATCTTGTTCCTAGACCTAAAGATAAACACATTATTGGAACAAAATGGATCTTTAAAAATAAGTCTGATGAGCTTGGAAATATTATACGAAACAAGGCTAGACTGGTTGTAAAAGGGTACACTCAAATTGAAGGCATCGATTACGATGAAACCTTTGCTCCAGTCACTCACCTTGAATCAATCAGACTTTTTATTTCCATTGCATGCTTTAGAAAATTTAAAATTTATCAGATGGATGTAAAGAGTGCTTTCTTGAATGGCGATTTACATGAAGAGGTGTATGTTGAACAACCTTCAGGGTTTGAAGACCCCAAGTTGTCTGACCATATATTTCGTCTCAAAAAGGCTCTTTATGGTCTAAAACAAATGCCTAGGGCATGGTATGAAAAGTTGACTAAATTCTTACTTAGTCATAGCTTTCAAGTAGGAAGTGTCGATAAGACACTCTTTGTTAAGAAGAATAACAATGATATTTTGATGGTTCAAATATATGTTGATGATATTATTTATGGATCAGCTTGCTCTAACATGTCTATTGAGTTTGTAGAGTTAATGAAATCAAGGTTCGAAATGAGCATGGTTGGCGAACTTAACTATTTCCTAGGGTTGCAAGTAAAACAACAACCTGATGGAATTTTCATTTCCCAGACCAAATATGCTTCAAACTTGGTTAAAAGGTTTGGATTTGAGAATGGTAAGAACTTTGATACTCCTATGAGTACAACGTTAAGACTCTCAAAAGACTCTACATGCAAAGATATAGATCCTAAACTATATCGTAGTATGATTGGTAGTTTGTTGTATCTTACTGCAAGTAGACCTGATATTGCGTTAAGTGTTGAAATTTGTGCGAGATATCAGTCTAATGCTAAGGAATCACATCTTACTGCTGTTAAACGGATTTTTAGATATGTCACAAGTACTATAAATCTGGGTCTATCGTACCCTTTTCATACTAGTGTTCAATTAGCCGGGAACTCAGATGTTGATTGGGCCGGTAATATCGATGATAGAAAATCAACCAGTGGTGGTTGTTTTTACATTGGATATTTCTTAGTTTCTTGGTTCAGCAAGAAGCAAAGCTCAATATCGCTCTCCACTGCTGAGGCTGAGTATATTGCAGCTGGATATGCATGTACTCAACTAGTTTGGATGAAACGCATGCTAAGCGATTATGGAATTAATCAAGATTCAATGATCTTACATTGTGATAATTCCAGTGCAATAAATATTTTCAAAAATCCAATCCAGCATTCACGTACTAAGCACATTGACATTAGGTATCATTACATACGTGAGTTGGTTGAAGAAAAAGTTATTTCTTTAGAATATATATCAACCGAAAATTAACTTGCTTATATATTTACTAAACTGCTCGACAAAAGCAGGTTTAATAAACTGAAATTTGATCTTGTTATGTGCATTTTACATTGAATATTCTTGCTTGCATGTATCGTAGTGTATTATATTTGTTTAAATTTTAATTTTTTACATAAAAAATATATTTTTGGTCGTTACTCGACCGGTCGTGGATGTACATGACCAGTCGTGGTACGACCGGTCGTGAACCACACTCGACCGGTCGTGGTACTCGTGAACATGATATATTTGAAGAAAATCTCCTTCTTCTTCATTTTCACTCCGACCTACGACAAGTCGTGGCTCGACCAGTCATAGGATTTCTTATTTTTCTTCAAGGTGAGTCATATTTCATCATTTTTCTTGAAGATTTATGCTCTTTATGCTTTGATTTGATCATTGTATAGCTAGATTTCATCTCTTGTTGGGTTTTTCAAGGATTTCTTCTCAATTTGCTGATCTAGAGAAAACTCATCCCTTCTTTTGTGCATTTCTCTTGCTCTTTGTATATCTTCTTGAATATGGATGCTAGAGGGAAAAAGAAAACATCTCGTGGTCCATCTTCATCTAGATCCGCACCGATAACTAAATGGCACCTTCGGTCACCCAAAGATGATTCTCAAGATGTACGAGATTTACATGTCCGTAAAATTATTGTTAAGCATACCGCTGACCTCATTCACATTGCTCCATATGGTATTATCCCTCTCCTTGAATCTGTTGGCTGGACTAACATTTTACTTTGGGGTGGGCCTGCATACCAGTCCATTGCTCAATCAATGGTAGCATCCATCTCAAAAATTTCTCTTGATAATTTAACATTTTCAATTGATACTAGAGAAGAAAATTTTGAAGTAGACCATCATTTGATATCAGGTATTATGGATATACCTGTTAATAATGAAGGTATACCGATTCATACTTTATACGATAAACCATCTGAATCGGAAAAATGCATGTTAACATGAGATTTATGCAAAATTGATGTGCAATGGACGCACAAAGCGAATGCGCTCCCTTCAAAGTATCCGTTACCTAGATACAGAGTGTTACATCGTTTCTTCATTTCCAATGTGTATCCTCGGTCCGGTAATAAAATCGAGTTGACTTCTTACATGGTTCGTGTGTTGCATTCTATTGCTTCTGGTACCAATGTCTATCTTCCTTCTTTGATTTGCTATTTCATTATTCAGTTTCGTCTCCATCCAGGTCATAGTGATATTCCGTTCGGTTATCTTATGACTGTTTTAGCCACTCACATGCTTGTCGATAAACATGTTAATGAGGCACCAATTCATCATCTTATTTTCAACAATTCCAATCTTAATAAGATGAAGTTGGATTTGCTTCCTAGCCAAGTAGATGAAGGTGGTGTTGGTGGTGATGGAGGTGTTGGTGGTGAAGCTGGAAATGAAGGGGAAGCTGGTGATCTTCCAGAACAAGATGTTAATATGGATGAGATTTTGATGAGATAGAATCTGATTCACCAAATGATCTAGATTATGATCCATCTGGTTATGATGCACGCCTTTGTGCATTGGAGAAGAAAGTTGATAATATGAATATAGCCCACGATAAGCGATTTAAGTACATGTGAAAATATCTTCGTCGCATCAATAAGGGCTTACACCAGATTGATCTGACTATCCCTGATCCCTCCTCTGGATCATATTAGGTGAATTATCTTCTGGATAGTATAATATTATCTTTTATTTTGGATATGTATTATGGATTATGGTTTGATAACATTGTCTTTTGCATGTTGTATTATGGATTGATGATGGCTTGATGCTTCAAGTTTATATTTTGAAATATGCATTGTCCTTTCATATCTCTTTCTCATTATCTGCTTATTACTCTCTATGTTCTCTTTTCTTTTGTGACTTTCTCTTGCATTTTGTGACAAAAAGGGGGAGTAGTACAGTAAAGAAAGGGGGAGTAAATTTATTTTTGTCTGAATTGATTGATTGAGAAGGATATGTGGATGAGAATATGTTATTGACTGTTTACATGAGAAGTATTCGTATTACTCAGGGGGAGTAGAGTAATTTGTGATTTTATGGCTCATGATTCCTTATTATCTTCTATGTTATGTGTTTTGTCACAAATTTAATAAAGGGGGAGATTGTAAGTGCTATGATTTCATATCCATTTGGTTGTCAAATTTTATGGTGCCAAAATCTATATCTATGTCTTGTATATCTTGTGTTTCATGTTTGAAACTATTCTTTACTTCAAGACATCGCATTTCAAGACAAGATCTTAAATGAAGAAGTTTTCAACTCATGGATGAAGAATTCAAGTTTGCATGTTCAAGATTCAATCAAGTTCAAGTCTTCAAGTTTGCATGTTCAAGATTCAATCAAATTCAAGTATGTTAGAAGATTTTATCAAGTCAAGATCAAGCTCAAGAAGGCCTACTACAAGATTTGTATATTCTCAAGCTTCTCTTAAAGGTCATCTGAGTGTACAGACTTTCAATGTCCATCTCACTTTAAAGGTTTGTTTGACCTTAGATTGACCTTAGGATGGGCTTTACAGTAGGTCATTCTGGATACATAATTAATATATTTTAATATGATTGTTTGGGCTGTTCTAAGACCAGTCCTAGGGACTACAAGACCAGTCCTAGCTCTACTACGACCAGTCTTAAGTTTTTCAGGACCAGTCCTAGGTTGTTGAAGATTTTTGAATCTTTCTAGTTGTCCTACGACCAGTCCTGGACATCCTAAGACCAGTCCTGGACATCCTATGAATCATCCTTCGACCGGTCGTAGCCCTACCACTCAATCTCCAGCAACCAAATTAAGGGTCCTACCACCGGCTATGACCGGTCGTAGGTGTCCCACGACCATTCGTAGGTGGCCCACGACCGGTCGTAGACCTCCCAGGACCGGTCATGGAACCGCAAAATCTTATCCCGCAAAAATCTTTGAAAATCTTTGAAGCTACGACCAGTCCTAGGATCCTAAGACCAGTCGTAGACGGAATTTTTTAGGCTATAAATAGAGCACGAACTTCAGAGTTTTAGCAATTCAATTCTATTCTATTCAAGCAATCTTTAGGCTATTCTCTAAGCTAAGTTTGTGTTTATTTTAAGCTACTTTGTGCTTATTTAATATTCCTTTTGCTAGATTGTTTATTATTTGAGTTTGATCTACATTCTAATCTTATTGGAAAAGGGGAATTTCTGATATTCCTTCTTCTTGGATTCAAAATCAAATAGAACTAGCCCTTTTAATTTAAAATCAATTAGACTTAGAACCATTCTTAAAGTGAGTATTAGACTTTGAACGTTGAATCGAACTTTTACTCCGATTAGTTCTACCAGGCTTCTTCAAAAGGTGATTCAAGTATTTTACATTTTTGTAATTTACTTTCTTTGGTTTTGTTTGAGATTTGCTAGAAAAATCTCATTGTATTGGTTATCTGAGGAGAGCCAGAAAACTCAGATTGTGGGGGTTTTTGGATTGTGTAAGCCAGAGATCAAAGACACAATTGTGAAGGTTTTACGTGAACCTGTGAAACCTATTTTGATAGTGCATGTTAATATCCCCTGTGTGAGGATATTAGGAGTGGAGTAGCATTCTGTGTGGCTGTTGAATAACAGTTGGTGTACACACAGGCGAACCACTATATATCGTTGTGTTGTGGATGTGCATTATTCTTTTATTCTTTTATTCATTCAGTTTTGTGGTTTGTATTCGTGGATGAATGTTGTAATCTTTTTATTGCAAGCAAGTGTGGAGAATGTTGTAATAACTTAGGATTTATTTCTGCAAGTTATTTTGATTTTTTTTGCTTTTTATTCCTCATTGGTTTGTGATACAAAGGACGTTCTAGAAATAAGGTTGTCCTACCTTAAACCTTTGGTTTTTGGTGTAAGGTTGTCCTTAGAACTGATAAAGTATCATTCTCTTTATTTTAGGCTATTGAGTTTACTTTAAATTCAACATTGTGCTTTATTTCTTTCATTATTCCTCTGTTATTAGTTTTATTTGGCATTGCCCTATTCACCCCTCCTCTAGGGCATATAGCTAGGCCCCTTTCAACACCAACCAGACTTTGATTTAGATGCATGTTCTGGCGAGGCTTACATAACGGAGCCAGATTTCATAGACGATGAGGAGTTCTCCTACTTTCAATTCTCAAGCAGGTTTGTATAGACCTAGAGTTGTGATGCCAAGGATTACATGGACATTAGATTAGATGAACCTTTACATTTTGATATTTTTTATAATTTGGAACAAATTTTGTAAACATTCAGCCCGGTAGCACGTTCATACTCTGGAGGTTATGAAACACATATATACTCTATATATTTACCTCAGTCTTCCACTTTCTTAATTACATTAACTCTATAGTATGATATGCTGATTTGGTGTAATCTCACTCATGTTTAATGCACTAATATGGACAACATCTAATCATCATTATCTGTGTTGCATAATTGATGTGTTGGAAATCGGGAGTTAAGCTTTGCTCGACCCCCGATTTTTGGGGCGTTACAAGTTAGTATCAGAGCATGATTTGGATTAAACTGGACCCGTGTTATGGTAACACGACACACACTGACGTACTTTGACTTAGGAGGGGGAGATAAAATGCAGAAATGATTGTAGGATCCCAAGTTTTACAGAAGGGCGAGATTGACAGTCGAAATGTAACCTGTACGCGTTTGAGATCCTATGAAATGATCTTGATTCCTTCTTAGGTCGTCAATTGATGGGTTTAAACTATTAGCTAGCAAATCTCAAACTTAAAACACATCAAAAGGGGTGAATACGTGCGAAAGGGGACGAGAAAACATATCTCACAGGCGTCAAAGTAAGCACGAGCGTAGAGCGGGAGCAAAGGACGAAGTGGGATCTCGATCCCCAAATTTTTCTTGAAAGATCTCTACTGTCGGGCATTGGTCTCGGTAAGTTTCATGGCTGTAAAGTCATATTTGAAGCACATGTTGATGAAAGGCTATTTGGGCTGTATCCAGTGATGGACCTCCTGTTGGAATCCGGGTGGGGTCCATATTTGAAGGCAAGTCTCATACATATGAAACCACTGTCTGAGCCTTCTATGCCCACATGTGGGATCCACTACTGGAGCCTATACAATTCATTATTCCCATGGGAAGGCAGGAAGTAATAGTCAATATAGGTGTGATGGCCCAAATTATGAGAATTGAACATGGAGAGGTACATGCTAGTGAATCCCATTTCACTAGTGTGTAAGAGAGAGATCACTGCACGTAGTTTCTTTGTGGCTGACTGGTTCACTGGAAGCGAGGCAATTGCCTCCCATCAACCAAATTGACAAACGATTTCCTCCTACTCCACCACATATTCACATATAATGTGTATCCTAAGAGGAGCAACCGTATCGAGTGCACTCATTTGACGGTAGACTTCCTGTACAGAGCTGGGCAGGAAGACAAGCTGTGTCTTCCTACTTTCACCCTGTTACAAATAATCCAGACCGTACACTCTATTAGGGGAGATACTTCACTCCCATTCGGCCGATTTATATGCAAGATTGCTTGAGAGTTCGGCTATAGACTTAACATGGATGAGCTTGCGCCGATCCACTTCATTAATGACACTACGCTCAACAATATGAGAACTAGCCCTCAACAACGTCAAGCCCGACTCAATGAGTATGGGGGCGAGATAAAAAGTGAAGAGAAAGAAAGTAATGAAGAAAAGGAAGAAAATGAAATAGAAGAAGGAAGTGAGGAAGAAGAGGAGGAAGCCCAAGATTCTGATGGGAGACCTCCTACTGCTACACATGAGCACCGTCATGATCAAGCTGCCTTGGAAGCCCATATGGCCAAGATAGAAGAAAACTGGGCCGAGTTGAAGTAAAAGCTTAAAGAGAATCAGGCTTATCTGAAATAGAAATTTAAGAAGATATCTCGCACCTTGAAGTTCTCCTGTGTTGTATGCAGGATAAAGGGGGCACCTCCGCCCTCACTAGTGTCAACGGACTAATCATATGTTGAAGTCACCTATTGTCATGCTTTGTTTCTCATTTTTCTATGTAACAGCCCTTGTTGGTTTAGTTGGGTGTTAGAATAGTTTGTGTTAAAACTTTTCCTAAATTAGCTCACATGCATCTTCTATCATGGTTTCGGTAATGCTACATCATATGTATCGTGACATGTAGCTTCTTTTAAATTGAGATATGTAGAATGTTTGGAGAAGTGTGTGTTGTTATTCTAAATCTTATACACGTGCACCTTATGTTGTATATAGGGAATGCCCCTGAAAACCATTCTGAGTACGACACATCTTGCACTTGACGGATCGATTGATGGGGCAACTCCCCTAAACAATAGCCATACGGACCCTAGCTTGGCCCCGAACTTTGAGACGATGCCGAATTCACAGCGGGCCATTGGCCCCATGTTGAGGGTCAAATATTACATATCAGACCCCATTTATTGCCTAGATTTACGAACAAGATACTGTTTAATAGTCCGTTTTAACCGTGTTTGTATTGCAAGATGATTTTACGAGCATGGACTGAAAAAGGGGACTTAAAGCATGGATTTAACACTCTGATGACACCAAAGGCAAGGGACAGACTCCAGGGACTAAGATTGAAGAAATTACACGCCAGAGATCCGTAAAAATTGAGGAACTGAAGCTTAACTGGCCAGAAGGTCATCCAGAATGCAAGATCACTAGGTTCCCGTCATCTGTTCAACTCGAAACTCCATACATGGCCTGAAGACTATAAAGTAACTGTACACGTCAAATTTCGGCCGTTGGATCCAGGTGGAAGTGGCCCAACAGATAAATCAGCCCAAAAATTATTGATTTGCGATCCACCTGGTATCTGGACCTGCTTTAATTTTGGTCTCAACTCCTTAAATGAGGTGAGGAAGTGGATGGACGGATTGGATCTTGCATGAACATCAATTTGGGGCCCACCTTACATGTGCGTGTGCACAGCCCATGCGTGACCGCCCGTGCACCGGACGGTCAGCCCGGTCAAAAGACGGGCTGACTCGTCTCTCATTCTTCCTCTTTGTTTCAAATAACGGACGTGCAGTAGTTGTCTATTTTTGGTTTGTGGGCCCCACCCATCATCTATTCAGACGATCTGAACCGTCCGTTGCGTCAAGAGGTGGGGCGTAACAATCGCCCAGCTATCTGTTTGATCCCATGCACGTGTACCCGCGCTGATCATCAGAAATCACAGGTTTGACGGTAAAAATATTCACTACGATGGGTTGCACTAATTGTCAGCGTAAAAGGAAGTTGGATGGTGAACTGAATCGATAGGAAGGCCACGTCAGAAACGATTCAAAACCACCCCTCCTTCACTATAATTTCTAGACGCATCTAATGGACGACTTGGATTTGTCCGTCGAAATCAACAATGGCCCCCACCAATTGTCAGCGTAAAAGGAAGTTGTGCGAGCTCTGCTTCTTCGAATGGAACTGGCGCTCTAGGTGGACCACCATTGCTGCGAATGGGAGTAATCTGAACTGTTTATCTGGTCCATCACTCGATTCAGATCAATAATACAAGATTCAGCTATCCCCATGCAAGACAGATCAGCAATTATCCACACGTTCTCTGTTGCGTTAAGAGAATCCAAACAGAGCATGGAGTTGCTGCGTAAGGAGTCCAAATCCTTGGTAGCTGTGGAAACCGACACCAGCACTGAATCTCCTTTGTTTTGTCTATAAAAGGGAGAGAGTTGGGACATGTTGGGGAGATACACGGTGGAATCAGATCCTTGGTTGGACGTGAATCAGTGGCTAGAGCTTGGGAGGAAGGAGGTGGACGTGAACCAAAAGTCAGGGAGAGACACAGTAATTTTTTTAGTGTTATTTATTTTCCTGTTTTTATTTGTTTTAAGGATAGCCTAACCATGTTTGGCTAAACCTCTTAGTTAGGGCTAAGAGTGAAGCTTGTATCGTGATGGGAGAGACTTGCTTGTGCCTTTTGTTTAGATTGAATTGACATTGGTTTTGGTTTTATTAATGAAAATATTTTTAGTCTTTAATGGTCTGTTGTGATTGAAATTACAGTGGGTCTACAATGGCTTCGAATATTTTCTTTTCTCTTTTATGTTTATGACGTCAGGAAGCCCTGTTGTTCACCATAGTCTCCTAGGCATGGTCGGATGTCGGTATCCTTCCTAACCTTCATACATGTGATAGGTTGGTAATTAGTTTAATTCCGTTGTTTGCCATAGTCTTTTGGGCATGGTTTGGTGATGGAATCCATTCTAATTCATATACCTTTCATCTCTTTGAAAACTAGATCAATGGCAGTTCAGTTAATTTCCATAATTTTTTAAAGCAAGCAAAAGAACTCTCTGATCTCTACAAGTGGATCCTCTGAATCCCTAGTTTTCCTGTCTCTGAATTTTCTTAAGCTTTAGATTAATTATTTCACAATCATTCCATAATTTTTATTTGATTTAAAATTCATCTCATTCTAGTTCTATTTCTAGTTAGTTTTAGATAACGTACAGTTTCAGTCCCTTGGGATTCGACCTCGGTCTTACCGAGTTATTACTACATCACAAACCTGCACTTGGGGAGTGAACAAGTTTTTGGCGCCGTTGCCGGGGACTGTCGGCTACGTTTTTCTGAAATTAATTAGTTTTAGGATTAGTTTAAGATTAGGTTTAGATTTTCTTGATTTTTAGAAACTAACTTGTCTTCCTTGTTTTGTAGGCTTCTAAGATAGTTTCAAAATTGATAAATTCTTTCTTAAATTCTTCCTCTCTATTCTAGATTAGGATTTATTTCTTCTTTTTAGTAGTTGTTAATTCTAATTATTTTTAGAAATCCTAACTTTGGTTCTTATTCTATTTTTAGAATTTCTCTATTTTACAGACTTTTTGTTTAAAAACTAACTTGTTTTGTTTATTCCGCAGGTTCTTAACCTAGAACTTCAAATTTGGTAACTTCTTTCCATCTTTCCCTTTTACTTTCTAGATTTCTTCTTCCTTTCTCTTAGGTTTAAGTTAGAATCGAGGGCTGAGTGTGTTTTATGCCCCAGTGTGCACGCGACAACACTCGACGTCTCGTGACTGAAGGAGGATTAGTTGAGGGGTTGACTGTCCATCGCAGGACTAGACACCACTTGAATTCTCCTGAGTTAGAGGAGGTTATGGCTGAAAATCAACCTCAAGAATTACCCCAACCTAGGGTTGAGGAAGTACATGATGAGAATGAGGTGCATCAGGCACCCCCGCCTCGTACTTTATGAGATTATTTACAACCGGCGGGGGTGAGTACACCCTCATGCATGATTTTTCCTGTGAATACAGGACATATGGACATCAAGCCAGGGGTTATCCAACTCCTTCCTAAGTCCTATGGGCTTGAGTCTGAAGAACCATACTTGCATCTGAAAGAGTTCGATGAAATCATAGGCACCTTATATTTCCCTAATATATCTGAAGATATAATTAGGCTGAAACTCTTTCCATTTTCCTTGAAAGAAAAAGCCAAGACGTGGTTACATTCACTGTGTCCTAGATCCATTGGCACATGGAATGATATGCAGAGGGAATTTATAAAGAAAATTTTCCCACATCATAAGACAATTACCCTCAGGAGAGAAATCATGAACTTTGCCCAAAAGGAAGATGAAACATTCATCCAATGTTGGGAAAGGTTCAAGAATCTGGTTAATGCATGCCCACAACATGGCTTTGAAATATGGCGCATTACGAATTTTTTCTATGATGGGCTAACATCTTTCATGCGCCAAATGGTCGAGACAATGTGTAACGGAGATTTCATCAATAAAAATGTCGACGAGGTATGGGATTACCTCGATAGTCTCGCTGAAAAAACACAATCGTGGGACTATTACCCAAGGACGAACGCTACGTCTAGGCCAACTCATTCAAGGGAAAAAGGAGGAATATATCTCCTGAAAGAGGATGATGATCTTAACGCTAAGGTGGCTAATCTCACCAGAAAATTTGAAGCCATGGAAGGAAAGAAGGAAAAGGTTAATGAAAGTGTTTACGGCATCTGTGATTGCAACATTCATACTACTGAAAATTATCCTTCAATACCTACCTTTTGAGAAGTATTGAATGAACAATCTAATGTCGTAAATAACTATCAAAGACCTTTCAATGGACCACCCTCTAATACATACAATCTTGGTTGAAAAAATCATGCAAATTTCAGTTGGAGGAATGGACCAACGGCTACACCTCAAGGTTTCCTAACCCAAAATCCAACTCAAGAGAAACCTCAAGAGGATTTGGTTCTAAAACATTTTCAAAAGAAAGAGCTTTTCAATTAGGGTATGATGCAAGCCTTTCAAGACCTTACAAAAGCAATACATGAACTTAAGGCTGAAAATACGATTGGAAACAAGGGGAGCTTCCCAGCTCAACCTCTTCCCAATCCTAACCGCATTATGAAGTTAGTGATCCTAGCTCTTCAAATCAAATGGGACATGCTAAATCTATCACCACTCTTAGGAGTGGGAAGGTTATTGATAAAACCCTTCCGGTGAGGCCCGAAAAATCTCAAGAACCAGAAGAGGACAACAATGATGGACCTAGTGGCGCCCCACAAAAATTTGAACCGGAACCTCTAGAAAAGCTAGTTGCTCCGTTTCCCCAACGGTTGGTTGAACCAAAACGTCTCTCTAACTCTCAGGATATCCTAGAGGTGTTGAAACAAGTGAAAGTCAACATTCCTCTGCTTGATGTTGTAAAACAGATTCCTTTATATGCTAAATTTCTAAAGGACTTATGCACTACCAAACGACGAAAAAGTGTTCAAAAGAAGATCTCCTTGACTGAGAAAGTGAGTGCCATCCTGAAACAAGATGTTCCGTAAAAATTCAAAGATCCTGGTTGTCCAACCATATCATGTGTAATCGGGAACTATTGAATTGAGCACGCACTTCTTGACTTATGAGCAAGCGTCAATCTGATTCCCTACTCGATATACGAACAATTGGGTTTGGGTGAATTAAAATCCACTCGAACCACACTACAACTTGCTGATCGTTCTGTTCGTGTACCAAGAGGGATCATCGAGGATGTGTTGGTCTAGGTTGATAAATTCTACTACCCTGTTAATTTTATCATCTTGGACACCGAACCCATCAATGACACGAGCACTCAGATTCCCGTCATCTTTGGTCGCCCATTCCTGTCCACTTCAAATGCAATTATCAATTGCAGGAATGGTGTTATGACTATGTCTTTTAGAAATTTGACATTGGAATCGAATATCTTTTTCAATAACGGCAGCAACTCAGAGGATGATGATGAGTTCCATGATGTTAACATGATTAATTCTTTTATGGAAGATAGAACACCTCTCACCTTATCCTCTGATCCTCTAGAGACGTGCCTGGCCCACTCCCATGATCTTGATGATGATATAATTAGGGAGTCGTGTGCCATGCTTGATACTGCACCGGTACTTGAAGTTAACCGGTGGAGGCCACAAATTGAAGAGTTACCCCAAACTGATGTGGTGCCTCTACCGTCTAACCTTAACCCACCGAAGCTTGACCTAAAACCTTTTTCCTCTGATTTAAAATATGTCTATTTAGGTCAAGATGAGACATATCCGGTGGTGATCTCTGCCCACCTGGAGAAAGAACAAGAGAGTATGCTCATATCTACTCTCATTGAGCATAAGGGAGATCTTGGATAGACGATATCAGACCTCAAGGGAATTAACCCATCGATTTGTACTCACCGCATATATCTTGAGGATAATGCAAAGGCTGTTCGGCAATCACAATATAGACTAAATCCAAACATAAAGGAAGTGATTAAGGCCGAGGTTCTCAAACTATTGGAAGTGGGGATCATATACCCCATATCCGATAGTCAATGGGTGAGTCCAACTCAGGTGGTTCCTAAGAAGTCCGGGATCACCATCGTAGCCAATGCCAATAATGAACTCGTGCCGACTAGAGTTACTACTGGTTGGAGAATGTGCATTTACTATAAGAAGCTGAATACCGTCACTAGGAAGGACCACTTTCCTTTACCCTTTATAGATCAGATCTTGGAAAGGTTAGCTGGTCATTCCTATTACTATTTCCTTGATGGGTATTCAGGTTATAATCAGATTAAAATCACCCCTGAAGATCAGGAAAAGACCACATTTACATGTCCCTATGGCACCTTTGCTTACAGAAGGATGTCATTCGGGTTATGTAATGCCCCTACCACCTTTCAGCGATGCATGATGAGTATCTTTTCTGACATGGTGGGGAAATATTTAGAGGTCTTCATGGACGATTTCTCTGTTTTCGGTTCATCTTTCAGCGAATGCTTAGCAAGTCTTAAATGTGTGCTGAAAAGATGTGAAGAAAAAATTTTGGTACTTAACTGGGAGAAGTGCCATTTTATGGTTCAAAAGGGAATTGTCCTTAGGCAAATCATCTCGTCCAAAGGATTCGAGGTAGATAAGGTAAAAATTGATCTTATCTCTAGCATACCTCCACCCAAGAACATCAGAGATGTGCGATCCTTCTTGGGACACGCAGGATTTTACCGACGATTCATAAAGGACTTTAGTCTCCTCTCTCGTCCTTTATGTAATCTTCTTCAAAAGGATGCACCATACGAGTGGACTGAGTAGTGCCAAGAAGCTTTCACTAAGCTTAAAGGCATGTTAACCACTGCACCTATCATGCAGCCACCCGACTGGAGTCTTCCTTTTGAACTTATGTGCGACGCCTCTGATTATGCTCTTGGAGAGGTTCTAGGCCAAAGAAAAGATAAGCGGCCTTATGTCATTCACTACGCAAGTAGGACTCTAAATCCTGCCCAAGTGAACTATTCAACCACAGAAAAGGAACTCTTAGCCGTAGTGTTCGCTTTGGATAAATTTCGGTCCTACCTGATCGGATCCAAGATCATTATTTATACAGATCATGCGGAACTTAAGTATCTTCTTTCCAAGAATGATTCTAAGCCCCACCTAATACGATGGATCCTTCTACTCCAAGAATTTGATTTAGAAATTAAAGACAAAAAGGGAGTAGAGAATGTAGTGGCTGATCACCTTTCTCGCCTTAATACCTCTGATTCCCTTGAGGCGACCCATATCAATGACATGTTCCCTAATGAACAACTGTTTAGAGTCTCTCATTCACCTTGGTTCGCTAATATTGCTAATTATTTTGGTACAGGTGCCATACCGACACACTGGACGTCACAAGATAAAAAGAAATTCTTTACCAAGGTGCGTAACTTTTTCTGGGATGATTTATATTTATTTAAATATTGCCCAGATCAAATTTGAAGGAGATGTGTGTCAGACGATGAGCATCAGAGTGTCATCTCCTTCTGTCACTCACAGGCCTGTGGTGGTCACTTTTCTACTAAAAAGACCACGACCAAGATTCTACAGTGTGGCTTTTACTGGCCCACTATGTTTAGGGACACTCATGAGTTTTGCAAGGCTTGTGAGCGTTGTCAGAAATTGGGAGCATTGTCCCGTCGAAATATGATGCCCTTGAATCCCATCCTTATCATTGAAGCATTTGATTGCTGGGGCATCGATTTCATGGGACCATTCCCCCAATCCTTTGGAAATCTGTATATTTTGCTCACTGTAGACTATGTCACTAAATGGGTTGAAGCGATTCCGTGCCGTAACAATGACCATCGAACGGTCATTAAATTCTTAAAAGAAAATATCCTGTCGCGGTTCGGAACGCCTCGAGCTATTATTAGTGACGGGGGCTCACACTTCTGCAATAGACCATTTGAGAGTTTAATGAAGAAATACAGTATCTCTCATAAGGTGAGCACCCCATACCATCCACAAACAAGTGGGCAAGCTGAGATTTTCAATAGGAAGATCAAACATATCTTAGAGAAAACGGTTAACCCTAATCGTAAGGATTGGTCAATCCGATTGACTGATGCCTTATGGGCATACCGTAATGCTTTTAAAACCCCTATTGGAACATCTCCCTTTAGACTTGTCTATGGGAAGGCCTGTCACTTGCCTGTGGAATTGGAACATAAAGCATATTAGGTGATCAAAAATCTAAATTTCAATCTAGACAACGCTGGCTCGTTATGCAAACTTCAATTAAATGAACTTGAAGAAATTCGGAACGATGCACACGAGAACTCGAGACTTTACAAGGACAGGATGAAGGCATTTCATGATCAGCATATTCTACGAAAATCATTCACGCCAGGTCAAAAAGTACTTTTGTACGACTCTCGACTACATCTCTTTTCGAGTAAGCTTCGATCTCGTTGGACCGGCCCTTACATTGTGGTCACTGCTTATCCTCATGGGGCCGTCGAGATAAGAGATCCTGACAATGGCAAGGAGTTTAAAGTAAATGGACATCGATTAAAGCTATTTGTCGAGACATTTGATTCAGAGGGCATGTCCATGCCTCTGATTGCTCCTATTTACCAGGACTGATCTCCTCGTCTGATGGAGGTATAGGTAGGTTTATCGCTTTCATAGGTCTAGGATAGTTGCTTATTTTTCTGGCTGAAGACAGTAAATTTAGCGCTCCTGGGAGGCAACCAAGCTTTTTTATTCCATTTCATTTTTTTAGTTAGTTAGTTCAATGTTTGTGGGTAACATCACTGCAAACCCTCACGAGACTACAACTTGTCCACTAGGGATAACCTAGGGGTTTAAAGGCTTGTTACATATGCTAAATGCAATCGAGAGCACCTGCGAAAGTGGTATAGGTAGGCTTTTATTTTTATTATTTTTTGTTTTACTTTCTCTCTCGTACTAACTTGCTCTCTTCCAGTGATCTTTTGAAAAATGTCTCTCGATTCGTTATCTAGGTACCATCCTCTCATAACTTCTCATTTACTTTCGTTGTCCCATGTGCATTACATGTTTAGATCTTTTACATTGAGGACAATGTAGATTTTTGGTTGGGGGTGGGAGATTAGGTTTCCTAATCAGTGTCTTCTTAATCTTGAGCAAAAATTGTGAAAATTTTTAAAAATTTTCTAAAAATTCCTGTGAACTCGAAGTGATTTTGACAGATATCCCTAATTTAGATTTGTAAGATACATGATGTTGGATTTATGACTTGTGGATTTAATTATCTGTTAGCCTTCACAGTTAAGTCTGATTTGTTATTCCATGATGAGAAGTTTTAAACATTGATTGAGTCATGATTGCATATGTCACATCTCGTTTCCACATTAAGATTGCAATTTGATATTGAAGGATTAACTTGGTAATCAGTAAGCATGAAAAGAACTAGCCTGGATAATTTGCTTATTATGATCATTAAATAAAAAATAAAAATAAAAAAGCAGAATCGAAGAAAAAGAAAATACCCAGGGTTGGGCAAATGGCCTTCACCGTAGGTTTGCTCCCCACAGGTGAAGGTTTGATTCCCCAAGGTTAACATTTAAAAATTATTGGGCGACTGGTCTTTACCATAGGTTTGCTCCCTATAGGTGAGGATTCGATCCCCATCCTTGGCATTACTTTTAAAGAAAAATCAAAAGATGGAATTTCTGAGGCAGATTTGGTTCAGGTTTTAGGTGTCCTGAATACTATTGTGGTTACCAATGCTATCATGAAATAATAAATTGAATTTTAATGATGATAGGCTGAGATTACACTATCCACCCATGGAACTCAATGTTTAGAATTATTCTAATTGATGGATTAATACTTTGAACTTGATTATGAGTCTACCAAGCGCTTGAGTCCAGGAGAAAGTAATCCCCAACTGTCATGAATCTTAGAATTTTAGTATTCAGATTATTTTGCAGAAATCACTTGAGTTTATGAAAATCGTCCTGTAAGTCTCAACTTATTTTTCGCATACTTTGCTCGAGACTAGCAAAATGCTGGTTGGGGGTTATGTTGAGGGTCAAATATTACATATCAGACCCCATTTATTGCCTAGATTTACGAACAAGATACTGTTTAATGGTCCGTTTTAACCGTGTTTGTATTGCAAGGTGATTTTACGAGCATGGACTGAAAAAGGAGGCTTAAAGCATGGATTTAACACTCTGATGACACCAAAGGCAAGGGACGGACTCCAGGGACTAAGATTGAAGAAATTACACGCTAGAGATCCGTAAAAATTGAGGAACTGAAGCTTAACTGGCCAGAAGGTCATCCAAAATGCAAGATCACTAGGTTCCCGTCATCTGTTCAGCTCGAAACTCCATACATGGCCTGAAGACTATAAAGTAACCGTACACGTCAAATTTCGGCCGTTGGATCCAGGTGGAAGTGGCCCAACAGATAAATCAGCCGAAAAATTATTGATTTGCGGTCCACCTGGTATCTGGACCTGCTTTAATTTTGGTCTCAACTCCTTAAATGAGGTGAGGAAGTGGATGGACGGATTGGATCTTGCATGAACATCAATTTGGGGCCCACCTTACATGTGCGTGTGCACAGCCCATGCGTGACTGCCAGTGCACCGGACGGTCAGCCCGGTCAAAAGACGGGCTGACCCGTCTCTCATTCTTCCTCTCTGTTTCAAATAATGGACGTGCAGTAGCCATCCGTTTCTGGTTTGTGGGCCCCACCCATAATCTATTCAGACGATCTGAATCGTCCATTGCATCAAGAGGTGGGGCGTAACAATCGCCTAGCTGTCTGTTTGATCCCATGCACGTGTACCCGCGCTGATCATCAGAAATCGCAGGTTTGACGGTAAAAATATTCACTACGGTGGATTGCACCAAAATCAAGAAACAAATACACAATTCTAGGTGGTTTTTCGCCGCGAGTCGAATGAGCGATATGGATTTATCCATAAACATCAAGGTGAGGGCCATCAACATCACAGCGTAGCAATTGCGCAGGCTCTGTTCGCAAACAGAGCCTGCGGGTGATCATTGTAGGTCCCACTCACCATCTTATTTGATGATCTGACCCGTTCAGTCATCCCGTGTGGTAGCAACAATGCATGCCTAGGTGGTATTTTTTCAATTGACAGCGAAGATCGGGTTTTTATTATCCAAACGGAAGATGGATGGTGAACTGAATCGGTAGGAAGGCCACGTCAGAAACGATTCAAAACCACCCCTGCTTCACTATAATTTCTAGACGCATCTAATGGACGACTTGGATTTGTCCGTCGAAATCAACAATGGCCCCCACCAATTGTCAGCGTAAAAGTAAGTTGTGCGAGCTCTGCTTCTTCGAATGGAACTGGCGCTCTAGGTGGACCACCATTGCTGCGAATGGGAGTAATCTGAACTGTTTATCTGGTCCATCACTCGATTTAGATCAATAATACAAGATTCAGCTATCCCCATGCAAGTCAGATCAGCAATTATCCACACGTTCTCTGTTGCGTTAAGAGAATCCAAACAGAGCATGGAGTTGCTGCGTAAGGAGTCCAAATCCTTGGTGGCTGTGGAAACCGACACCAGCACTGAATCTCCTTTGTTTTGTCTATAAAAGGGAGAGAGTTGGGACATGTTGGGGAGATACACGGTGGAATCAGATCCTTGGTTGGACGTGAATCAGTGGCTAGAGCTTGGGAGGAAGGAGGTGGACGTGAACCAAAAGCCAGGGAGAGACACAGTAATTTTTTTAGTGTTATTTATTTTCCTGTTTTTATTTGTTTTGAGGATAGCCTAACCATGTTTGGCTAAACCTCTTAGCTAGGGCTAAGAGGTGAAGCTTGTATCGTGATGGGAGAGACTTTCTTGTGCCTTTTGTTTAGATTGAATTGACATTGGTTTTGGTTTTATTAATGAAAATATTTTTAGTCTTTAATGGTCTATTGTGACTGAAATTACAGTGGGTCTACAATGTCTTCGAATATTTTCTTTTCTCTTTTATGTTTATGACGTCAGGAAGCCCTGTTGTTCACCATAGTCTCCTAGGCATGGTCGGATGTCGGTATCCTTCCTAACCTTCATACATGTGATAGGTTGGTAATTAGTTTAATTCCGTTGTTTGCCATAGTCTTTTGGGCATGGTTTGGTGATGGAATCCATTCTAATTCATATACCTTTCATCTCTTTGAAAACTAGATCAATGGCAGTTCAGTTAATTTCCATGATTTTTTAAAACAAGCAAAAGAACTCTCTGATCTCTACAAGTGGATCCTCTGAATCCCTACTTTTCCTGTCTCTGAATTTTCTTAAGCTTTAGATTAATTATTTCACAATCATTCCATAATTTTTATTTGATTTAGAATTCATCTCATTCTAGTTCTATTTCTAGTTAGTTTTAGATAACGTACAGTTTCAGTCCCTTGGGATTTTACCTCGGTCTTACCGAGTTATTACTACATCACAACCCTGCACTTGGGGAGTGAACACCCCACCAATGGGCCAACACCTTATGCACCATCGATTCCTGAATAGAACTGTGCATCCACATCGATGTCACACATGCCTTAGGCAGCTCCTCCCCCTGACAAGTTGGAGCAGATGATGCTCCTAATGCAGCAGCAACAGTAAGTTTGGGCCACTATTGTGGGGGCCATTGCCTAAAACCTGAATATGGTCCCTCCTGCACCACTTGTGCAGCCTTCTAGGCATATGAATACAAGCAGTCTTTTTTAGCGCTTTCAACATTTGCGTCATCCCACTTTTGCGGGTACTCACAAACCCGAGGAGGCTGAGTACTATCTAGATAGCATCTCTAAGATGTTGAAGCCACTGCACTGCACTGAGGCAGTGCAAGTTGAGCTAATCACCTATATGTTCGAGAAGGAGGCTAGTTTATGGTGGGAAAGTATCCTATGAATAGTTCTTACAGGACATGTGTGGACCTGGGATGCATTTGAGACACTCTTCCATGGGAAGTACTTCCCCCTCACTTACCATAATAAAAGGGAGGGTGAGTTTCTCCCCCTCTGACAGGGAGGAATGACTGTGTCAGAGTACGAGAACAAATTTAAGGAGCTAGCCAGATAAGCTCCTTTGATACTGACAGATGAACCGATGAAAATGCAACATTTTTTAGACGAGCTATGGCCTGATATCCGCACTAAGATGTATTGCGTTAGCATTCTCAATTACGTTGAGCTAGTCAACATGTCTCTACGAGCCTAACAAGAGTTTCTCGGACACGTATACCAATGGGCCCAAGGCCTCAGCCCGAATTACAGTGCTGGCCAGTCCTAGGTAAGAGGCCATATGTAGACTCACCTTCCAGGCTCGTGACTCCGCCGACCTAGCAGAGATGAACGGGCCATTGATGTACATATTACAATAAAGGGGGACACACTGACCCATTTTGTTTTATCAAGATGAAAGATGACGGTTTCATGCCACCTCAAAAGCTCGACCGTCAACCACCACGTGATATAGCAACTCCATCTCTACGATCTACACCACCAGCGCAACCATTTTGCTAACCACCTGTACCCCGAAATAGGCCACCTCAATGACCTATGGCAGCACAGCCAAATCATCCTCAACAAGCCCGTGTGCATGCACTTGCAGCTGAAGTCAACGACTGCAGCGCCTCTGGCCTTTAAGGTCACTGCCCACATTCAAGGTACACTTGTATTCCTATTGGCAGACGCTGGGTCTATTAAATCAATTCATATGAAAGAATAGGCCTAACAATGGATTACTATAAAAATTATAAAGATAATATGGTAATTAGAGGTGACAAATATGTTATAAAAAATAAAAGGGTTGAAATGAGAAATTTCTACAACTTCGAGTTGCCCATAACCCCCTATCCATATGATCGAAATGGTGACATACAAAAATAATTTCAAGAGATTGAAAATCCTTCTAGTATAGTTTTTTTACTATGAGCACCATGGAAGAACTTATTATCCACCAAGTTAAAAATAGGTTAAACAAGAACTCTCATTGAACAAGACCCAAAGGACAACCTTATAAACATGAGGCTTAAACCTCCTAATGATTATAATACTCCTTAAATACTTAGGATGATCAAATTTTAGAATTTCAGAACCAATTCCCTACGAGACATTTGCAACTTAACTCAATTCTCAATCCTGGGTGATTACCAAAGGACTCACTGCTTTCACTGAGCAGAAGATTAGGATCCATCAGGATTAAGAAGGGATACAACAAGTTGTCTGCCCTAGTCAGGTGGGCAATCGACGTATCAGATTTGAGCCTACCACAACTGTCATTCTGTATTAGCCCAATCATAAAGAGTAGAATATATCACCCTTAGGTAAACTTTATCATCAAACAGTTAACACAATAATGATGATTTGGACATTTGTTTTCAAACCTCAAAGGTAGAAACTTTTAAGGGGAGTAGACCATTATGAGCTAGGCTAGTGTAGTTATTATATACCCTAACATGTATATAAACTTGAAACCAACAGAACTAAGAAAATGAAATAATAAAACCTTTACTTATTACCCTTAGGTAATTTCGGGGACGAAATTTTTTTTAATGGGGGTAGATTGTAACATCCCAGATTTTTTTCAACTTGGCGATGGATGTCCTTAGGCAATGGGTCGATCATAACACCTTATTGAATTCTCAAAACTCAATCCCAAAGTCTCAAATCTCCTTTCAACCCATTTCCTTCAAAATCTCACCTCTCACCACTTTGTTCTTTAAAATTTTTTAAGTACTTTCACATTAGACACTAATCTTAAAGTTTAAATTATGAAGAACAATACTTAAACTAAAATTGATGATAAATAGTAAGTATATAAATAAAATGGACCATTTACCATTAACCTTAGGAAATATCACAAAATAAATAGTTTATTTGAATAGATCATCTTCTCCTACCCCAAAATCATATATGGCACGTCACATAACTCATTCCAGAGTGAAAGATACGCCCATTTCAAGAAAACCAGTGGTAGAACCACCACCAAGTGAGTGCAATGTCATCGTACCTACCATGAGGCCTCGTGGTCAGGTCCAGCAGACCGTGATGCCATCGCGCTAACCGCGAGGCATCGCCAGTGCACGGAAAATTTGGTGGACCCTCGCTGCAGTTTTTGAACGACTTCAAAAAGTCATATATCGCTCGTTATAATTCCGATTTAGGTGATTCAAAAGTCAGATTGAATCTTGATAAGTATAATTTCATATAAAAATAAGTTAAAATATAATAAAAATTTTAATATAGTTTAATATAAGTTGATGTAATAACTATCCAAAAATTATTAGTTCGGACAGCTGCTACTTCTAAAATTTTTCAACAATACGAAATATAATGAAATTTGGTAGAGATAAAGTAGACTTGATAATGACCTACTAAAAAATATTTAAAATAATATACTAACTAAAAGTGTCAAAAATGGATATAGAACTACCATAAGACTTTATTCTATCATAATTAGGGTAAAATTTGGTTAAGTACTAAACTAAATAATTGCTGGATTTAACTTGAACAACTATCTATATAAATGACAAGATCTAAAATTATTAAAATCACTAACTCAACATTACTTAAAAACCTGGGAGCAATCTCAAAACCCATTTGCTCTCGGGAGCACATTAAAACTCCATATTGGACCTGGACCGCGCATCAAAAGTCTGATTGCCGTAAAACTATAAGGTTATGACCACCTTATTGGACTTGATAAACATCATGAGAATCAAGCCCAAATAGTATGCAAAAGCGCACAACTTGAGCCTTGAATGAAGTGTGTGGGAAACCTGAATATCTTTAGAAAAGAAACCAAAACTTAAGTGAATTTGAACATTCGCTTGTGAGCGAAATTGAAGACTTCAAACCATCAGATTCTGACCAAACTTCACCCATGGATCAAGGAAATTTTATTGCACGAGTCCGTATACTTGTGACCCTGATCGAGTATGTATGACCGTTGAACTGATACAAGTCCTCCACGATCGATCCACTAATCTAATCATATCGAAATCATAACCTAGCCTAGATTCATTGTCAAGGAACATACTCCATAACGTAGATAGGTAATGGACCTCTAGACGAGCCCCATTTACCCGAAATAGGCGCCCTTTGGATACAAACTAGGTATACCATGGCCCTAAGGCCATTTGCATTACTTTTGAGCCTATATGAGGCCCTTAGACCACCCCTTTTCTCTCTCATACGAATTTCTTAAAAACCCTAGGAGAGAGAAAGAGAAAAGAAGAGAAAAGTGGAAGGAAGGAAGAAGAATTTTTGGAGATAGTTGCTGGGATCTTTTTCCACAACTCCTCACACCGATTCACCTCTCTACTACACTACACAACCTGTTTCAATTCTGATTTGGGTAAGAAATTATAATTCTAATTTTTTTTTAGAAATTCAAATAGAGGAATTGACGAAATAGCTAACCTATTTCGTGATTTAGGTAGCCGTTGTTTTGTAGACAGAAGCGTAAGATTCGAACCAAGTTCGAAAAAAGAAATCCGAGGAAAGGTGCGGACTATAAACGTTTAGGTTATGGTTTTCAAGGCTTTCAATGTCAGCTAAAGATTTATGTCTGACTTGATTGTTGTCATATATCTTAGTTACGATTTTTTCCATATTCTATACATATATGAACTATGTTGAATAAATATGTATTCTATGTGTTTGTTGAAATATTTGAATGAACTTGAAATCCT
The DNA here is from genome assembly GCA_037074715.1 of Magnolia kwangsiensis. Lineage (NCBI taxonomy): Eukaryota > Viridiplantae > Streptophyta > Magnoliopsida > Magnoliales > Magnoliaceae > Magnolia > Magnolia kwangsiensis. Next base: position 140,138,056 of record CM073572.1, read on the forward strand.
GATTTGTGCTTGCCCTGACTATTAACCTAGAATTCATGTTTGTTGTGTGTATAACAATCTCCTTGTGAAAAGATTTTCCATAATATATGTCGTAACTAATTTAGTTTATATATATAGCAATGTGTAATCTAAGTGTTTGATAAAACATCGGAATGAGAAATTGTCCAATGAATTGTATTTATTAAGGGCGTTGAGATAGGATTCTTAACTACCTTATCTAGATGTATAATTTCATTCATGTAGTCTTAATTTCAACTACGTGATTTATGTATAAAATGTATATGTATAATAACATGTTCTATGTGTTTGATAAAATGTCTGAATGAGATATTGTTTGATGAATTATATTTAATAAGGATGTTGAGATAGAATTCTCAATTACCGTATCTATATGTATAATTTCCTTCATGTAATCTAAATTTCAACTATGCAATTTATGGATGAATCAAAATGTTCGGTAGTATGTTCAATATGTTGATAAAATGCTCAAATGATGTTGTACTTGGATTGTTTGTTAAATGCCTATATGATTATTACATGTCTCCACATGTTACATTTGAGTATGATAAGGACTACTACTTAGTCTAGGCAATCAGTAACAATTTCTGTTTGAGTGGCTAAATTAGTCTCGCCACATTTGATGCATTCGGTGAATCCGAGTCGAACGATGATTGTCGATAGTGGTTAGGCCACATGGAGTGCTTATGCACTCCTTGTCCATTAATTCAATGTACTCTCATACTAGTCGAACTTGTCTAATAAACCGATTGATATATTATGTGTTTACTATGTATAGACGCTACTGCTTGAATCTAAGGTGTCACTTACCAATGTAATAGCTCGTTTCAACTATGGTACCACAATCCGCTAAGACTCATGAGCCAGGCATAGTGGTATGAAATATCGTGGTCGAGCTATCGACCTACGCTGTGGTGACAAGCCTCCCCATAGTGACTAATGAGAAACTCAAACTCGTGAGCCGAATACGGTGGTATGAGACACTGTATTCGAGCTGTCGGCCTACACCGACGTAGCCTGGCTGCGGTCCCAGCGTGGGTTGGGGTGAACCATCTAATCTGGACCCCCTTTGAAAATAACGCTCTAGTTGGTAAGGCGTTGGTGGAGTGACCTCGAGTATAAACTTATGAACTTACTTATCCACTGTTTTAACCGGGAGTGATGACCCCACAACTTGCCTATCATATGCGATTAACTAGGATTGACGACCCTATATGGATCATTTGTTTGGGTAAATGATATAAAGGGAGGTACCTTAGCTTTTCGAATCTACTGTATGAATAAGCCTAACTAAGCACTTAGCTAACTCTATCATGCATCGCACTGCATGTGCTTTGGCGAAGAAGTGCATAGTGGGAGTTGCCATGCGCAACCGTGAGATGGTGTTGCTGAGGGAGTGCAAGCGAGGGCATGCATCATTATATCATACAATTCCTACATTAATAAGAGTACTTAAGAAATGATTATTGTATTGCTTTATCATTACTACTTGACTGAATTGATAACATGTTAACCTTTGCTTTATAGTTCCACTAAATTAGCTACTCATTCTGTAACACCCCGAATTTTTACCAACCTGGGGTTAGACGTCCTTAGGCAATGGGTCAACCATAACACCTTGGTAATTTCTCAAAACTGAATTCCAAAGCCAAAGAAATCATTTAGAACCAAATTCTTTAGAAATTTAATATGTTTTAGCTAGGGCTAAACTAGATTACCTGTGAAATTAGCACCAACCACTTTAAATACGATCCGTAAGACCCAAAACTTATAGAATCGTTGACGCTACGTTACCCTAAAACCTAGGATCAAAATCTAAACCTGTTTGTTCTTAGGAACCCTTTGAAACTTTATATTGAATTTAGACCGCACGTCGAAAGTCTGATATCTATAATCTTAGACCATTATGACTGCCTAGTTGGACTTGACAATCATTTCGAAAATCAAGCCCAACTGATATTCTGAGACCATTTTACTGAGTCCGGAGTGAAGAGAGTGAGAAAAGAAAAATATTTAGAAAATTAATTCAATTTTTAATAAAACTGGCACGTATCGCTTGAGCGACATTTGTAAGCATTCTAACCATTAGAATTCGACCAAATTTCACCATCGGATCAGGAATGGTGGCCCTTACATGTCATAGCACTTGTGGCCCTGACCGAGTTTTGGTGACCACTGAACTGAAACTAATCCGCCACAGTCGATCTGAAAACTCGAGCAGATTAAAAACTTAGCTTGACCTAGATCCAATATTAGAGAGCTTAAGTCTGACCACATTTAGTAACAGGACCTCCAGAAGTGCTCTGTTGGATCGGAACAAACCCGATTTGGTTATAATATAAGTATACCTTGGTCCTAAGTCTATATAGGTGAGTTTTTAGCTTATAAAAAGGCCTTAAACCCTCTCTCATTTAGCCCATACGAATTTGAGAGAAACCCTAGGAGAAAGAAGAGAGAAAAGAGAGACAAAGTGTGAGAGAAGTGGGAGAACCTTCCTACTACTCTTTCCTGCCGATCTATGTGCTTACCCATCGCTTTACGATCGCTATCCCGGCGATTCCGGCTTCGTTCTAAGTAAGAAAACCCTAACCTTAACCTATTTTCTGGTTTCTATCGATACAAGTAGTGAAGTAGATGACTTTCCTCGTGTAATAGGCTGTCATATCGACGTTGACGGAAGCGTTGAGTACCTATTCAATTCATTACGCTCCTATGGCGTAAGGTGCGGATTTTAGATGCTTAGATTAACTGTTTTCAAAGCTTTCAATGTCGTTTAATGGTAGATTGTTGACAAGAATGCTGTTTGATATATAGAACATGTTGTTTGTTTTTCATTTCGAATACGTACGAAGAATATGAGATTTAGGGTATTTTGGGTATTTGTAGGAAATACTGTATACGTAAGTATTTTGCTGATATGATTGCCATGATTATTTGCCGTGTACCTATACTAGTTATGCGTGTATGATCTGTTTGGCAAAGAGATTTTCCCTAATGCACATTTTGGCCGACATATGCTATGTAGACTAATGTGTGTAGACTAAGTGTTTGTACAAATGTTTGTATAAGTAAGTATTGCGTAAATGAAGTTGTAGATTAGTGTTGAGATAGGATTCTCAACTATTTTGATGATGTATATGATTTCTTCCATGGTTGTTGTATTTGAATTGATTATCTTATATATATGAAATTCTTGTGTATGGTTAAGTTGCTTATGTTGTATCTTATAAGATGTTGCTAACATGCTTGAATCACTGTTATTTCAATTTTTTTTATCTCATACGATTACTGATTCACATTATATGTGCTTGGGGCTATACTCTAGTCCAAGCAGTCGGTAACAGATTAGAATTCGTGGTTGGATTCTATTCGCCACGAAGGACGTATATGATGAACCCGAGTCGTACTAGAGTTGTATGCAGTGGTTAGGCCACACGAAGTGCTTGTGCACTTCATGTCGGTCGATTCAACGTGCACTCATGCTAGTCGGACTCATCAAGTAACCCGATTGACCGTTGTATGTTCACCTTGTATTCGTCATAACTGCTTGAACCTAGGGTACTGAACTTACCAATGATAACCTTGATAACCATGGTACCTTTATCCATTAAGACTCATGAGCTGGGCATGGTGGTATGGGACACTGTGGTCGAGCTGTCAGCCTACGCTGGGGCCTCCAGCCTCCCCTTAGTGACCAGTGAGTAAACTAGACTCGTGAACCGATTATGGTGGTATGAGACACTATATTCGAGCTGTCGGCCTACACTGATAAGGTGATGGGGGAGCGGTGCAACGAGTGCGTGCAAAAGCCCTGACAACCCTTTGTAGTGACCTCGAGCATACTTTAAGTCTACGTGAGGCGACGACCCTTCCGTAGCAATAAGAGTACAACTAGGCCTGTATTGATAAGGTGATGGGGGAGCGGAACAACGAGTGCGTGCAACAGTCCTCGCAGCCCTTGCAGTGACCTAAAAATATATCATCGTATAAGACTCCTAGGAGTGACGACCCTAGACAGGATCTTTGTTGGGAATGATATAAGGGAAGTACCTTAGTTTCCCAATCCTGCTGTATGAAAAGGACTAATAACAACTCGGTAATCATATTCATATCGAACCGCATGTGCCTGGAAGATGTGGAGCACTGAGGGAAGAAAGCATGTCACGAACGTAAGATGGTGTCATATGAGGGAGTATATGGGTGAGGGCATGCATCATTATTGCATCGCATCCTTGCATTAATCACAGTGTTTAGGAATGTTTGATTGCTTGCTTTACCATTATCACGTGATTGATTTGATAAGAAGCTAATCTTTGCTCTATGATTCCACTAAGTTAGCTACTCACTCTCACATTACGGGACGGTGTTGTACACACCAACCAGTCCCTGTTTTAGTTTCAAGTGATGGCGCTGCTTGTGAAGCAGAGCCAGACTTGTTTTATGATGAGGAGGATTTCTCCTATCGGCGGTTATCAGGAGGGTCTAGGTAGACCGTGTTCTAATCGACTAGGTTACAGGGTTACTGATTAGATGTCCTTACACTGGTTATCTTGCACTTTTAAAATACTCATGTATATTCTTTTTGATCATTTTTGGAGTATACATGTATATGTTTAACCTGGTAACATGTTCGCACTCTGGAGACTTATAACAGTTCATATATTTTATATATCTATCACATTCTTCTGCTTGCTAATTTAACTGTCTCTGGAGTATGATATGCTATTTTGGTCTAATCCCACTCATGTTTTCTGCACTAATATGAACAATATTCATCCATCATTAAAAATGTTGCATAAGTGATGTTCTGGAACTCGGGAGTGGAGTTTATGCTCGACCCCCGATTTTTGGGATGTTACAGATTGTATCAGAGCATGATTTGAATTAAACCGGGCCTAGGTTATGGTAACGTGATGCACAATGAAGCACTCTGACTTAGGAAGGGAGCGATGAAACCTAGAAATCATATTAGAATCCCAAGTTTCACCGATAGGTAAGACTATACGGTAATTTAGTCCAGAACGTATCTTTGGTCACGTGAAGCGACCTAAGTCGCCTCTAGGCCATCAGTCGATGGGTTTGAGTCATTTCCTGAAGAATTCCAAATGTAGAAATGAATGTCCTTAGGTTGTGGGTCAACCACAACCCTTACACTCAATCTCAAGGCCTAAAACCCTTTTTTATCCAATTCCTTCAAAATCTCTCCTTTCACCACTTCATTTTTTTTAACTTTTTCTAAGTCCTTTCATACTAAACATAAATCCTAATATATAAATAATAGAGAATAATACTTAAACAAAAATTTACTATAAATAGTAAGTATAGGTATAAATTAGACTTTTGACCATTCAAATTATGAAATCTTATGGAATAAATGGGTTATTTAGATGGATTAGCCTCTCCTACCCCAAAATCATATGCTACATGTCATATAAAATCATTCTATTTTGCAATTGGCCTTGAAAATGCCTCAAATAAAGTCGGGGGCCAAACGGAGCACTTACAGGGAGACCCAAGGTGGGACCCACATCATTTTGGACACAAGGGGGGGAGGACCTCACCGGAATGGTGAGCCCTCACCGAACAGGTCAGAGGTCGGCGAGAACCTCGCCGGTTCTGTGAGGCCTCGCCGGTTAACAAGCTCAGATGGGTCCGGGCTTCGGGCCGATCGTGTTTGGGGTTAAATGGGACCCCTCCATACAGGGTTCGACCCTCCGTTCATTCAAAATCCCATACTTCCTTCACAAATTGGCCCTCCAAGCTCTCCTTTCCCTCTAAACTTGTTGTTTTCTCTCTCCAACCTCCCTTCCAATCGTTTCTTCCTTTATTTTCTATTATTTTCTTCATCCCTCTACCGTTCTCTATCATAACCAGCACCTACACTCTCCATTTTCTGTGATTGGAGCTCCCAAGCTCTCATTTGAGGCTCAAAATCGTGTGAGCTTTCAACCCATCACATTTCTTCCTTTTCCCTTCTTCAATCCCTGCCTCTTGGACCTATTTCACTCCTCTCTTAGACCTAGATTCGTGGCAACCCACTAGGTCAGCCTTTTCTTCCATTTCACCACTTTTTCGAGACTCTTTTTGAGTTAGTTATAGTTATCTTCTCAATCTCTCCGCTTCTACTGACGGGTGAGACCTAACAAGTAGCTTAGTCTATAAACAGTGAACATCTAGAGTTTTAGACCTAGAGTTAGTACTCTTAGATTTTGAAAGATCTGACGATATAGGAAATTCAATTTCAATTAAACAATCTTAACCCTAAGCGATAGAACGACTCCCTGTAGTAGAAATGGTATGAAACCATCTAACACATAAGCTTATATTTTGAATTATAGCTAGTGAGTTACAGACTAGGCTACTAGTTGTATTAAGCAGTGTAAAGCCTGCATATGCTAAGGAATAGTAGGTTAGATTTGGTTGGAGTAGGACTTCATTCCTTTGATAGATCCCCATAATACTCAAAGGCTCTTTTAGTAACCCTTAGGAAGCTTGTCTGACTTAGAACTATTCACGTTCGGGGAAAACTTCTATATCCCTTAGATTAAACGCTAGGATAAACCAACACGCCCCTTTGAATTGTCTTCCCCAAGGGCTTATTGCATTCGGGAACGCGGAGTAAAGGAACTGTATATATAAGAGAAGTATTCGCGGTTTGAATCGAATTCTCAATCCTAGTGGTTACCAATAAATCCAATGCTCTGATCAAGCAGAAGATCGGCATCGACTCGGATTAAGAATTAATACGACAAATTTTCTGTCATCGCGAGGCAGAAAGTCTATGTATCCGACTCAGACCTACTACATAACTTTTCTTCCGTGTTGGCCCGACCACCTACAACCAAAAGTTATTGCTTTACCTTTGGGAAATGTTAAACATATAGCCAATAGAGATTTTCTAGTGGGCAATAGACAGTTAGGAATTAGGTCCCAAATCGCAGACTATTCTGGCATACATATTGTGCTTATGAACTTAAAGAGATAGTTTGCCTGTCAACCTGCTTTTCCCAACTTCCTTATGTATTAAAAGAGGATAAGTGTAACACCCTGAAAATCGGGGGTCGTGTATAAACTCAACTCCCGAGTTCCAGACCGTCACTTATGCAACAAATATGGTTATGATTCAATGTTGTCTGATTTAAAGCATTCACATGAGTAAAAGTATACCAAAACTGCAATTCATACTTCAGATCCAGTGATAAAAGCAAGCGGAAGACTAAACAATATATATATCACTGTATGGAAAAAACAAAGTAATCTCAACTGTCTCCAAAGTATGACTACATCTCTGAGTCTCATATACATGTAAATAGACAAAAGAATAAGTTCAAAATAGTCCCACTGAAGTCCCCCTCGATCCAGGTCGCCTACGGGAAGCCGTCGTGGTACTGCATATACGAGAACTCATCCTGGTCCTCGTCAATCTCCGGCTCCACCTCCTGGATCTCGTCGTCACCTGCAACTACAACAGGGTCTGGTGGGTGTCGCAAACACCATCCCGTAACGTGGGAATGAGTGATCAACTCAGTGGAATCATAGAGCAAAGATTAGCATGTTCACAATTCAATCACGCGATAATAGTAAAGCAGTAAATCAGACAATCCTAATACTGTTGTTTAATGCAAGATGATATGACGTGATGTATGCCCTCACCGACGATCACCCTCATGCGGCAACATCTTACGACCGCGGCATGCCACACTCCCTAGAGTGCTCCACATCTTCCAGGCACATGCAATGCTATGGTGATATGATTACCAAGTTGTTATTAGTCCATTCAAACAGCAGGATTGGGAAACTAAGGTACTTCCCTTGTATCAATCCCAACACGGATCCTGTCTAGGGTCGTCACTCCTAGTTGTCTCATACGATGTACATTTCGTAGGTCACTGCAAGGGCTGCCAGGGCTGTTGCTCGCACTCGTTGCACCGCTCCCCCATCACCTTATCAATACAGGCCTACTGTATTCTACTGCACGGAAGGGTCGTCGCCTCCCGTGAACTCAGAATACGCTCGCGGTCACTACAAAGGGCTCGTCGCCTGATCAGTGTAGGCCGACAGCTAGAATATAGTGTCCCATACCACCATAATCTGCTCACGAGTCAAGGTACTCACTGGTCACTACGGGGAGGTTTGTGGCCCCAGCGTAGGCCGACAGCTCGACCACGGTGTCCCATACCACCATGCCCGGCTCATGAGTCTTCGTGGATCAAGGTACCACGGTTAATAGGGTTTACAATGGTAAGTTCAGTACCCTAGGTTCAAACAGTTATGATACATACAAGGTGAACAAACATTGGCCAGTCGGGTTACTTGACGGGCTCGACTAGCGCGTTCGCATCTCGAATTGAACGACATGAAGTGCGTAAAACACTTCGCGTGGCCTAACCACTGCCACCAACTCTCAACACGAATCACATTCATCGACGCGTCGTTCGTGGCTATGACCAGTCAGCCACGAATTCGCTCGGTTACCGACTGCCTGGACTAAGTCAAGTCCCACACATCTATGGAATTACATTAACACTATACAAAGGTATTGGAATTGAAATACATCATGTGAGCATGTTAGCACATGTTATAACATCCAACTTAAGCAAATCTTCAAGGCATACTTCCCAGGCATATTCAACTTAAGCAAATCCTCAAGGCATACTTTCTATGCATGTAATGTGATCATGCATAAGGTCAACATGTAGGAAATCATTTAGGTCAGCATATTAATCATGAAATCAATCACAAACTACTACATAACATCATTCAATACAATACATACTAATACAAGCATTTATACAAACACATACACTACACACTTAAGTCCACATATAGTATGTCGACCCAAAGTGCGCAACTTGGCGAATCTCTTCGCCAAACTGATTATGCAAGCATTCCTAACTCACTAATGTGGCGACAATCCATGTCAATCACGTCAGCAAAATATGCATGTAGACCGTACTTCCTACAAATGACTAAAATGCCCTAAATCTCATATTCTTCGTTAATTTGCGAAACAGGAAACGGAGAGCATGCTGTACATGTCAAACGGCGATGCCGTCGATAATCTACTATAAAACGACATTGAAAGCGTTGTAAACCGTCAATCAAAGCGTCTAAAATCCTCACTTAATCTCTTACGGTCGCGAGAATTTGAACGGAGCGTGTACGCTTCGTCTACGGCAGTAGGAGAACCTGATTTGTGGATTTAGTTAGCTAACATATTCAGAATCTACATAAACCCTAAATCAACAAGTTTTTGGGGTTTTTCTATACCTGAAAAAGTGGAAAAATCACCAGCCAGGTGATTGGAATGAAGTGTTGAAGCAGCAACCGTTGGTGGCTCGGAAGCAGAAAAAATCTCCTCTTCCCTTTCTCTCAAACTCTCTCTCTCTTATGCTAGGGTTTGTGAAATTCGTATGCAAGGAAGGAATGAGGGTTTCAACCCCTTTTATAAGCTTGGAAACGCCGAAAATAGGCTCCGGGACGAAGTTCACTTATTGCCTATCCATTTCGGGGCTGTTTCGGTCCAAAAACTGATTTCTGGTGGTCCCCTGGTCGATTGCGATCAGACTTAAGCTCATGGGTACCAGATGTACCTCGTATTAAGTTTTCAGTCTGGCAGGGTTCGCAGATCGCACGTGGCGGACCAGTTTCAGTTCAGCGGTCACCGCACATAGATCAGGACTGAAAGTTCCGTGATAATAAATAGATATTTTTCCTGATCCGAGGGTGTAATCTGGATGAATTCTGACGGTCAGAACGCTTAATACTGACGCGTCAAGTCGTGTGCCAGATCTAAATTTGAAATTCCCAATTCGTCCCTATTTGCGGTCGCTTCAGTCCGGGTTCAACGAAATACTCTGTGATTATCGGTTTGACTTGATCTTTGAGATGATTGTCAAGTCCAGCTGGGCGGTTCTAACGGTCTAAGATAGGAGGTATCAGACCTTCGACGCGCGGTCTAAATCCAATACAAAAGTTCAATATGGTCCAGAGGACAAACCTGCTTAGAGTTGGATCCAAGGTTATAGAGTATTGTAGAGTTGTCTGTTCTACTCGATTTGGGTCTTGTAGAACGTATTTAAAGTGATCAAGGACTATTTCCCAGCTACTCTAGCGTTGCGCTAGCTAACTTACGTTTAATTTCCATGGAAATTATTTATACGCGATTTCGGGTCAAATCGGTACTCGATTCCAAGTACGGATTTTTCACGGGCGTTACAATAAGTCGGGACTATAGTAAGAGTCCTCATTGGGTAGAATTAGGCAACTTGCCACCAACCCACACCTGCCCCTGAACTCAACCACAATAGAGATTAGGCTCATTTCTACAACCATAGGTATCAATGCCATAGAGCGTATCATTAGCAAAGGAAGACCAATGTAATGAGAGGTTGTTTCTCATTTCATGTCAAGGATAGGCCTCAAGTTACATCTCGTTCCGATATACGAATTGAGACAGAGATTCTTGAGCCTTAAGTTTTAAGGGGGGTAGAACGTACTGAGCCCAATCTAGTTAGGATTAGCTAACACAACTGTTGGATTAGAGTAGCACAGCGGAAGCATGGTTGGCCTCTTTTCCACTGACCCAGGATCGAAAAAGTTGATTTAGGTTATACGTAAGGTTAGGTCACTAAATAGGATCTGAACCTTCCTTAGAATGTCAATACTAACGTCTCTCTAGGGACTAATTACCCTTAGCCAATTTCGGGGGCAAAATTATGTTTTAAGGGGGGTAGATTGTAACACCCCAAAATTTTACCACCCTGTGGTTAGACGTCCTTAGGCAATGGGTCAACCATAACACCTTGATAATTTCTCAGAACTGAATTCCAAAGCCAAAGAAATCATTTAGAACCAAATTCTTTAGAAATTTAATGTGTTTTAGCTAGTGCTAAACTAGATTACCTGTGAAATTAGCACCAACCACTTTAAATACGATCTGTAAGACCCAAAACCTATAGAATCGTTGACGCTACGTTACCCTAAAACCTAGGATCAAACTCTAAACCTGTTTATTCTCAGGAACCCTTTGAAACTTTGAATTGGATCTAGACCGCACGTCGAAAGTCCGATATCTATAATCTTAGACCATTATGACCGCCTAGTTGGACTTGACAATCATTTCAAAAATCAAGCCCAACCGATATCCTGAGACCATTTTACTGAGTTCGGAGTGAAGAAAGTGAGAAAAGAAAAATATTTAGAAAATTAATTTAATTTTTAATAAATCTGGTACGTGTCGCTTGCGCGACATTTTAAGCATTCTGACCATTAGAATTCGACCAAATTTCACCCTCGAATCAAGAAAGGTGGCCCTTACATGTCATAGCACTTGTGGCCCTGATCGAGTTTCGGTGACCGCTGAACTGAAACTGGTCCGCCACGGTCGATCTAAAAATTCAACCAGACTAAAAACTTATCTTGACCTAGATCCAATATTAGAGAGCTTAAGTCCGACCGCATTTAGTAACAGGACCTCCAGAAGTGCTCCGTTGGATCGGAACAGACCCGATTTGGTTATAATATAAGTATACCTTGGTCCTAAGTCTATATAGGTGAGTTTTTAGCTTATAAAAAGGCCTTAAACCCTCTCCCATTCAGCCCATATGAATTTGAGAGAAACCCTAGGAGAAAGAAGAGAGAAAAGAGAGACAAAGTGTGAGAGAAGTGGGAGAACCTTCCTACTATTCTTTCCTGCCGATCTATGTGCTTACCCATCGCTTTACGATCGCTATCCCGGCGATTCCGGCTTCGTTCTAAGTAAGAAAACCCTAACCTTAACCTATTTTCTGATTTCTATCGATACAAGTAGTGAAGTAGATGACTTCCCTCGTGTAATAGGCTGTCATATCGACGTTGACGGAAGCGTTGAGTACCTATTCAATTCATTACGCTCCTACGGCGTAAGGTGCGGATTATAGATGCTTAGATTAACTGTTTTCAAAGCTTTCAATGTCGTTTAATGGTAGATTGTTGACAAGAATGTTGTTTGACATGTAGAACATGTTGTTTGTTTTTCATTTCGAATACGTACGAAGAATATGAGATTTAGGGTATTTTGGGTATTTGTAGGAAATGCTGTATACGTAAGTATTTTGCTGATATGATTGCCATGATTATTTTTCGTGTACCTATACTAGTTATGCGTGTATGATCTGTTTGGCGAAGAGATTCGCCCTAATGCACATTTTGGCCGACATATGCTATGTAGACTAATGTGTGTAGACTAAGTGTTTGTACAAATGTTTGTATAAGTAAGTATTGCGTAAATGAAGTTGTAGATTAGTGTTGAGATAGGATTCTCAACTATTTTGATGATGTATATGATTTCTTCCATGGTTGTTGTATTTGAATTGATTATCTTATATATATGAAATGCTTGTGTATGGTTAAGTTGCTTATGTTGTATCTTATAAGATGTTGCTAACATGCTTGAATCACTTGTTATTTCAATTTTTTTTATCTCATACGATTACTGATTCACATTATATGTGCTTGGGGCTATACTCTAGTCCAAGCAGTCGGTAACAGATTAGAATTCGTGGTTGGATTCTATTCGCCACGAAGGATGTGTATGATGAACCCGAGTCGTACTAGAGTTGTATGCAGTGGTTAGGCCACACGAAGTGCTTGTGCACTTCATGTCGGTCGATTCAACGTGCACTTATACTAGTCGGACTCATCAAGTAACCCGATTGACCGTTGTATGTTCACCTTGTATTCGTCATAACTGCTTGAACCTAGGGTACTGAACTTACCAGTGATAACCTTGATAACCATGGTACCTCGATCCATTAAGACTCATGAGCCGGGCATGGTGGTATGGGATACCGTGGTCGAGCTGTCGGCCTACGTTGGGGCTACGAGCATCCCCTTAGTGATCAGTGAGAAACCCAGACTCATGAGCCGATTATGGTGGTATGGGACACTATATTCGAGCTGTCGGCCTACACTGATAAGGTGATGGGGGAGCGGTGCAACGAGTGCGTGCAACAGCCCAGACAGCCCTTTGTAGTGACCTCGAACGTACTCTGAGTCTACGTGAGACGACGACCCTTCTGTAGCAACAAGAGTATAACTTGTCCTGTATTGATAAGGTGATGGGGGAGCGGAGCAACGAGTGCATGCAACAGCCCTCGCAGCCCTTGCAGCGACCTAGAAATATATCATCGTATGAGACTACTAGGAGTGACAACCCTAGACAGGATCTTTGTTGGGAATGATATAAGGGAAGTACCTTAGTTTTCTAATCCTGCTGTATGAAAAGGACTAATAACAACTCAGAAATCATATTCATATCGCACTGCATGTGCCTGGAAGATGTGGAGCACTGAGGGAAGAAAGCATGTGGCGGACGTAAGATGGTGTCGCATAAGGGAGTATGTGGGTGAGGGCATGCATCATTATTGCATCTCATCCTTGTATTAATCACAGTGTTTAGGAATGTTTGATTGCTTGTTTTACCATTATCACGTGAATAATTTGATAACATGTTAATCTTTGCTCTATGATTCCACTGAGTTAGCTACTCACTCCCACGTTACGGGAGGGTGTTGTACACACCAACCAATCCCTATTTTAGTTTCAGGTGATGACGTTGTTTGTGAAGTGGAGCCGGACTTGTTTGATGATGAGGAGGATTTCTCCTATCGACAGTTATCAGACGGGCCTAGGTAGACCATGTTCTGATCGACGGGGTTACAGGGTTACTGATTAGATGTCCTTACACTGGTATCCTGCACTTTTAAAATACTCATGTATATTCTTTTTTATCATTTTTTGAGTATACAAGTATATGTTTAACCTGGAAACATGTTCACACTCTGGAGACTTACAACAGTTCATATATTTTATATATCTTTCACATTCTTCTGCTTGCTAATTTAACTATCTCTGGGGTATGATATGTTGTTTTGTTCTAATCTCACTTATATTTTTTGCACTAATATGAACAATATTCATCCATCATTGAAAATTTTGCATAAGTGATGTTCTGGAACTCGGGAGTGGAGTTTATGCTCGACCCCTGATTTTCGGGATGTTACACATTCCCGCCTAGGATGGTTTTTTAAAACACCAACTAGACTCTAATTTAGATGTAGTTTCTGGAGAGGCTTACGCGACAAAGCCAGATTTCATAGACGAGGAGTTCTCCTACTTTCAATTCTAAGGCGGGACTATATAGACCTAGAGCTGCGTCGTCAAGGATTATAGGGACATTGGATTAGATGAACCTTTACATTTTGATCTTTTTTATAATTTGGAATAAATTATGTATATATTCAGCCTGGTAGCACATTCATAATCTGGAGGTTATGAAACACGTATATACTCTAAATATTTACCTCAGTCTTCCGCTTGCTTAATTACATTAACTCTGGAGTATGATATACTGATTTGGGGTAATCCCACTCATGTTTAATGCACTAATATGGACAACATCTAATCATCATTATCTATATTGTATAAGTGATGCGTTAAAACTCGAGAGTTGAGCTTTACTCGACCCCCGATTTTCGGGGCGTTATAGAAGTTCTGGAGGCACTGTCTTTATAAGGGTGAAGTTTGAGCTCTTTTCGGACCGTAAGAGTCTGAAGTATCTCCTCCCAAAGTGAGTTGAATATGTGGATGAGGCAGTGGATGGAACTTCTGAAAGATTAGGATTTCACTCTGTAATATCACTCGACCAAGGCGAACGTAATGGCCGACACTTTGAGCTAACAGCCACAAGGCGTGGTTGCACAACTTATGTTTCAAGAGTGGAGGATGCTAGAGGAGATGACAAATTTTGATTTTTAGTTGAGCCTGCAGGCCTCTATAGCATCACTTTCAAACTTATCAATTTAGCCTTTGTTGGTGTCTATAGTTATCAAGGATTAATAGGTGGATCAATCGTTACGGGTTTATAAAGAAAGGGCGAAGGGAGATGAGCAATCGAACTAACAGGGTGGATCTAATTGTGGATTGTGCTGCCATGGTAGATTATGTGTTTCAGCTGTAGTAGAGTTGAGGCAGGAGATCTTGCATGAGGTGAATCGATCAAAATTGACAATGCACCCAGGTTTCACCAAGATGTATGGTGATATGAAAAGGTTGTATTGGTGGAGTGGAATGAAGCACAAGATTGCTAAATACATATCTGAGTGTGATACCTGCAAGTGTGTGAAGGTAAAGCATCAGTGTCCCTCTAGTCCCATGCATCAGTCGGAGGTCCCATGGTGGATTTAGGAGCACATTACCACAGATTTCATTATAGGGTTACTAAGGACTCAATGTAATCATTATGTCATCGGGGTGGTTACCAATCACCTGACGAAGTTAGCATACTTTCTGGCTATACATCCTTCCTAGCCGAATGATCGACTGGCAAGGTTATTAATTAATAAGATCATGAGAATGCATAGTATTCCTATTTCGGTCCTATCCAACCATGACCTGAGGTTCACATCGCAATTCTAGAGGAGTTTCTAGAGGGCTTTGGGGTCTACCCGCAAGTACAACACCACATAACACCCACGGACTGATGGCAGACTAAGAGGGTCAGTCAGATCCTTCTGGTCATGCTTTGAGTGTGTGCACTAGATTTCCCCTAGTAGTTGGGCCAGCCATTTGCCTTTGTCCAGGTTCACATATGATAACAATTATCAAGAAACCATTAGCATGACGCCATTCAAGGCATTGTACAGAGACCTTGTTAATCCCCAAGTCGTTGAATCGAGATTGGAGAGCACCGCTTACTAGGTCTTAAGGTTGTGTAGAGGATGTCAAAGAAGATTAATATTATTAAGCAAAGGATGCATACAGCCTAGAGCCAGTAGAAGAGTTATGTTTATCATCGGTGGAGAGACTTGGAGTTCGTTGTAAGTAACCGAGTATATCTCAAGGTCTCACCCATGAAGGGTGAGGTTCGATTCGATTATAAGGGGATGCTTGTCCTAAGGTATATTGGACTCTTTAAGCTCGTGGAACGTATTAGCACAACGGCATATTGGCTTGCCTTACCTCCTCATTTTTCTGGTGTACACAATGTGTTTCATGTTTTAATGTTGTGGAAGTGTGAACCAAACACAGAGTCTGTGATTGATTAACAGACGGTTAAGGTCCATAAACATGCATCATGCGTTGAGCAACTGATTCGTATTCTTGGCCGGAAGGAGCAGGTCCTCTGAACCAAGTTATCCCATTAGTTAAAGTTCAGTGAGGGCATCATAGCAAAGATAAGGCGTCCTAAGAGCATGAGGTTGATATCCACGAGTGATACCCTCACTTGTTCGATGTATGATGTATGATTTCGTGTGGTATGATATATCATATGTGTTAATATTTAACTTTTGCGATGGTGTGTTTGCATTTGGAAATTTTGAGGATGAAGTTTTTGTTACGGGGTAGGTTGTAAGACCCCATCCCTTCTGTACCATTTCTTCACATGCGTGTACGATGTTCATTGTCCTTGGCAAACCCCAAATTGCCTATGTAATAGTGCGCACCCGAGTGACCGAAATTTCGAGACCCCTGTCGTATCGACTACCTCATTGCCATGGTCGTAGGGGTACTACCCGTGCATCCATGCGATGCCCCATTGGCTAAATACGCCATAAAGAACCCTTTATGTTTCATCTGTGCATGGCGCCGCACATTCCGTATCCACACATGTAAGCCACACCTACCTCTCACACATGCACCCCACCCCACATGTGTAAGAGAATCCCTACCATATCCATATGACACCACTCTCCCATGCCTCCCATCATTCCATGTGCCACAAGTCAACTCTCTCCTATCCTCTCTGTACCTCTCCCTACGTATCTCCCCATCAAGCCATACCCTCTCTCGTTCAATCATCCTAATTATAGATTAAGTTTTCTGATCATAATCTAACCTCCCCCCCCCCCCCCCCCCCCCCAAAAAAAAAAAAAAAAAAAGACCAGTTTCAACACGAGATCATGGGTTCAAGCACCCATTGTGGTGTGAGTGCGGGCATGTGTGTGTAAGTGTTGTAGAAAAAAAATACCTAATCCAACCCTCTACCCATGGTTTATTCTCTAGAAATCCCCATCCCTTGACCATTTATTTCATTTTCATTCCAAGTAATGGTGTAATACCCCAGGTTTTTGCTAACCTGGAGTTAGATGTCCTTAGGCAATGGGTCGACCATAACACTTTGGTAACTTCTCATAACTCAATTCCATGAATTAACTAGCGCTACACTAGATTTCCTGCAAAATTAGCACCAACCACTTTAAATACGATTTGTAAGACACAAAACCTATAGAATTGTTAACGCTATATTACCCTAAAATCTAGGATCATTCTCTAAACCCAGTTGCTCCCGGGAATACTTTATAACTTCGTATTGGATTTAAACAGCACGTCGAAAGTTTGATAGTGACGAACTTAGACTAGTATGACCGCCTAGTTGGACTTGACTATCTCCTCAAAAGCCAAACGATGTCCTGAGACCATTTCCTTGAGTCCGGAGTGAAGAGAGTGAGAAAATGAAGATTTTTAAGAAATTAAATATAATTGTAAGTAATCTAGAATGTGTAACTTGCGCGATGTTTCTAAGCATTCTGACCATTAGATTTCAACCCAAATTCACCCTCGGATCAGGAAAGGTGGCCCATACATGTCAAAGTACTTGTAACCCTGATCGAATTTTGGTAACCGTTGAATTAAAGCTGGTCCGCCACGGTCGATCTGGAAACCCGACCGGACTGAAAACTTAGTTTGACCTAGATCTGATATTAGAAAGCTTAAGTCCGACCGCATTTAGTAACAGGACCTCCAGAAGTACTCTGTTGGATCAGAACAAGTCCGATTTGGTTATAACCGAAGTATACCATGGCCCTGGGGCCACTTTCATCAATTTAGAGCTTATATAAGAGGCCTAAACCCCCTCTCTCATATCTCATACGAATTTTCTAAGCCTAAGGGAGAGAGAAGAAAGAAAGAGAAGGAAAGAGAGACAGAAGGTGAGTGAAGGTGTGGGAGTTATTCTTGAGAATCGCTTCTGTTATTTTATGTGTTTATTCATCACATCCGTGTCGTTACTACGGCGATTCTGACTTCGTTCTTAGGTAAGAAGACCTAACCCTAATCTGTTCTAGGGTTCCAAATGTTCCAAGTAGTAAAATAGCTAACTCCACACATGTTATAGGTTGATATTTCATCGTTGACGAAGATTTAGAGTCTCTATTGAGTTCGTTACAATTCTACGGCATAAGGTGCGGACTATAGATATTTAGGTTATCATTTCTTAAAGCTTTCAATGTCGGTTAATGGTAGATTACTGACGTGGATGCTATTTCACATGTAGAACATGCTATCCGTTTTTCATTTTGATTAAATACGAAGAATATGGAATTTTATATATTCTATGTATTCGTAGAAAATACTGTATACGTATAAAATCTGAAATTGTGTTTGCCATGATTAACTGTCATATGTATATGTGTAAAACCCTGATAATCGGGGGTTGTGTATAAACTCAATTCCCGAGTTCCAGACCGTCACTTATGCAACAAAAATGATTATGATTCAATGTTGTCTGAGTTAAAGCATTCACATGAGTAAAAGTATACCAAAACTGTAATTCATACTCCAGATTCAGTGATAAAAGCAAGCGGAAGACTAAAGAATATATATATCACGGAATGGGAAACAAAGTAAATCTCGACTGTCTCCAAAGTATGAATACATCTCTGAGTCTCATATACATGTACATAAACAGAAATCAAATATCCAAAAGAAAGTCCTACTGAGAAGTCTCGCCTATCCAGGCCACCTAAGCAAAGTCGTCGTGGTACTGCATATATGAGAACTCGTCCTGGTCCTCATCATAGTCCGGCTTTGCCTCCTGAATCGCCGCCTCACCTGCATCTAAGAAAGGGTCTGGTGGGTGTTGCAAATATCATCCCGTAACGTGGGAGTGAGTAGCTAACTCAGTGGAATAATAGAGCAAAGATTAGCATATTCACAATTCAATCATGCGATAATAGTAAAGCAGTAAATCAAATAATCCTAATACTGTTGTTAATGCAATATGACATGACATGATGGATGCCCTCACCGACATTCTCCCTCATACAGCACCATCTTCGTCCGCGGCATGCTTGCGTACCGCTCAGTGCTCCACATCTTCCAGGCACATGCAATGTGATGTTGATATGATTACCAAGTTATTATTAGTCCTTTTCATACAGTAATATTGGGAGACTAAGGTACTTCCCTTATATCAATCCCAACACAGATCCTGTCTAGGGTCGTCACTCCTGATAATCTCATACGATGTATATTTTGTAGGTCGCTGCAAGGGCTGTCAGGGCTGTTGCTCGCACTCGTTGCACCGCTCCCCCATCACCTTATCAATACAGGCCTACTGTACTCTCACTGCTACGGAAGGGTCGTCGCCTCCCGTAGACTCAGAATACGCTCGCGGTCACTACAAAGGACTCGTCGCCTGATCAGTGTAGGCCGACAACAAGAATATAGTGTCTCATACCACCACAATCTGATCACGAGTCATAGGTGCTCACTGGTCACTACGGGGAGGTTAGTGGCCCCAGCATAGGCCGAAAGCTCGACCACGGTGTCCCATACCACCATTGCCGGCTCATGAGTCTTTATGGATCAAGGTACCATGGTTGACAGGGTTTACAGTGGTAAGTTCAGTACCCTAGGTTCAAGCAGTTATGACTCATACAAGGTGAACATACAACGGCCAGTCGGGTTACTTGACGGGCTCGACTAGCACGAGCGTATCTCAAGTCGAACGACATGAAGTGCGTAAAACACTTCGTGTGGCCTAACCACTACCGCTAACTCCAAAACACAGCTCGTGTTCATCGACGTGTCGTTCGTGGCAAAGATAAGCCAACCACGAACTTGCTCGGTTGCCGACTGCCTGGACTAGGTATAGTCCCAAACAATTATGAATCCACATCAACAATCATGTAAGAGTAATAGAAATGAAATACAACAATGTGAGCATGTTAACACATGTTATAACATATAACTTAAGTAAATCTTACAACACATGCATTTCATACATATAACGAAATCATGCATATTGCCAACATATAGAAAGTCATGTACATCAGCATATTATTTGAGAATTCACTCTCAAACTAATTCATAACACCATTTAATTCAATACATACTAATATAACATTTATACAAACACTTAAACTACACACTTAAGTCTACATATAGTATGTCGACTCAAAGTGCGCATTTAGGCGAATCTCTTCGCCAAACTAATTATGCACGCATTCCTAGTATCCTAATGCGACAAGAAGCTATGTCAATCACATCAGCAAAATATAGATGAAAACAATATTTCCTACAAATGACTAAAATGCCCTAAATCTCATATTCTTCGTCTGCTTACGAAATAGGAAACGGACAGCATGTTGTACATGTCAAACGGCATTGCTGTCGATGATCTACTATTAAACGACATTGAAAGCGTTGGAAACAGTCAATCAAAGCGTCTAAAATCTGCACCTTTTCTCCTAGAAGCGTATCAATTCGAACGGAGCGTATATGCTTCCTCTATGGCGAATCGGGAACCTAACATATAAGATCTGTCAGCTACCATACTATGGAAACTAAGGAACGATAAATCAGCAAGTGTTTGGGGTGTTTTCTTACCTAGAAACGCGGTATAAACGCCGAAAAAGTGATTGGATTGCGTGGCTTAACCACGTGCAGCAGGTAGCACAAGCGGCAGGAAATTCTCTTCCACTCTTTCTCACAAACTCTCACTTTCTCTCTCACTCGTGCTAGGGTTTCTAGCAAATTCGGATGGGTGAGAGGAGTGAGGATTTAAGCCCCTTTTATAACCTAAATCTTGCCCAAAATAGGCTTGGGAACAATGTTTACTTGATACCTAACCCAATCGGGGCTGTTTCGGTCCAAAAAGACATTTCTGGTGGTCCCCTGGCCGAACGCGATCAGACTTAAGTTCATGCATGTAGGATGTCGCTCACATCCCATTTTCAGACCAGTAGTATTCGTAGATCGCACGTGGTGGTCCAGTTTTAGTTCAGTGGTCACCGCACGTAGATCAGGCCTATAAGTCTCATGATATGAAATAGAAATTTTTCCTAATCAAAGGGTGTAATTTGGCTGAATTCTGACGGTCAGAACGCTTAATATTGACGCGTCAAGTCGTGTGCCAGATTTGAATTTCAAATTCCAAATCTAACCCTATTCTCACTCTCTTCACTCCAGACTCCATGAAATAGCCTGTGAATGTCGGTTGGACTTGATTTTCGACATGATTGTCAAGTCCAGCTAGGCGGTTTTAACAGTCTAAGATTGTACGTATAGGACTTTCGACGCACGGTCTAGATCCAATACAAAGTTTCAAAGAGGTCCAGAGAACAAACCGGTTTAGAGTTTGATCCGAGGTTTTAGAGTATTATAGCGTCATTGGTTCTACTCGCTTTGGGTCTTGTAGAATGTATTTAAAGTGATTAGGGACTATTTCCCAGCTACTCTAGTGTTGCACTAGCTAACTTACACTTATTTTCTAAAGGAATTAATCCTACGCGATTTCTGGTCGAGTTGGTACTCGAGTCCAAGTACTGATTTTTCCAGGGCGTTACAATATGCTAGTTATATGTGTGACGACTCCTTGGCGAAAGGGTTCGCCCTAATGCATGTCTTGGTCAACATACGCTATATATGTTAGTATGTGTAGTCTAAGTGTTTGTGATAATGATCAAATGAGTATATAAACTGCATTCGTGCTCGTCACGACTAACTGTCGTGGATATATGATTATTGTTTAGGCAATAACCCTTTGATGAAAGGATTTGCCCTAATATGTATGTTACCTGATATATAACTTGTATAATGAATTGTGTAGGCTAAGTGTTGATAAAAATGTCTGAATGAGTTGTAGTTCGTAAGGTGTACCTGTATGCGGATTGAGACATGATTCTCAATCTCCTTAGTAATGTGTATGATTTCCTCCATGTATGTCATATGCTGATGACTGTTTGTTTATGAATTGAATATGTGAGAATTCATGTTTACATTACTTTTCAGAACATGCTCAAATGATAGTATAATTTGAATTATTGCTCCTCTACTGCTTTGAGTATTTCATATGAATATTTGATGTAATGGAATGTGGTTGGGGCTATTGTATAGTCCAGGCAATCGGTAATATGCCTTGAGTTCGTGGCCGAGACTTATTCGCCACGTAGAACATGTTTGATGAACTCGAGTCGTGCGTTGCTTGTCGACAGTGGTTAGGCCACACGAGGTGCTTATGCACTTCATGTCGATCAACTCAACGGGCACTCGTACTAGTCGAACTCGTCAAGTAACCCGATTAGCCTGATGTATGTTAACCATGTATGGACGCTACTGCTTGAATCTAAAGTACCAAACTTACCAGTGGAAATTTCGTTAACTATGGTACCTCGATTCACGAAGACTCATAAACCGGGCATGGTGGTATGAGACACCGTGGTCGAGCTGTCAGTGTACACTGGGGCTACGAGCCTCCCCATAGTGACCAGTGAGCAACCCAGACTAGTGAGCCGAATATGGTGGTATGGGACACTATATTCGATCTATCAGCCTACATTGATTTGGTGATGGGGAAGTGGTGTAACGATTGCGTGTAACAGCCCTGACAGCCCTTGTAGTGACCTCGAGCGTTGTCTGAGTCTACGTGGAGGCGACGACCCTTCCGTAGCAACAAGAGTATAAACTAGGCCTGTATTGATTTGGTGATGGGGGAGTGGTGTAACGATTTCGTGCAACAGCCCTGACAGCCCTTGCAGTGACCTAGAATCATATCATCGTATGTGATTGTCTCAAACTGACAACCTGAGAATGGATCATCGTTTGGGTAATGATACAAGGGAGGTACCTTAGCTTTCCAATCTTACTGTATGAAAAGGACTAATAACAACTCGGTAATCATGTTCATATCGCACTACATGTGCCTGGAAGATGTGGATCACTGAGGGATGAAAGCATGCCGCAAACGTAAGACGGTGTCACATGAGAGAGTACGTAGGCGAGGGCATGCATCCATGAAAACATCTCATCCTTCCATTAATAAGAGTATCTAAGAATGTTTGATGTACTGCTTTATCATTACCGCTTGATTGATTTGATAATATGTTAATCTTTACTCTATTATTCCACTGAGTTAGCTACTCACTCCCACGTTACGGGACGGTGTTGTATACACCAACCAGACCCTGTCTTACTTTCAGGTGAGGGCGATGCTTGTGAGGCGAATCCGGACTTTGCTTTTTGATGATGAGTTCTCCTACATGTAACTCTCGCGGGTCTATTTGACTTGGGGTTGCACCGGCGGGGCTTCAGTACTTGGGATAGAAGAGATTACATTTTTCTCATTTTGTGCATTTTGTAATCAAACTTGTAATTGTTAATCTAGTGACATTCATACTCTGAGGGCTTACTATCACTCTTATCTAGTTTATATACTTATCACAGTCTTCTGCTTGCATAATTTAAATGTCTGTGGAGTTTGATATGTTGTTTTTGGTGTAATCTCAATCATGTTCAATGCCCTTCCACAGACAAGATTCAATCATTCTTATCTATATTGCATAAGTGATGTTTTAGAACTCAGGAGTTGGGTTTCTACTTGACCCCCGATTTTCAGGATGTTACAAATATAGAGAAAGAAGAGTGGGTCATCGATCAATCTCAACCATCCATCTAGGAGATCAAGGTGGTTATACTCTTTTTACAAATTGCCTTCCTTCTATCATAATGTAGGTGCGTGATCCACAAATGGTGGACCCCACGGTGGAGATGATGTGCCCTCGAAGCCATCCAAGAGAGTATATGGCTGAAAAACATAAATATCAACTTGATTTTGAGGTTGTGTGAGACCCACTGAGAGTGGGACCCATCATAAAGTGGGTCTGACCTATTTATGAGGGAAGCAGATTGGCTAGTGTACCCCACAGCAGCTATATATAACTGGTGTAGATATGTGTCGTGCTAAGACAAGCCCCGACACTCCTCGTGCTCGGAGTTGTACCAACGGTTCAAATGAGATCAAACTTACATGGGCCTCACAATAATGTATTTATTATATCCACACAATTCATCCATTTTTCTAGATCATTTTAAAGCATTGGACAAAAAAGAGTCATATCGAAAGCTCAAATGGACCACACCAAAAATAGCAACGAGGATAATGATTTTCACCATTAAAAAATTTGTAGGGCTCATCATAGCGTTTATTTTCCATCCAATCCATTCATAAGGTCAAGAATACCTGGATAAAAAGGAAAATCAAATTTCATATCGATCCGAAGCTTCTGTGACCCCCCAAAAGGGTTTCAATTTTAGACATTCAATCCCCCCACTTGGTCCACTTAATCTTTATATCTGCCTTACTTTTCGGATCAAGCCTTAACACGATCTCCCAAAATGTATGAACGGTTTGGATATAACACATACCTCATGATGTGACCCACGGAACTTGCTGACGTCAATACACAAGCTACGTAGCTGATGTGGGGTACACCAGCCAATCCGCTTCCGTTTGTAGGGTCATAAGGAAGTGGACAGAGGGACCGTGCAAACACCAGCTTGATCAAAAACTTGTGGGCCCCAACATGAGCCCACTGTGATTTGTTTTCGTCATCCAAACCGTCCAAATCTTGAAGCTCGTTTGGATGTACGGACCCACACCCTCACGCAGACTCACGTACCCACACTCCCGCACAAAACAAAACGAAATAATAATAATAATAATAACAGGATACAGGGCCCAAAGGACGCTGTCAGCGTCTCTCTGCCACTTTTGAGGCTGACGCTGGGGGGCCACGGATGGCCCCACCATAATGTGCATGTTATATCCGCACCGTCCATCCAGTTTACCAGCCCATCCCATGCCATGGTTTTAAAAATCAGGCCGATCTAAATTTCAGATGGGCCATACACAGCAACAGTGAACTGAACACTTACCGTTGAAAAGTTCTTGTGGGCCCACCGTGATGTGTTAGTCTTATCCAGGCTGTCCATGAAGTTTTTTGGATCATTTTAAGGTGGGGACCAAAAGCGTCGCTGGTTTAGTAGCGCTAATTAAAATTAGGCATCAGTTAGAGATCGAGTATAAATACCGTACGTACCAAAGACCGAGCCCCTTTTTCTTCCCTCCCGACTCTCTCTCTCTCTCTCTCTCTCTCTCTCTCTCTCTCTCTCTCTCTATCTCCTTGGCCCTCTACTGCAATTCGGCCTTCTGCTGCTCGTAAATCTCGGATTCTCAGGTATGATGTAAGGTTTTTCCCTTCTCATTGTTGCTTTTTGCAATTTATAATACCTGATTAGGGATATGCATTTTCGAATCCCTAATTAGGGATTTTTATAAGAAATCCCTAATTGGGGATGTGTATTGTCAAATCCCTAGTTGGGGATTTGCATTGTTGAATCCTTTTTTAGGGATTTGTATTGTCAAATACCACATTAGGGATTTGTCTTGTCCCATCCCTAACTAGTTGGGGATTTGAGGACTTTTAAATTGGGGATTTTTTGATTTTACAAATTGGAGTATTTAAGAATCGGGGATGTGAGTATTTTAGGATTAAAGAAAATAAGTTTTTAATCTTAGGTTTGAAGGTTAAGCATTGGCTAATTGATGTGGGTGTTTGACATAAATGGTTGCCCCCATTGTAGATATGGTATACTTCATTTGTTCCATTGTTTATTGCAGATGCAGTGGCCTAAGATTGGTAGCTAGAATTCTACCCACCTGCATAAGGTTGGCAACGGGTTGTGTCAACTCCTTGAAAATTTCAGGTTCAACACCATACCACAAATTTCAGGTCACTCTTTAGAACATCTTACACTTGCACATCATATGTTTGATTAAATTTCTTAAAGAATGTTTAGTAGTATTTCTTACACGCATGCAAATCCACTTTGGTACATGTATTAGGATGTGAGATCTTAGCTTGGCATCAAGTGATCTTTTGGCATAAAAATCTGATTTGAGCTTGCCATCAATTGCAGAGCATGAAGCTTGATATGTATGCATTCAAAGCTTGTACATGAGGCATGCATTAAATCAAAATAAACTGATTAAATAAGTGTAGTTTTTGGTTCATGGCGCATCTAAAATGCGACCTTACAATTTAGACTATGTGAGAAGGTTATTGACCATGCCTTCTTTGAAACCTTCCATTTTTATGAATTATGTCTTGAGATGAAGGCACATAGTTTGGGTATTTAAGTAAACAATCATTGATGCACTCTTATGATGAAAGTTTCTCTGCATTTTGTTTACTTTCAGGCAATAGGAGGAGATGGACAGGTTAGAAATTCTTCTAGTTACCAAGGTGTCATCTAGCTGATTATTTTACCAGGTATAGATGTTTTAACGAGTGGGGAATATCATGTTGCAATGCCTAGAGGGCTTCAAGCATCTATTTGCTTTCCTTCTTAGGTGTTGTGATTTTATAAAAAAAAAAAAAAAAAAAACTGAAATTCAAAATCGGAATCAATTTTGATTTCACTATCTATGCCTTGAAATCCATTTTATTTTTTATTTGAGATTTCAATCGATTCCTCTCTCTCATCTGGAAGAAGGAGAGCTGTTAGCTTGGCTAGAAACATCAGATTCTTATCTACTTAGGCATCAGTTGATATGAATTTCCTAACTTTGCTCCCTAAATTCTTTTCCTTAAATTAATCCCTGTGAGTTATGTGAAGTGAGCTTTGCCTTGAATTAGGCAACTTGCATCAGTTTCCCTACATGTAGGCAAATGGATTAAAAATTGGTTTTGACATACGGTATCGCTCACCACCAAAACTCATGACAGTTGATATAGGGCCAATATAGAGTGAGCTCTGTTCAGTCCAAAACAGTTAGTTAGGTTTTTTAATAACTATTTTCTTAGAGATATGGTTCATCCTGCAAAAGGATGGCTCTAATGGCTGTATTTAAGTGCCTCACTTGAGATGGATGAATGTGAAACTCCTCTTCCATGTCATTAAGAGGAAGTTTAGGACCACTCGATTGGTGCCATTTAGAGTTATGTCACTAGTGTGAAAACTAGTGCAGGGATTCAACCATTTCTTTAGCTTATTTAATAGACTTAGCAATGTATTTGCAGAGACATCTCAAATAATATAGAGTGTTATAGAGAAAGTTAGAGAATTGTAGAGTGGTCTACACTACATGGTAATATGCATAGCTTAGAATATTTTGAATGGTTGCAGAGTTCTATAGTAAATTTTGTTCCTTAGGCCTATGCCAAAGTAGAGCATTCAAATGGTTATAGAACTGTCAAGTAACAATAAGAGATCAATTCTATCCTTTAGTTTTCATAATCACCACCACCACCATTAGCCCTAATATATCGGAACTGAAAGTAGGGATGCAACTTGGCATTCAGTTTCTGTTTGTGAATTTTATAGATGCTTTGTGGAGAGATTTTGTTTTGGGTAGTGGGCTGGCCTTTTTCGAGACTGTTTAGAGATATAATAGTAGTTAAAAACATTATCGCTCATGTGTTTTGAGTATGGGATCTTTTTTTCCAACTGCTAGATTGACGATTTATTTTTGATTTTTTTATCTTTGTTTGATCCATTAATAATGCATGCTTTGCTTTGTGAGGGAAATATAGGTAATGCTTAGCCAGCGATCATATGCACATTTTTCAGTTTGTTCAAGTGTAGCCTAGGGGTTTAACTTTCTTGACCCTTGGACTATTGGGACAGATCATGGATGGGTCACGCCCTGTTTTGGCTCTACTAATTTTCATTTGATGTGCTCTTTAAAGAAAGCAACACATCAATGGTAGAATTGAATGTAACATAAGTATGTGCACACTAAAGATTTGAGGCACGACTACCTGATTTTCCTTTTATTAAAGCTTGCTACAAGTGAAGTTAAAGTAGAAAATCTTAAGAAAATTATATTTTAGTTGTTTGTTTGGTTTTAGCCGAAAATCTACGTGTGTGGACTGATCAGATTTTAAGCTTAAAAAGAGAATATAATCTGCCCTTCTAAAGGTCAAAAATTTCTATTAAGATCCGGTAATGCTTTGGACTGAAAATTGATTCTGGATCAAGCATCCATATTTAATCTCCATCGCTTGTGTATTCATGTAAATGTAAAAAGGACACTTCTCCTATTTATTATTAAAAATTCTGAGCATGTCACAGTGAGACATTTCTATGCATTATAATAGCTAAAACCTGAATTTGGGGACTGCCAAATGGACTCCATTTTTCTTTGCTTCATTGGCCCAATAAATCTTTATGGTAGGCTGAGTTTCAAGGGTGCAAACTTCTTTAGAAAGTAGAAATCAACTATCGTTTCTAACTTTTGATGCATTGATGATAAAAAAAAATATGTTTTTTTTTTTTTTTAAAATAATTTTTATGGGATATGATTGTAGGATGTGCATTTCCAATATATTAACTCTAAGTTGCGGCTATCTTTTGTTATATACTAAAAAATTTCAGCAAACTTTTATTTTGTCATCCATGGATTTTTTTCCTCCTCCAGGTCAATCCATTCATCATAGGGAAATCAACTGGGACAAGTAAAATTTCTAATTTCTCCAAATTTAAGTGATTCTTTTTATATTATTTTGATTTGGGTCATTGTCTATTTTGAATTTCTTATTTGAATTTTTTTCATTTTACTTCAATATTTTTTTCAGTTCATGCATTAATTGCTTGTTGTTGGATTTTATCATTTTACTTGGATGGTTTGTTATTAGTGAATGTTTGGATGTGTTGTCAAAACAAATTACAATTATTTGTACTTATAAACTGAAATGACCAAATTGTAATTTCCTTGCTTCTAAATATACACTTCAAGTCATGATGATCCTCATAATCAAGGGAGGAGCTTGAGAAACTTCAAGCTGAAAAATCTAAATGTGTGATGCATGAAATGAAGAAACTTTCTCTACATTCTTCATTTCATTTTTTTGATATTCATTTTAGTAAACTGAAGTTCCTGCAGATTTGTACACTTGATGCAAGGATCAGGCAGAACCTTGCTGCCATGCAGCAGTTGGAACATGAGCTTGGTGCCATGTCTTCCTTTGATTATAGGCAAGGTTTTATCAACTCAAATTTTCACTTTTTCATTGGTTTGTTTGGAGATTCAGTTTTTGAACCTTGTTTCTTTATCTATGCAGAGAAATAAGGCGTGGGTTTTCATTTACCCCAACAATATATGCGGTAATTCTTTGATATTTTGGAATGGTTTTCTTTGATTTTTTTTTAATTATTTTTTTTAAATATTAGAGTGTAATTAAATTGAGAGTTGTTGTAGATGCTAATAGATTCTCAACTTTCTATATTTGTTCCTTTACTACTATTATTGTGATCATAGTAGATTGTGCGTGGGGCCCACACTAATATTTTAGAGCCCTGAAATCCATTTAGAACATGCACTCCACCAGGAAAAATGGTCACTCAGAAAAATCAGGCCATTCCATGGATCCGGTGGGCCAACACATGATTTTAGATGTCTTAGGCATGACTTGTGGTAGTGTAGCCTAACTGAATATTGGATGGGCCTGATTTTTGGATCCCAAAGCAAATATAAGGATCCAAACATGATAGAATTAGATGTCATGAAAACATCGCAGTGGGCCCCTCACATGACCTTGTAGGTTATGTAGGTTAAGCTTAACCAACAAAGCTTTGTAGTGGATCCGGTCTCAGCCAGCAAATGACTGTCTTTCTTGCAATCAGGCACTTGGGCAAGTTGTTCTTCTTTGGGTTACGTTTTTAATTACTTTTGTTCAGATTCTTGAAAATGAGATTTCATATTTTAATTATATTAATAAAATATAAATAATGTTTTGCAGTGGACTTTGTGAAAATGATGAATGGAGTAATAAATAAGCATGAGGCCATGCTAATAAATTGTCATGTCCTATATAACATATCAACCTTTGAAACCTTTCCAAAATTATCAGAAATGACAGACGATTATCAAGCAAATGCTAGATGTGTATGCCTAGATGAGGGCTTCACTTGGTGAGGCATGCGTTTCCTTCTCATGTTTTGATTTTTGAAGTTTTTTCTTTTATTGTTTGAATTGTGTAAAAGAGAGCTGATTGATCTGGTATGTTTTTGTTGTATTTTTTTAATGAGATTTTATGGTTTTTTTTTTAAATAATTGTTTCTTTGAGTGTGGCGTTTCAGGTGAAGAGAAGAATAGATTTGGTTTATGGGGGAGGGAGTATGGGATTGATGGGTTTGATCTCCCAAGCTGTTTATGATGGAGGTTGCCATGTTCTTGGGTAAGAAATCAGGCCCTCAAAAATGAAATTTATTTATTAATTTTTTATTTTTTTTTAAAAGAGTTCTGTTCATGAAAGCTTTTGGTATGTCAGCTGTGGATTTCTAGGATTAGTGTCGTTTTATTATCTTTTTTTTTTAATGTGTACTGGCAAGGTACCATGGATATAGGTTATGACAGTATTATTTATTTATTTATTTATTTATTTTAGTAAATTGACGATTTCATTAAACCTCAAAAAGTGTCATGACAGAAAATTTGCGCACAATGGAATGCTCTGTTAAGCCCCATCTTTTATTAATTTGTTTATTTTTTCTTTTTAGTTTTTTGAGAGGTGGTTAAACCTGTAATTGTGATGTGTGACATTTTCCTTCTCTTCATAATTGTGATATTTTTTTTTTATTGTGTAATAATATAAAATTTGTTTAACATTCAGTTTCATTTGTATTACATCATTTTTATATTTCAAAATTTTAAAAAATACAGGTTTTGATTGAATATATAATAATAATAATAATTACTACTGGCATGCTAGGGCCTCTCAAATCCATACAAAGGCTTTTAGCAGCGCTTGCGTAGAAATCTTACAACACTTTTTCGTGAGAAAAATTGTCCGCAAACCACTTTTACTAGCACTCTGAGTGATTTTTACCAGCACTTGTTCGCGTTGAAAAAACCTACAATTGACGGCGCTCAGAAAAGCACCGCTAATAGAATCCTAGCGCTTTTAGGGGGTTTTAGCGGCGCTTGACTAGCACGCTAATAGAACCTAGCGCTTTTAGGGAGTTTTAGCGGCGCTCGTGAGCGCCGGTGAAAATCCCATTTGTTGTAGTGTGTAAAGGGAACCACCGTTCCTTTTATCTGCTAGGCAACGTGAGAAGGTCTCCCAGACCTGTTAAACCATATTTAAATTAAATTTTTTTTTTTTAAAAAAAAAAGAGTGAATAGCATGTGGGACCCAAGCTGTGGTCCACACACTACTAGGGCCCACCTTAGTGTATATTCCTTATCCTTGCCGTCCAAACTGGTGGGCCCTTGTGGACCCACCATGCTACGTGGATTTCATCCACTCCATCCATTATACAGTCCACAACAAAGTTGAAGCAGATTCAAATTTCAGGTGAACCATTCTGTAGGAAGCAGTGATGATTGAATGGCCCACTAAAAACCTCCTAGTCCCCGTTGTAATAGTTATTTTCCATAAAACCCATCCATTTATGTGGTCCACTAGGGATCCCATTTAATGTAGGATTTTTATATTTCGTTGTCACTCCATTTTACCGACTCCTTTTGGAGCCAGACCCATTTTGAGTTGTGTGTTGGTCCAATATTGGGTCCAACTTAGAAGTAATATTGGGCCTTCTTGTGGACTCCACCCAAGTGGGTCCACTAGCCTTGAAGCCCACATCTATGGATGCCTTGTGGGTCCTTTGGTGGTAGCCTCGTTTGGGCCAATAAATAGGACCCCCTTTAGCAAGTACATGTGACCGCCATGTGTTATGTGTATGTCGTGTTACCTTTTTGCCTTGTGTATAATTAATGAATAAGCCCTTGAATGGACCGATTGTGGCAATCTAATGGGCCACTCAATAAGCCAAAACAATGGGTTGTGGTGACCCATTAATCGGCCCATCCAAGTGAAAAATTGAACCAGGCCTTAGTCTGCTTGGAACAACGAATTGACAATAATCATCTATGCTTTGCGATAGTGGGACATTCATGTGATGATGATGCATGTATGTGATGATAATGTCGCATGATTGGGGTTGGATGTTGTGATGATACATGTGGATGCCTACGCCTGTGTGGACTTAAGGACTAAGTGGGGTCGTCTCATGTGTGGCCCTGAATTATTGGAAGCGTACTTAGTGGTATTTGGTGATAGGACACTTGTACACAAACTCATTAGGAAACCAATAAGGTGGACTACCTAATCCTTATATGCGAATGAATGTGATGCTAGAGCTGCCATTATAATTAAACCATATGTGATTCTAGTTGTGTTATGCTACGTGTTGACTTGATGATTAGCAGATTCGTACATGCTAATGTGGAAGGTGTGAATACTTGCATAGTCATATGACCATGTACGGAGAGTGCACACTGGACCACCGTCGTGTGAAGTTGGAACCGCAGATATTTCTAGCTAGCCTTAGATCCACACACACTGTATTTGCATTCAAACCTTAGTATACATGCATCATAGATGAGAAGTGCATGTATAGTGTATATTGTATGATCATGTGTAAATCATATGCATGCGGGGGAGTATGTTGGTGCGTGTGCATATGATATAATGTGATTCGGTCCGAGGGACTGTTTGTCATGCCCCAAACTTAAAAATCGGATTCATAAAAATCTCGATCGCCGAACCTGGTGCCGATAGCCTCCGTAGTACCCCATTCTTGGCCCCCATCGTACATATGGCAGGTTCCGATCCTGAGATCCTACAAGGAGGATTTTCCAACGTCTATTTGTCTCATAAAAAGCATAAACACAAGTTTACCCAAATTATAAAGGCAACATCATCATCACATATCCACTAATATAATCATTTGAATACAATGCTGAAAGGGAAATACATATATCAAAATCAAAGCTCCAGAAGACAGCTGCATGCTCCAAGCTCAACGCTGCTGCAACCTAACGCCACCTACACGTATCTATCATGCATAAGCTTATAGAAAGCTTAGAGAGTGGTGAAAGTGTGTGTAAGGTAAGTGATAAGTATATAATAAAGCTCATAAATCATACATCATCGAGATAAATAGGAAAAATGACAAGATCATGAATAATACGATATCAAAGTAAGCGGAAATATACTGGTAAGTCCAGGAATCATTCAATAACAGAATATACAATGTGGGTCGGCTATATAAATGCGGAAGCCAAATATCAGATGCCGATGATGCAACACAATATGCAAATTCTGTTAAGTCCATCTAGGCCATATAAGTGCAAAAACATAGTAACTCAAAATGTTAAGTACTGCGGATGCAAGTAATATGCGGTGAGAATGAAATGACCATGCTGGAATGTGAAGTCGGGATGATAATACGAAGTATTGTAGGCTACGAGGTCCATCACAAGGGACTTCTATCCAAACTAGTTCCATACCTAAATTTGGATAGTCAGACTCAATGTAGTAAACTCCTGGTCTCAGGTTAGTTACGCACCCAACCAAAATCCTGGCCATGCAAAGGTATATGTAACAAATAGTTATGCACCACCAGTCTGAGTGGATAGTGAATGGATGAATGAATAAATGAGTATGCAACTCTTGCTCAGTAGGTCCACAAATCAGTATGGTTCCTCTCTGAAAAATCACCGGGGTCTATTACACTCCACACCGACTGCCTCCTCCCTAACTGCATAGCCCCGCGAGCAGAATAGACCTCACTTTTCGCCTGACCAGTAGTCTGCCAATACCTACCAGACCCATCGATAGTGGACCCATTTACGAGCTGGTTATACTCAGCCTAGCTTATAGCCCCCTCACTTGGGCGGATAAGGCCACACCCCCTTCCAACCGACCATGACACAGTGGGAGACACGACCTCATGGTATAGGCACCGACACTCATATTCCACTCGGTCTAGACTTGAAGCATCTCCTGGTACTAAGGAGGTTCTGAGATTTTCACCCAAGGACATCCTATGTGCCCACAGTGCTAGAACCAAGCATTTTCGGTGTCCCATCTGGCCATCCATAATACGTCTGTGGAGGCCACGACCCTAATGTCACTAGGGCATACAATGATCATATCACACATATGTGAGATGCATGAGTCACATTATCCAGTCATGCAGCAATCCTACACGTACGGTGTGATAATGTGAGCACTCCGTCTCTTAAGGAGTCCTGTAAATAGTCTGCCCAATGGCATATGCTATGATCAAATACTCCTCATATCAGGCATACATATGATGCATATGGATATGAATCATGGAGTTATACTAAGCATTTTATATGGTGATGAACTATCCTCACAACAAAGATGGGCCTTGATGGCCTATACACAATAAGTACAGGCCTATCAATAGGCCCTAGGGAGAAGTACAATGCGGACATTTAACCAACATTATCCTTACAATATGGACGTCAAACCAATATTGCTCCCAAGGCATGGCCCGCCATAAAGGTCAACACATAAACCACAGTGGAATCACATTACAATGGGCCTCAACTTATGGGCTCCAAATACATCACAATGGGCCTCAACCCATGGGCCCTATACACATCACAGTGGGTCTCAACCCATGGGCCTTTATACATCACAATGGGTATCAATCCATGGACCCTAATACATCATGATGGGCCTCAACCTATGGGCCCTAAAATACATCAAAATGGACCTAATCACATGGTCCTCATATATGTTAAGGTGGCCTTAACAACGGGCCTCATACACATGACGGTAGGCCTCAATAACGAGCCCTCATACACATCAAGGTGGGCTTTAATAACGGGCCCTCATACACATCAAGGTGGGCCTCAATAACGAGCCCTCATACACATCAAGGTTGGCCTCAATAATGGGCCCTCATGCATATTAAGGTGGGCCTCAATAACGAGCCTTGAATACATCACAATGGGTCTCAACCCATGGGCCCCAAATACATCACAATGGGCCTTCGTAAATATCAAGGTGGGCCTCAACAACAGGCCACAAATACATCAAGGTGGGCCTCAACAACGGGCCATAAATATGACAAGATGGGCCCAATCACTTGGGCCTTATATATATACCAAGGTGGGCCTCAATGGATGGCCACAAATAAATCAAGATGGGCCTCATCCACATACTAAGGTGGGCCTCAATGGATGGCCACAAATAAATCAAAATGGGTCTCATACATATACCAAGGTAGGCCTCAATGGATGGCCACAAATAAATCAAAATGGGCCTCATACATATACCAAGGTGGGCCTCAATGGACGACCACAGATAAATTAAAATGGGCCTCATACATATACCAAGGGGGGCCTCAATGGACGGCCACAAGTAAATCAAAATGGGCCCCATACATATACCAAGGTGGGGTCCACTTAAACTATAGTTCTGTCTTATTTTTGTTTTAGCCCCTGCCATAAAATGGGCTTCCAAAATGGTTGGACGACTTGGATGCAACACATGCATCATGGTGGATCCCATAAGGATGGACAGTGTGGAGAGAACACATACATCAAGGAGGGTCCCACACATGTTGCCAAGGTGGGCTCCACAACAGCCATATGGCTAGTATGTGGCACACCCGCCAATCCATTCTAATTACAGGTGGGTCCCATGTGGGGCCCACCATAACATTTTTCCATCCATCCATTAGTTGATAAGGTCCCACGGACCCATTAAAATAAATAAAATAAATTTTCTATTTATCCAAAACTCCCAGAAATCCAAAGGGGTTTCAATAGCAGACACTCAATCATCACTGATTTTTACTACGTGGTCCACTTGATAGGCAGATCTGCCCCATTTACCTCAAGCCTTAAGGCTAGTTCACCACTAGATGGTCAGTTTGGATATGACTATACATCAAGTGTGGGGTCCACTAGCCGTCCAGCAACCCAGAAAAATGGGTGGACAATATAGATACAATGCATACATTTTGGTGGGTGCCGACGGTGTGAATAAAACACATACATTATTGTGGGTCCCACGTGGGGCCCACCATAACGTTTACTTTTCATCCAAACTGTTGGTAAGGTCACACAGGCGTGGATGGAAAGGAAAAAAAATAATTTCATATTAATTCGAGACTTCTGTGGCCCAAAAAAAGGGTTCCAATGGTAGACATTCATCATCACTGTTTCCTGTGATGTGGGCCACCTGAGCTTTGGATGTGGCTGATTTTTTAAGGGGGCCTGCTTCAGGAAGGGGCCCTCCTAATGAACGGCTTGGATGGCTAACAAACATCATGATGGGGACCGTGGGTCCCTGCCCATTTCTCGGTGATTCCAGCAGTGTCCTGCTGCACAATAGCAGTAGGCGCTGCACTTAATTTTTTTTAAAATCTATTTTTTTGAGGTTTTTCATGTGTGGGGCCCGCATCAGGCAAATCTGCCCCGCCCACTGGATTCCATGGCCCGAGACGGACCAAGCAAGTCTAATATCTGATATTTTTCAGTGTATATAAACGGCAGGGTGGTTTTTCAACGGTAGAAACCATTATTTTATGTATTATGGCCCGCTAGAAGATTGGATGGACTTCATTTTTTGGTTTAATGCCTAAAACAGTTTGAAGAATGAAATGGACAGCGTGGATTGAATACATACATCAAGGTGGGGCCTATACAAGTGGCCCACCCCAAAATGTCTTAAACTAAGCTCATATCTCTGTTTCCATTCAACGTCCAGCGTCCCTAGATGCTGGATAGTCTGGACATAATACATACATTGATGTGGGCCCCACCTATGGACGTGGGCCACCAAAGAAGGGGTTGGAGGGCATGGGAAATACATACATCAAGTGAGGTCCATCCAAGTGGGCCACACGACCACATCATCGGATATAATAAAAAGAAGAAAAAAAAAAGAGAGAGGGAGAGAGAGGGAGACGAGACACATGATGGAGGGCTCCGCCACTATGAGCCCTCCCTTGCATTCAATCATACATTAAGTAGGTCTCATTGAATGTGGGCCCATCAAACTGAAAATCAATGGTGGAGATCCTTTCTCCACCAAATGTAAGGTCTACATGACCCTATCCATACAAGAAAAATAAACATCATGATGGGGTCCATGGAGAATAGCCCCATCATGGAATGATCATGAGGATCAAGGTGGTCCATCGACCACATCAAGGGTCCAAAGTGAGATCCATACCATCAATCGGTAGGTCTCACTTGGCCCATCATGAAAACATGAAAAATCTATCCTAATAAGCACCCACCGTTCGATCTTCTTGGTCCATTGGAATGCCAATCTCCTTGTGCTTCACTTTGATGAAGGGTGATGAGAGTTGAATAGCTAGGATGAAGGTTTGTGAGATGGGAAAGGTGGGCCACACAAAGTTATTTTTTTCTCTCTTGAAATGGGAGTATGCTGGTGCGTGTGCACATAATATAATGTGATTCGGTCCGAGGGACTGTTGGCATAGGTGCTTAATGCACGTTGTGCGGATATTATATGCATATTCGGTCCATTATGACCATGGATTGAGGTTGGATGTGGATATAAGAGGGGCACAGTTGACATTAGAGATGCCTCAGATGCATACATGGTTTATGTGCATAGAATTATTTGTGTGTGCAACTTTACTGTATAGTGCACTTGTGGATGTTTGATGTTTTATTTAAACCAATCTGATTTAAATGATTTTAAACTCACAAGTATACGAATCAGATGTAGACATGGTATGTATTACGAGATTGTTCCCACGAGGACTGGTTATTACAATTCGTAATTTACGATTCTTCTTAACTAATTCGACAAATAGTTTTGCTAACAATTAAGTAAAATAACAAATATCTATGAAAAATAACTAAGAACAATGAGAAAACTTCAATCAATGAGAGTACTAGGATTTTTGAATCCACCACTAATTATCCCAACCCTTGTTTTGCCTGTTGATTCACCCTAATTCAGATTGATATAATTTTAATAAAAAAAGCACACTCTGTCCTTGGTCGGGCACATAGAATGTATAATCCCTTAAAGCATACGGATCACATCTTTCCATCCATGGTAGGCATGGAGAGATGTAGATTCCTATTTCTTTCTCTATAGGAAACCTGTTCATGGTTAGACACAAGCACCTAGAATAAGATTCTAAACAACATCCACATCTAGACTTTGGTTAAGCTCATAAAATGGAGAAGTACATAAATTTTAGTTAAGCATACTAGAGAAAGAAATAAATCAATCAAATTCAGATGAAATCGACACATAACAAGAGTCATTCAAATTAGGACCTTCATCTCAGCCCAAACTAAAAGATTAACAATCCATAGAATCAACTAAAAAGAAGGAGAAATAAAATTTATAAAAAGAAAACATCTCACTTCTCTCTCTTCTTCCTTGATCTCTCTCTCTCTCTCTCTCTCTCTCTCTCTCTCTCTCTCTCTCCCTCTCCCTCTCTCTCTCTCTCTCTCTTTCTCGTCTAGCGTGGATCTGCTCTCCCCCTCTAGCTGTCCCCTAGATTTGGATCTTCTCAAGACCTTTATAGCTGCTGGAGGTCGGTAGAATGCTGGAGTCGGCTGAAGTCAGTTCCGCAGCAGAATTCGCATAAGCTTTTTTGCAGCAAAGTTCACACAAAAAACAGCATCACTTTCCTCGATTAGTTTTCAAAGAAACACCGTACCTTAGTACAATTTTGAATGCTATACATGATGGACGGTTCAGATCTGCCATATGATCAAAGATGGTGGGCCACAACTGCTTGGAAGTCCGGATTTCGCGGACATGCGCAAGCTTTCACACGTCCTTCACTGATGTGATCGGTGGGCCCCACAGAAGTGTTTTCGGAGAAATCCACCCTGTCCATTGGATTAAGGATGAAATTTCATTCAAAGATGGATGGTTTTGAATGTCCATTGACGTGGCCCAGAGAAGCAATTACGCTAAGATCATTTTAAATGTCGCAGGGCAGCCTGTTTGTGACCTCTGTATCGTGCACGTGTGTATGTATGGATGTAAACAGTCAGCATGGTTCTGACTATGACGAGGCCCTCTACAAGATGGACGGTTTGGATCAGTTCCCTGGGCCATGATGGTGGCCTACTACACATCAAACGACGCCCTTGTTTCATGTCAACGAAAATGGAAGTTTCCATTTTTTGGATATGGTCAGTGGGGTCCACATACTTGGTATCTTGGATGAATCCATGCTGTCCATTAGCTTTGTAATAGAATTTTAGCTAGAGATGGCCGATTTTGGATTGGGTTGAGTGTGGCCCATTGAATTTTAAACCGGCCGTCCATCCTACTTTTTTTTCAATGATCCACGTGTATAAGTGTACGAGGGGCCAAACTGCCAACTAGGCAAGGGTCAACCCTCACCTAGAGACACAATGGACGGTACAGATCTTGAAATTACATGATGGGTGGGGCCCACAATAAAAAAAATGGACGCATACGTAAGACGCTCTTAGTGTTTTTAGATTTTTAAAAAGAAGGGTCAGTCAGCCCACGCTAACCGACTTTAGGATTTTCGGTGCACGTCCAGTGCACTTGTGCACCTTACACATTCACTGTACGTGTGGGTCCCATTTATATGTGTATCCGAAATTCGCTCTGTCCATTCATTTTATCGCCCCATTTAAGGCGTTGAGTCCAAAGTTTAGGCATATATTGTTATCAGGAGGGCCCCACTTAATGAATTAAGGGGCTGATCTGGCTGTTGGTTCACTTCTTGCAATATCCAATGGCTGAAATTTAATATGTACAGTTAATTTATGGCCCCCAGGCCATGTATGAATTTTCAAGCCAATCAAATGGGGGGAACCATGTGATCTTGCATTCTGCACCAATTTCGGGCCTTTTTAACGTGAACGGCTTGATTTCCTTGAATCCATGGCATGTAAATCCATCGATGTTAGTCCTTTGGAATCCGTTCCTTACTTTGGTGACTTCGGAGCATCAAATCCATGCTTGTAGTATCATTTTTCAGTCCACGCTCTTAATTACTACCTGCAGCAAAAACATAATTAAAATATGTACGTAAAATCAGGTAATAACTAGGGTCTGATATGTAATATTCGACCCTCATCATTGTCACAGTATGCCTCATAGCATTCTCATATGATGGATTGAACATCACAACTACACTGTAGTTACAATGATGAGACCATCAAAAAGGCATTGGAATGTGGACACCGAAAATTCTGAGTTTCTTATGTTGGGTCCTAGACCCTCAGTGAAATTCCCTTAACTTTGAGTGTTACCATCGAGGCTCATCATCATAACCAGGTGAATACCATGGGTCACCTGGTGTCGAAGACCATTGTAAGCTTAACTCCCGCTGGCATGGTCAGGAGAGAAGAGGTTCGAGCATGCCTAACTAAAGATGTGGAGTGAATGTGGTTAGGTTTGACCAACCCCTGAAATGGGTCTGCTACCGGTGTATCAGGTGGATTTTGGCATGGCTATAAGCCCCCTACTAATGAGGTGGGCATGCAAGGTCTCTATCCAACAAGTTTTGGACTTGTGCTGGATACTAGAACTTGGTAATTTCCAGTGATGATAATTTTATTGTAATGTTAACTTTTAGATGAGAATTTGCATGCCTGTATATACCCTGCAAACTTTTGCATTGCATCCCACCTCCTCGGCTTCATGTAGTATTACATTGTCACCATGCTTTAGTCGTACACTGATATTTCGATTGTTGTTGCATGCTTGTATACACACATGAGTCTACTCACTAGGCTTTTAGATCATGCCTTCATTTTTAACATTTTTCAGGATAGGAGTAGTTTACAGTACTTAGCTTTTTGGATGCCTGCTATTTATTTTGTACTCTGGCGATGTTTATGTACCCTTTTTTGGAAAATATTATATATATGAAGTTATAGTGAAAATTGTCTGCTTACTATTGTGATCATGAATCCATATGCTTAGGTATTATCATTTTAAAAAAAAATCACTCCAAAAATCTTCCTTGTGATGCACCGAACTCAAGACTTAGTGTATGAGTGTTGGGGACCAAATTCGAGGTACCACGAAAGTTGTCCATTCCATGATTTGGGGCATAACACCTTTTAATCCTCTAATAGTTCTCTTCTGTTATTTGCTTATTGTGACTATGACTATGCTAGTAATAAGGAAGTTTTTCTCCCTTGCTTTTTCAAAATACAAAAAAAAAAAAAAAAAAAAAAAAAAAAAAAAAACACCAAAAAAAAATATTTCCCACTATATTTTTTGTGATGGGTCCACTTGAGCTTTAGATCTGCCTCATCTTTAGGCTCATGCCCTAAAATTATATGACAAAATGGATAGAGGGCATGGATATAACTCATGTATCATTGTGGGATCCACTTGTTACAAGGTTGACTTTTGCCATATTTTTGAGGTAAAAGTCTAACTCTATTACAAACAACAAGCACTTATCATAAATCATAATTATGATTTTACCATCGTTTACTTGTATTTATGCCAAATTAAATATGTCTTACTAAAATTATAATCCACATGGTCAAGCCCAAGCACAAATAGAAAAATACCTAAATGACTTGTCAAAAGATATCGGACCAGTCCGAAATTTTATAAGGTGGTAGTACATTCATGCTTCTAATGAACAAATCATGTTGTCCCAAAGCGATTCATTAAATGATATTGGATTAATCCTAAATTTTATAAGGTTATAGTGAATTTGTATATCTAACCAACATAGATTTGTACATCTAACACACAAAATGGTACACAAAAAGACATTCCCAATCAAAAATTTATTTTCAATCAAAGTAAGTCTAGATCCCTGAGTGGAAGTTCTGTTAGTAGTGCAAAAATAGTAATTATATCATTAAAATCTATCTGTATGAACATTCTCTTTTCATTCATCACTAGAT
The DNA here is from genome assembly GCA_037074715.1 of Magnolia kwangsiensis. Lineage (NCBI taxonomy): Eukaryota > Viridiplantae > Streptophyta > Magnoliopsida > Magnoliales > Magnoliaceae > Magnolia > Magnolia kwangsiensis. The sequence continues at coordinate 140,179,865 of CM073572.1, forward strand.
GCAATGTGCATGGTAGTTTGAAAACACCTTAAAAAAAAAAAAAAAAAAAAAAAAAAAAAAAAAAAAAAACATGAAAAAATTGACAAAGAGAGATTGTATGTAACGCCTGTGAAAAAAAAATTGAATTTGAGAGAGAGATTTCGTATCTCATATCTATCTTTTATCCAAACATAATCCTTATCTACTATCTTATTTCTATGTTTAATCCTTCTCCCTTTTATATCTATCTCAATGTCACGTACCAAACTCGGAAACTAGGCTCACAAAATTCTCAATCGCCGAATCCGACCCCGATAGCCTCCGTAGTACCTCATTCTCAGCTCCTGGCACCCATATACCAGGTTCCGAACCTAAGATCTTACAAGGAGGATTTTTCAGCATGAATTTATTTTGTAATAAGCATAACCCACAAATAATAACAAAGATACCATCACAAAATCCACTATGATCAAAAACTTTAAAGTAAAATACGCATAAAGGGAAATACAATGATAATAGTAATAGAAACTCCTGAAGCTCGACTGCACGCTACTGCTCCTACTAAGCTACGACTACGTTTGACGTCATCTACACACATCAATTGTGCATAAGCTTATAGAAATCTTAGGGGGTGGTGAGAGTATGTGCACAATATAAGCATGCTCATAATGCAATATCAGAGTAATGCAGTATATGTTGGCGAATCCATGAATACCATCAGCTGTACTAAGGCTATGCGATGCAAGGCATGAATGATGTCGGCTATATCAAGGCCATACGATGTGAGATGCAAGTTAAGCTTGCAGTCCTCATCCGAATCAACATATCAATGCAGCTCATCACTAAAGCATCAAATATCAGTATAGTTTTCACTCTAGATAATCACCAGAGTTTAGTACACTCTAAATGGCACTATTCAGTCCTCAGGCGCGCAGTCCAAGTGAACGTAAGAAACCTCACTATCCGCCTGACCAATAGCCTATCAATACCTATCTGGTATGTCGATAGAAGACTCATTTACAAGCTGGTCATAATCAACCTAGCAATTGCCCCTACCCTTGGGCAGGTAAGGCCATACCCCTTTCCAACCAATCACGATACAGTAGGAGATGCGGTCTCCTAGTATTCGGCCCTCATACGCTTATGTATCTACTTGGTCTAGACGTTGGAGCATCTTCTGGTACCATCAGGTTCAGGGACTTTCATCTAGGGACATCTATCGTGCCCCATGTAAAGAAAATATTTTCAATGTCTAAACCTACAATCCACGATATGCTTGTTGAGGCTATGGCCCTAATGTTGCTAGGGCGTACAGTAATCATAACACATAATGCAAGATGCATGAGTTATACAATCCAGTCATGCATCAATCCTTCACATACCATGCACTCATGTGAGACAGTCTCCACCTATCACGGAGTCTCATAACAACCTGCCCAATGGCATATGCAATGGCCAACCACATCTCATATCAAGCATGCAGATGATGTGTATGGGAATGTATCATGATGATATGTTAAGCATACTCGTAATTGGTATCGATAACCGGTATCGATAACCGGTATCAATAATCGGCATCGATAATCGGCCTATATGCAAGGCGAGGTCCATAGATGAACAGCCAATCTAAACCATAATATAAAGATCAGCCCTCGACCGTGGATATGCCAAATTTGGTAGCATAGATTCATCCATTTACGGTGATGATGGACCATGTAATATCAATGGGGCCGAATGATTTGGGTTAAACCACTTAGAGAATGATGAGAATGGGCCTAATAAGGCCTAAGGGAAGGTCACAATGTGGACATTTAACCATCATTACCCATCAATGTGGACATTTAACCAGCATTGCTCCCAAGGAGTGGCCCAAATAGAGCCTAACATATAGTGGGCACATGACCTCACATAAGGGCCCAATGCAAATCCCATTGGGCTATACACAAATGCCTCATACACAATATAATGGGCCTCATGCCAGGGCCTCATATACAACATAATGATCCTTACGCATGGGCTTAATATACATCACAATGGGCCTCCCTCAAGGGCCACAAATCATGGGCCTTATACAAGGGCCTCACATACATCATATTGGGCCATGTCCCATGGGCCTTGAATACATCACAATGCGCCACAACCCATGGGACTCCAACATATCATAATGGGCCTCTCATATGGGCCTCAAATGCATTATAATGGGTCACGTTCCATGGGCCTTGTAATACATCGCAATGGACCTCACCCCATGGGCTTCAAATATATCACAATGGGCCCCATACATGGGTCGTAAATATATCATAATGGGCCTCATATAAAGTGGGGCTGCATCATATGGGCCTCATATACATCAAATGGGCTACAATAATGGGCCTCATATACATCAAGTCGGGCCGCATCATTTGGGCCTCATCAATTAGTCATAAATACATGACATGGGCTTGATTCAAAGGCCATAAATACATCACATGGGCCTGATGGGGTAGCCCATGGTTTAACAAAAATAAATGGACAGCGTTGTTAAAATATACATCACAGGTAGGATTTCCATGTGAACAGTATGGATATACACACATCTCAAGGTGGGTCCCACCCTCACACATGTAGCACGTGTGGGGTGAGTCCATGCCCAAAAATGGACAGGTTGCATGGTTGAAACATATACATTCAAGGTGGGTTTCCACCATTCAGATCACTAGACGGTGCAGATGCAAGGCATATACATCACGGTCGGTCCGACATAGCCCGTCCATATGGACGGTGCTGATATAATACATATATTAGGGTGGGTCCCACCCCCTCACGTGCAACACGTGTGGGGTGGGTTCTAACCTAGTAAATGGAAGGACGGTGGGGATATACCCATACATCATGGTGCGGCCCATATAACACTATCCAAAAGTGGATGGTGTGGATACATAATACATATAGTAAGGTGGGTCCCACCCCTTGTAAGACCTGACCCGAGTTCCTGTGTGTGAATGTGTTTAGGTATGCATTTCGTTTCTCTTGGTCCCGCGGTCCTACCAGTCGAATCCCAGTGACCTACGACCTTCGGATAGTGTTTGCGGTCATCCCTAAGTCCGGTCACGTTGACCCGACTCTGATCGGCCTGAAACCTATGTCATCTTGTTCGCATCATCATTACGATTTTGATGACGCGTATTTTCTGTCCATTCGATGTATAGATCATAAGTTATGTACGTCTCATTTTATAGCCCTTGATCATGATCATGTGGCCCACCTAGGAGTAGTGCATGTGGTCCCCATGCCCTTTTTTGCATAAGTTCTAACACAAACTACACACACCACCTAATTCTCCATATCTTACACTACCAACACCACCCACACCACCCAAACCTATCCTACCCTAGCAACATTGTTTGTATCACCATAAGGTTTGATAGTTTTCTCTAACCTAGGTGGAGAGAGCAATGATGACTCTCCTACAACTCTCTCTCCCTCTCTCTTTCTTCTCATTCTCTTTATCTCTCCCTCTCCTCTCCCTCTTTCAAGCTTTTAACATCCCACCCCTTGCAGCATTCCAGCCTCGCATCTCCCATTTCTCTCCCCATCCATCCATCAAAATCACATCGTACCCCTTCATCTTGCTTCCTTGGACCCTTAGAAGCTTAGAGTGGAGTTTTGATAGAGATCTTAAAGTGGGTGCATGTTCTTTAAATAATTAGACTTCTTTGCATTATAGTTATTTTTCCCTTTCTTCTTTCATATTGGAGCATGTTTGGCCCATCAAGAGATGATGGTGGCCCCAAGACTCTATGGATGTGGTTTGAAACCCATCCTACATTGCATGCATGTGTATGTATGGGACAGTCCTCCATGGATCCCTTCATGCCTCATATTTCCTTAGATCAAGGATCTTTAGGTCATCTAGACCCTTGATCCTTGGTGGAGATTGGATCTCCACCATAGATCTCTATTTGATAAGCTTGATCATGTAATATGTGCATCATATGGCAATGAAATCTCCTTGTATGTATGTGATAAAGGGAAGGGCCTCAATAAGGTGGAGACCCTTCTCTTGTGGCCGATTACTTTTCCCTTTCTAGTTGAGAGTGCTGATCGTGAGTGTGTGGCCCACCTTATGGACCAACAAGATCCCAACCATTTATAGAGAGGAGACGTTTTCACAGTCCCTCCCATTGAACGTGTGGCCCCTAAATGCACAAAAAGGGGTGCATGCAAGCTTGTTTTTGGTGATGAGATGGTTTGAATATTTATGGGGCCCACTTGGGTGGACCACACCATGAATTCCAGGGGTTAAATTTCCATTTAATTTATGTTTACAATTTGTTTTTATGTGTTGTCCAGTCTGTCTAGACAGATTTTGGACCATTTTGAGGCCTGATTTTTGGTCTTTTGTGGGGAATTTGATATCATCTAATGCATAATTCTTGAAGACCTATGTCCCACCTATAAACCTACCAAATTTCAGCCCCACCTGACCCTGATTGAGGTCCCAAAGGTGTGGCCCAAGTGAGATGGTTAGTCTGAAATTTCTGCACTATTCTAACAACATATCAGTGTGGAATTACTTAAATATAAAATAATTTTTTCATTGTTGGGCCACATCTTTGGATGCCAATTTGTATTATACATATGAGGGTACATAAAAACTATTTTTTTCCCAATTTTTAGAGGCCTCTAATCCACCCCATTGAAAGCTCAGATCAGGGCCTGTCTGAAATATGCATTAAACAGATTTTGGGGATAGTCTATTTTCTTCAAATTAATTAAAATATGTCTGTTATGCTAAAAATTCTGAAATTTTGTAGAGAGGTGACCCACCCATGGTAGGACCTACCTACAAATTTTGGAGGCCAACGGATCCATGTGCACAGTGTGGCAAGGGCTGGACCAGTCCACCAGGCTAGGACACCCAGGTTAAATAGATTTTTTGGACAGTCTATTTTCATTAATTAATTAAAATACTTCTGCTATTCCTAAAATTCTATAATTTTACAGAGAGGTGACCCACCCATGGCATGACCCACCTACCAAGTTTTGGGGCCAATGGACCCCTGTGCATTTGGTGGCCAGGGTTGGACCAACCCATCAGGCTGGGATGCCCAGGTTGGGATGTCCAGCCATGGTTGGGTTGTCCACCCTCTTTATGGGCCTACCTTGATGTATTTTTTATCCCCACCATCCATCCATTTGCATTCCATGTGGGTCATGGCCATCTCCTTCAGTGGCATCCATTTTTAGGACCCATTTGGTTATGTTTTTGGGCTAATTGCCTAGGCCCATAGGACCTTCCCCCTTGGGACACCCATGCCCATTGAACTGTTGCTGGATGTAAGACTCGTATCCTAGCCTGTACCATTCCATAAGCCTCCGCAATCCTCCCAGTCAAATTTTGAAGACATATGATCTGTTATCGATGTTTGCCCGCAATCTTGAGCCTTGTCCCATATATTAGAGTCGGCTTGACTCAAAACTTATATCCTTGTGATCGCACCATTGCTGCAGTTCTGACATTACGTCTCGTGCGTCGAGGCAATACCCAGGCCAGAAGATATGGGCCCACGTTCATTTCGAAGAAACGCCACGCGTTACGAATTTTGAGAGAATCTCTACAATGTCTCATCAATCAATCAATCAAGTACACACCCTATCTTAAGTACATCACCCATACCCCATGCCACCTCACCCCCCTCATAAGTCAACTCTCTCTCTCCCCACCCATACCTCCTTTACAAAAATTTCAAACCAACTCATGCCTTCCCATCCCCATTTCTTACAACACCCACTCTATCTATCTCTTTTCATCCATCACTCCTCTCTCTCATTTCTATCTTCATTCTCCAAATTCCCAAGAGCAAGCACCCAACATCCAAGCTCTCCCAAAAACAAGTGCAGCCCACTTTCTCACCCTCTCATCTCTCATCTTAACCATTCATTCTTCATCAACCTCCATCAAAATTGAAGGCACGGAGCATACAAGTCCAAGAAAAGAAGGCCGATAGGTGGGTGATCCACCGTTGATTTTGATTTCTAAAGGCCCACTTATTGTGGGACCCACTTGATGTATGCATTGTGTTAGGGAGGGCCCAATAGTGGCGGGGTCCCTCCCTTTCTCATCTCTCTCTCTCTCTCTCTCTCTCTCTCTCTCTCTCTCTCTCTCTCTCTCTCTCTCTCTCTCTCTCTCTCTCTCTCTCTCTCTCTTTCTTATGGATGTCAGTGTGTGTGTGTGGCCCACCATGAAGTATGTATTTTATCCATGCCATCCACCAAGTGACCCACATGGCAGTCCATTTGGATGGGCCCAAATGAAGGAAAACACAAGTATCAGTTTGATCTAAATCTAATGTGGGCCACACATGTGGACCCCTCCGTGATGTATGTGCCTCTCCTGTAGCAAGGAGTGGAACCCACTCCACACGTGCTGCACATGTGGAGATGGGCCTAAATCCACGCATGCATATAAAAAATCTAGACCGTCCAGATGTCCAGAGCTGGACACTGGACGCTGGACTTCCCTTTTTATATTTAATATATTATAATATTATATCATATTATATTACGTCATCTGTATATATTATATTTTATATATATATATATATATATATATATATATGTATATATATATATATATACACACACACACACACACGTGTATGTGTATGCCCCATGTGGGACTCACCTCACCATGATGTATGCCTTTATCCACCGTCCATATGTCAGGACAGTGGGACCTCCGTGATGTATGGGTCTTACCACACTGTCCAAACATGGACCCCACAATCGGATGTATATGTTACATCCTAACCGTCCATCCATTTGGCGAGCCATCTTAGGTGGGCCACGTAGGTGGACCCCACTCTGATGTATTAGTTCATCCAAACCATCCATCCATTTGGTGAGCCAGTCCTAGGCTTAGAAAGAAAAATAAGACAGATCTTGTATCAAGTGGACCACACTGCAGAAACAGTGGGATTGAATGTCTACCATTGGAACCCCTTTGGGTTATAGAAGTTTTGGACCAATATGATACTTGTTTTCCCTATAATTTCTCATCTTTGTGACCTTATGAACAGACTGGATGGGAAATAAACCCTATGGTGGGGCCCACTGGAATTCAATAGTGGAAATCCTTATCACCACTGCTACTTGTGGGATGGTCCAGATGATCCTTGGGATATGATTCATTTTGTGATAATGCTCTAAAATAAGTCTCTAGCTATAGATGAATGGGGTGGTTGGTTTAGGCCCATTCGCCTTGGCCCATTTAATTTGGCCCATTTGAATCAGCCCATTTAATTTGGCCCATTCGATCGGCCCATTTGTATCAGCCCATGTGATTCGGCCCATTTGATTCGGCCCATTTGAATCGGTCCATTTGATATGGCCCGATGTTATATATATATTGGCCCATAAGTGAGGCCCAATGTGATGCGTATATGCCCCATAAGCGAGGCCCATGATTATGTATATTAGGCCCTTGTATGAGGCCGTGGGCCCATTATACGATTGGCCCTATGAGCGTCATTCCTTGGGAGCAATGTTGGTTAAAGGTCCACATTGATGGGCAATGATGGTTGGACGTGCACATTGTGACCTTCCCTTAGGCCTTGTTAGGCCCATTCTCTGGTGGGTTAACCCAAATTATTGGGCCCCATTGACATTGCTTGATCCATCATTGGTCGTCCATCTATGGACCCTACCTTAAGTCGAGGCCAATTGTTGAGGTCGAGTATCAAGGCCGATTCTAATTGTCGAGGTCGCTTATCGGATCTGATTATCGAAGTCGATTCCTATTATCGAGGTCAATTCTGATTTTCGAGGTCGATTATCAGATCTGATTGTCAAAGTTGATTTCGATTATCGACGTCAATTCTGATTGTTAAGGCTAATTCTAATTTTCGAGGCCGATTCCGATTGTCGAGGCCGATTTCGATTGTCGAGGCCGATTCTGATTGTTGAGGCTGATTGTATAGGTTAATTGTCAAGGTCAATTAACGAGGCTGATTCTGATTGTCGAGGTCGATTCTGATTCTGATTGTTGAGGCTGATTCTGATTTCGATTGTCGAGGTCAATTTCGATTGTCGAGGCTGATTGTTGAGGATGATTCTGAGTCCGATTGTCGAGGCCGATTCTGATTCCGATTGTTGAGGTCGATTCTGATTTTGATTATTGAGGCCGCTGTATAGGTCGATTGTCGAGGTCAATTATCGAGGCTATTTTTAATTATCTAAGCCGATTTCGATTGTTGAGGCCGATTGTATAGGCCAATTGTCGAGGCCGAATGTGATGTATATGCGGCCCATATTCGAGGCCCATTGTGATGTGTATTCGGCCCATGTTTGAGGTCCAATATGATGTATATGCAGCTCGTATTTGAGGCCCATTGTGATGTGCATTCGACCCATGTTTGAGGCCCAATGTGATGTATATGCGGCCCATATTTGAGACCCATTTTGATGTGCATTCGTCCTGTGTTTGAGGCCCAATGTGATGTATATGCGACCCATATTTGAGGCCCGTTGTGATGTGTATTCAGCCTGTGTTTAAGACCCAATGTGATGTATATGAGGCCTACGTGATGAGGCCCATTGTGATGCATTTAAGGGCCAGGCGATGGAGCCCATTGTGATTTATTTTAGGCCCATGTGAAAGGCCCATCATGACGTGTATTAAGCTCTTAAGTGAGGCCCATGGTGTTTTATATTTGGGTCCACTATATGTTAGGTTCTATGTAGGTCATTCCTTGGGGGCAATGCTGGTTAAATGTCCACATTGTCGAGTCGATTATCAATGTGAGTTATTGATATCGATTATGAGTATGTGACAGTATAGCATCATGATACATGCCCATACCATCATCTCCATATTTTTTATGAGATGTGGTTGACCCTTGCATATGTCATTGGGCAGGTTGTTATGAGACTCCCTGATAAGTGGAGGTTATCTCACAAGAGAGCATGGTATGCATAGGATTAATACATGACTGAATTGTATAACTCATGTACCTTACATCGTGTGTTGTGATTATTGTACGCCCTAGCGACATCAGGGCCGTAGCCTCCACATGCATATCGTGGATGGCCAGATGGGATACCAAAAATCTGTTATTAGCATCGGACTGCCATAAATGGCCCTTGGTGAAAATCCATAAACCCTCTTGGTACCAGAGGATGCCTCAACATCGAGACCTAGTGGATACATGAGCTCTCGAGTGTCGAATACCAAGAGATCACATCTCTCACTCTGTCATGGTCGATTGGGAGGGGGTGTGGCCTTACCCACCCAAGGGAAGGGGGCATAGCTAGGCTGAATCTGGCCAACTTATGAATGTGTCCTTTATCGATGTGCCAAGTAGATATTGGTTGACTACTAGCCAGGCGGATAGTGAGGTCTCTTTGTAACACCCTGAAAATCGGGGGTCGTGTATAAACTGAACTCCCGAGTTCCAGACCGTCACTTATGCAACAAAAATGGTTATGATTCAATGTTGTCTGATTTAAAGCATTCACATGAGTAAAAGTATACCAAAACTGCAATTCATACTTCAGATCCAGTGATAAAAGCAAGCGGAAGACTAAACAATGTATATATCACTGTATGGAAAAACGAAGTAATCTCATCTGTCTCCAAAGTATGACTACATCTCTGAGTCTCATGTACATATACATAACAAAAGAATAATGTTCAAAAAGAAAGTCCCACTGATGTCCCCTCGATCCAGGTCGCCTACGGGAAGCCGTCATGATACTGCATATACGAGAACTCATCCTGGTCCTCGTCGATCTCTGGCTCCACCTCCTGGATCTCGTCCTCACCTGCAGCTACAACAGGGTCTGGTGGGTGTTGCAAACACCATCCCGTAACGTGGGAATGAGTGATTAACTCAGTGGAATCATAGAGCAAAGATTAGCATGTTCACAATTCAATCACGCGATAATAGTAAAGCAGTAAATCAGACAATCCTAATACTGTTGTTAATGCAAGATGATATGACGTGATGTATGCCCTCACCGACGATCACCCTCATGCGACAACATCTTACGACCGCGGCATGCCACACTCCCTAGAGTGCTCCACATCTTCCAGGCACATGCAATGCTATGGTGATATGATTTCCAAGTTGTTATTAGTCCATTCAAACAGCAGGATTGGGAAACTAAGGTACTTCCCTTGTATCAATCCCAACACGGATCCTGTCTAGGGTCGTCACTCCTAGTAATCTCATACGATGTATATTTCGTAGGTCACTGCAAGGGCTGCTAGGGCTGTTGCTCGCACTCGTTGCACCGCTCCCTCATCACCTTATCAATACAGGCCTACCGTACTCTACTGCAACGGAAGGGTCGTCGCCTCCCGTGGACTCAGAATACGCTCGCGGTCACTACAAAGGGCTCGTCGCCTGATCAGTGTAGGCCGACAGCTAGAATATAGTGTCCCATACCACCATAATCTGCTCACGAGTCAAGGTGCTCACTGGTCACTACGGGGAGGTTTGTGGCCCCAGCGTAGGCCGGCAGCTCGACCACGGTGTCCCATACCACCATGCCCGGCTTATGAGTCTTCGTGGATCAAGGTACCACGGTTAATAGGGTTTACAATGGTAAGTTCAGTACCCTAGGTTCAAGCAGTTATGATACATACAAGGTGAACATACATCGGCCAGTCGGGTTACTTGACGGGCTCGACTAGCGCGATCCCATCTCAAGTTGAACGACATGAAGTGCGTAAAACACTTCGCATGGCCTAACCACTGCCGCCAACTCTCAACACGAATCACGTTCATTGACGCGTCGTTCGTGGCTATGACCAGTCAGCCACGAATTCGCTCGGTTACCGACTGCCTGGACTAGGTCAAGTCCCACACATCTATGGAATCATGTTAGCATTACATGTTAAAGTATTGGAATCGAAATACATCATGTGAGCATGTTAACACATGTTATAACATTCAACTTCAGCAAATGTTCAAGGCATACTTTCTATGCATGTAGTGCAATCATGCATAAGGTAAACATGTAAGAAATCATTTAGGTCAGCATATTAATCATGAAATCAATCTCAAACTACTACATAACATCATTCAATTCAATACATACTAATACAAGCATTTATACAAACACATACACTACACACTTAAGTCCACATATAGTATGTCGACCCAAAGCGCGCAACTTGGCGAATCTCTTCGCCAAACTGATTATGCAAGCATTCCTAACTCCCTAATGCGGCGAGAAACCATGTCAATCACGTCAACAAAATATGCATGTAGACCGTACTTCCTACAAATGACTAAAATGCCCTAAATCTCATATTCTTCGTTAATTTACGAAACAGGAAACGGAGAGCATGTTGTACATGTCAAATGGCGATGCCGTCGATAATCTACTATTAAATGACATTGAAAGCGTTGTAAACCGTCAATCAAAGCGTCTAAAATCCTCACCTAGTCTCTTACGGTTGCCGGATTTTGAACGGAGCGTGTACGCTTCGTCTACGGCAGTAGGAGAGCCTGATTTATGGAATACGTTAGCTAACATGTTATGCAACTAAGTAAACCCTAAATCAGCAAGTTTTTGGGGTTATTTTATACCTGAAAAAGTGGAGAAATCACCAGCCAGGTGATTGGAAGGAAGTGCTGAAGCAGCAACTGTCAGGGGCTCGGAAGCGGGAAAAATCCCTTCTTCTCTTTCTCTCAAACTCTCTCTCTTTTCCTCCTAGGGTTTGTGAATTTCGGATGGGAAGGAGAAATGAGGGTTTCAACCCCTTTTATAAGCTTGAAATCGCCGAAAATAGGCTCCGGGACGAAGTTTACTTGGTGCCTATCCATTTCGGGGCTGTTTCGGTCCAAAAACTGCTTTCTGGTGGTCCCCTGGTCGATTGCGATCAGACTTAAGCTCATGGGTACCAGATGTACCTCGTATTAAGTTTTCAATCTGGCAGGGTTCGCAGATCGCACGTGGCGGACCAGTTTCAGTTCAGCGGTCACCGCACATAGATCAGGGCTGAAAGTCTCATGATAATAAATAGAAATTTTTCCTGATCCGAGGGTGTAATCTGGATGAATTCTGACGGTCAGAACGCTCAATACTGACGCGTCAAGTCGTGTGCCAGATTTGAATTTGAAATTCCAAATTCGTCCCTATTCGCGGTCGCTTCAGTCCGGGTTCAACGAAATAGTCTGTGATTATCGGTTTGACTTGATTTTCGAGATGATTGTCAAGTCCAGCTGGGCGGTTCTAACGGTCTAAGATAGGAGATATCGGACCTTCGACGCGCGGTCTAAATCCAATACAAAATTCAATATGGTTCAGAGAACAAACCTGCTTAGAGTTTGATTCGAGGTTATAGAGTATTGTAGAGTTGTTTGTTCTACTCAATTTGGGTCTTGCAGAACGTATTTAAAGTGATCAGGGACTATTTCCCAGCTACTCTAGCGTTGTGCTAGCTAACTTACGCTTAATTTCCATGAAAATTATTTCTACGCGATTTCGGGTCGAATCGGTACTCGAACCCAAGTACGGATTTTTCACGGGCGTTACACTCTTCCACTTGCATGGTCGCGCGTCAGTGGGCGCCGATTGCATGTAGAGTGTACTAAACCCCGGTGATGATCCCAAAGATGTACAATACTGATTTGTAGAGCAAGAGTTGCATACTCAGCATTATATTCATTCATTCATTCATTATTCACTCGGGCTAGTGGTTTGCAACTAATTGTTATGTGTATTTTCGTAATGGCCAGGATTTCAGTTGGGGCGCGGGACTAACTTGAGATCAAGAGCTTACCACATTGAGTCTATCTATCCAAATTTAAGTATGGGACTAGTTTGGATAGAAGTCCTTTGTAATAGGCCCCATATCCTACAATACCCCATACTATCATTCTAAATTCACACTACAGCTTGGTCATTTTATTCGCACCACATATTACATATTGCTTTACATCTTCGGCATATGACATTCTAGGTTGCTATGTTTCTACATTTATATGACCTAGATGAGATTGATGTTATTCGTAGCTCTTTCAAATTGTATATTGTATTGCATCCTCGATATCTGATATCTAGTTCGTTATGTTTCTGCATTATATAAGTGATTTACATTACTTTCTCAGTATATGATATTAGCTTGCTATGTATTTTCATCGCATATCTTAGATGAGGTTGATGATATCTTTATGGACTTATCAGTATTTCTGCTTACTCTGATATCGTACAATTCATGATCTTACCTGTATTTTTGATATTGTATAATTTTGACATTATACTGAATACTTGGCACTTACCTTGTGCACACACTTACACCACCCTCTAAGCTTTCTATAAGCTTATGCACGATAGATGCGTGTAGGTGATGTTAACTTGTAGCAGCATGGAGCTTGGAGCATGTAGCTGACTTCTGGAGCTTTGATTTTGACATATGTATTTTCCTTTCAGCATTGTATTCAAACGTTTATATTAGTGGATATGTGATGATGATGTTACCTTGTGATTTGGATAAACTTATGGTTATGCTTCTTATGCGATAAATGTACGTCAAAAAATCCTCCTTGTAGGATCCCAGGATCAGAACCTGGCATACGGGCTTTCAAAGCTAAGAATGGGGTACTACAAAGGCTATCGGCACCGAATTCGACGATCAAGATTCCAGTGAATCCGATTTCTGAGTTTGAGGCATGATACTAGACTTCCAATCCAGTAGCATGGTCCACCTGTTTTATGTGTGCAATCTAGTCCTCCCATCTGGTGGGACCTACAAAGATATATGTGGGCCACCAATAAACATAAACTTAATTTATATTTAACATTGCTGGACTCCAGCAAGCCCAGAAATGGGTGGGCTAGAAATTTTAGCAATAAGCCCATATTCGCTACCCCTAATGGCATGATTTGGGGCAGCATGGCTCACTAGATTTAAGGATGAATTATGCATATAAACTTACCATTTTCTAGGGTGCATTTAGGCCTGATTTTGTACACTTGGAGGCCCACCCCAGTTGGGTTTATCTAGGTCCATGTATATAGTTACTTATTGGATTCTTTAGGCCTTGTTAGGCTGGAATTTTCTAGATGGGTCCATTGGACCCTTAGGCTTATATTTTTTTACATATTATGATGGGTTTATGAGCCAAATACATAAGTAGTTGGGCCTCTAGTTGCCCACTAAATTAACCTTGCATTTGGGCCAAGTTGTGAGGCTCAATTCACTCGGATTAAGCATAGAAATTGCCCATATGGTTGGAGTAACGGGCTGCCCATTAGGCCCACCATAATATATGTGTCTATGGCCTTTATGGTTGGGCCCAACCTTACTTGAGGGCCCACCATATTGCCTATGTGTTGGGCTTTGAGTATAAGCCCACTAGGCCATGGATTTCCTTAGGCCTTGGGCCTTATTTCATGCTCGAGTAGTGGCGGGCTACCTCTTGGGAACCAGTTAAGGTTGCATGTCCTCCTGGGTGATCCTAAGGTAGGCCCATGGGTTTCTCTATGGATAGTTAAAGGCCTACCATAGCCCTAGGATGTTTATTTGAGGCTAAATATGGATGTGTGTGGAGCCTACCTCAACGTATACTGGTCCAGGCCGTTCAAGCCTTGGATCGCCCAATTATGGAAGCACTCTCTGCCTTGGGTTGCTACTGGATTCACAATCCAGTAGCAGGCCCACTTGATCTTTTCATGATATATATACACACTCTCCATCTGGTGGGGTCCCCCTGTGAGTATAGTTGGCCTTCATGAGATTATTTCCACATGGTTGACTAATTTCTGGACCTTAGTGGTCTAGGAAGTCAAGTGGGCTAAAAAGTTTATCAAGGGGCTTTAAATGCACATTATTATGGTTAAAAATTATTTGCTTGTGGGGCCCACCATATTGAGAACTTTTGTACGTATTGCATGCTTATATTTTCTTATAATCTCTAGGCTTAGTTAGTGAATTCTTTTTGGTCACCTTTAGTGATCATATGAGGACCCCATTTTAGATTAGATTTTTGGGACATCCAGTGGGCCTAGAGTGGGCAGGGACGTCCTAGCTTGGCCCGGCCATATGTTGGGTTAACTTCCATCATTCTAATGGACTTGTGGGCTAAGATATGGATGATATTAGGCCCTTGGGTAGCCCACTTATTTTATTTATTTATTTTTATTTTTTTTACACACGCACACATACCCCTACACACAAGCTTACACACCCCCACACACGCACGCCGTGGGATTTCACCACTGGTGGGTACTCGAACCCTTGACCCGATGTTGAAACTCCCGAGAGTCTACTACCCGGGTAAGAGTAAGGACCCAAATTACTAGTTACTGGGCTAATGTAGTGGGGCCCATTTCATCCAAACTTATACTTATTTTTGGACTATACATTGTGTACGCAGACTACCCTCTAAGTTCAACTTAATGTATGGAATTCTATGGCCATTGGGAATTAAGCCTTGGGCCTTAATTCCCCTCTTGGGGCCCAGGTTGTTGAATGTAACATTAGACCCCTTTTGTTATGGCCCATTATGAGGGATATATATATATATATATATAGAGAGAGAGAGAGAGAGAAATGTGAGCACCTATTTTTGATCTTGAATGTGGGCCTTAGGCCTTCTATCCATATAGTGCATGGTTCTTATGCCTTTTGGAGAATGGTGGTTAAATGTCCCCATTATGGACCCCTCTAGGCCTGATTGTATCTAAGTGTGATTGGATGCTCATCTAAGACTCTTGTTAGGCTCATTTCTGCATTACTTAGACTCGTAGCTTGTATGCTCAGTCTCGTGGGATACCTTAGGTAAATGGGCCCCCACTAGAGGTTGGATTTCCTTATGGATGTTGTCTAAGTACTTAGTCTTGGTTCCTTCTTAGATAGGAGGAGTGTACTACTTTATATATCGCCGCATAGTACATCTAAAACCATCTTCATGGCCCACGTGCAACATTATATGCTTGAATGACACCGTGTGTGTATGGTTATGATTGTGCCATTGGACATTGCATGAAACCTTTCCTGAGGGATATAGTATCCCCTCTTGAGAATGTTGGATGCTTGGAATTGATGTATGGTTGATTGTGTGATTCTTGCATTTGGCATTGCATAGCATATGAACATTATCGCCCTTACTTCATCAGGGTTGTAGCCTCCACAGATACATCATGGATGGCCATGATTGGACATTGAAAATGTTACTTGAGCATATGGAGTGCATAGGATGCCCTTGGGTGAAATTTCTAAAACTTTCATGGTACCAAAGATCTGCCCTAGTGCCTTGATCGGGTGGAACCACGAGCACACGAGGCCCTTACACCGTTAGCCGTGACTCCCACTGTCGTGTAGTCGGTTTGGTTAGGGTGTGGCCTTACCCACCTGAGAGAAAGAGGGTAATAGTTAGGCTGAGTTTGACTAGCTCGTGAATGGGTCTGCTACTATCAAGCCTCGCTGGTGATTGGCCTACCACATGCGGTAGTGAGGTCTCTTACGCTCCTTTGGCTGTGCGGATCTGGAGAGCAGCAGTCATCCCACAATGTACTTGACCCCGGTAGATCCCTTATGATGGAATAGTACTGATATGCGGATTACATGTGAGGACTAGCATCACTTCGCATTGCATTTGCATTGGCTGTATAAGCCTTATATTGCATTGCCTTAGTATGGTGCCCAGTACTCATTACATTGTATAACCTTAGTATGGTTTTCAGCATTTATGGCTTAACCTTAGTAAGGTTAGTGATATTGGCATTGATCATATTTCCTTTTCCTGTATCTCCTATTATTCTTCTTCCCACCATTGTCACATACTTTCACAACCCTATAAGCTTTCTATAAGCTTATGCATGATTGATGCGTGTAGGAGATCCTAGGTTGGCATCATAGCAGTTGAGCTTGGATTGGTGTTGAGCCGAGGACCCAGTGTTGCTGATCTTCCTTCCTTTATCTCTTATCATCTGATCATATTTCCTTTTCCTGTATCTCATATTATTCTTCTGTGCACCATTATCACACACTTTCACTATCCTTTAAGATTCCTATAAGCTTATGTAAGACCCATATCTTAGTCTGTACTGTTCCGTAAACTTCCGCGGTCTTACCGGTCGAATTTCGGCAACCTTCGACCTTTAATCGATATTTACGCGCGACCCTGATTCGTACGCCGTCAATCTGAAGTCGACTCCACCCAAGATCTTTACTAGTGCAATCGCGCCGTCGCTGCGATTCCGATGCCGCATCTCGCGCGCCGAGGCGGCACCCAGTCCAGGAGATGTGGGCCCACGTTCAGTTTGAAGAAAACGTCACGTGTTACAAATCCCGAGAAAATCCATCACATCAATCACCTCACTTATCAAAAGTACACCCATCACTCAACCCATTACTCTCCCCATTCCCAAGTACAAAAGTACTCCCAAAAGTCAACAATTACCTTACCTCTTATGTCACACCACTCCTCCCTCTCTCCCATCATCTCTCTCTCATCTCTCTCTCCCATTCTCCCAAGTAAAAGAGAATCGTCCATGGCTTCCCAAGGGAGAGGAGAGAAGTTTGTGTGGCCCACTTCCTATCTCTCATCCCCACCCTCCAAAACAAATCTCAACCGTTGAAGTCCGTCCCTTGAAGCTCTTGAACGCGTTGGTGGAAGAAGGAAGACGAAGATCATAAGGTGGGTGCTTCTCTTTCTCTCTTTCTCTCCCTCTTTCATTTTTCCTTGGTGATGATGAGTGGCCCACCTATAACATATGTATTGCATACATGCCGTTCACCTAGTGGGCCCACCTAGTAGTCCGTTTGGATGGGCCTAATTGGAAGAAACATACAAATATCTATTTTTATCCGAGGTTGGTGGGTCCCATACATGTGGACCCACCCCAATGTTAAGTATACAGTGCCAATGTGGGAAGCCCATTGAGGAAACATGATTCACACCGTCCATCCAGCGTCCCTGGACGCTGGATAGGATTTTGTGAATTGTGAACAGACCCTTGGATGCACTGCAGCGTCTTTGAGAAACAAAGATATTAGCTTATTTTTTTTAAACTTTTGAGTGGGCCATTTATGTAGGCTCCACCTTGACGTATGAATTTAATCCAAGATGTCCATCCTTCTCCCTAGATCATTTTAGACGTTGAGCCAGAATTTGAGATCAATCCGACAATAAAACGGGCCATACCACAGAAAACTGTGTTTTTCCACCATTCAAGGCTATTAGGACCCACCTTGATGTTTCTAGGTGCGAAACATGCCGGATATTGGACTTGTTTGGTGTGTTTTGAGCCCTAGAGTCCATTGGACGGATTGGATTCTCAAGAAATGGGCCCCACCTGTGAGAACCTACAAGAAATCCATATTTTCAAAAAAGAAAAAAAGAAAAGGGATGCAGCAGCCGTAGGCGCTGCTGCTGTCAAAAGGCAGCAGGCAGTGCCTGCGTACTGGTGGGTGGACGGATGGGTGGACCCACGGGCCCAGCCGTGGGCCCCACCATGATGTATGTTGATTATCCACACCGTTCGTTAGGTGGGCCACCACCTAAGGTGGGCCCCCTCCAAATATGGGGCTGATCTGACGCTCAAGTGGCCCACATCACAAGAAACAATGTTAAATTGAACGTCTGCCATTGAAAACCTTTTTGGGTTGGCAGGGACGTTTTGGATCATTATAAAATTTATTTTTTTTTCCTCGTTATTCAGGTCTCTGTGACCTTAACAACAGATTGGATGAAAATAAATGTTACAGTGGGCCCCAAGTGGGACCCACCAAATGTATGATCTTATCACCGTCCATCCACTTATAGATGGGACGGGCTGGAGCTTTGATTAGCCACTGTGATGTATGTGTTTAATCCAAACCATCCACCCATCGTCAAGATGCGTGGACGGTGGGGCTTGCCCTGACATATGGGACCCACTTGGTATATGTGATTTGCATCCAGGCCGTTAGTACAGGGCCTGGACGCTGGTCCTATTAAAAGATATAATATTATATATGTATATGATGTGTGTACATGTATGTGGTGTCTCACATGTGGGACCCACCTGCTAAACAGATTGGTAGAGGCACCGCCGACCTAGCTGGTGCATTGACGTCTGGTCTGGTTATCCAAACAGTCTATCTACGTGGACCCCATCAGATGTATGTGTTATAACTGCACACCGTCCATCTATTTCATATCCAAGCCATCCGTCTGATGGACGGTGGACCTGCACACCAGCTATATATCTGCTATATTTATAGCAACAAATTCTGCGGCCCACACTATGATGTATCTGTCCACACCGTCCAAGTGTCTAGACGGTGGGGAAACCACAAATATCTGCTTGGTCTTAAGCCGTGGGCCACGTGTATGTGGGTACCCACCTGCGCTGTTTAAGGAGGCAGCTGCTGTATCATACAACAACTGTATTGACGTCAGCAAGGTCCGTAGGACCAGCTGATGTGTGGATTGCATCCACTCCATCCGTCCATATAAATGGGACCCACCGTATATGTGCTATATCCAAATCGTCCCTCCATTTTATATCCAAACTGTCCTTTTTTTTAGATCTACACCGTCCGTCTGATGGATAGTGGGTCAGCAGCCATGGGCCACACACAGACACACACACACGTAGAAACCACGTGATGCATGAGGTTTATCTCCCCACCATCCATTTTTGGACGACCAGCAGAATAGCTACTGTGTTGATGCAGTAGGTTGTGGGTCCCGTATGACGCATGCGTTGAATCCAAGCCAACCATCTGCTGGGCCCCACTAAATTTTTTGCTGTTGTATTTCACATTAGCAAGTGGGTTCTGATCATCTAGACCGTCTATCTACGTGGACCCCACACGCAGCAGTTGCTGCTCCACGATAGTAAGTTCTGTGGGTTTGGCACGAGGTACATGTTTTATATCCTATACCGTCCACACATATGGGGTCCACCATGATGTATTTATGGCATTTGGGCCATCCCGCAACGTTAGACGTGGTCCACCTGGCCTAATTATTTTATATCTGACGGTGGATACCTACCGTGATGTACATGTTTTGCCACCCGTTCAACTATTTGAGACCCATGCCATGTGCCTATTTTATCCTCACCGTCCATACATCAGGTGGACCACACTACAGAAACAGTGGTGAATTGAACGTCTGCAATTGAAACCCTTTTTGGGTTGGCACAGACATTTTGGGTCATTATAAAATTTATTTTTCCCCGTTATTCAGGTCTTTGTGACCTTATGATTAGATTAGATGGAGAATATCCATTATGGTGGGTCCTATCCTAATGTATGTATATTTGGCCCATTGGTGTGGCCCATGTGTTGAGGCCCACCTATATGTATATTTAGCCCATTGGTGTGGCCCATGTGTTGAGGCCCACCTATATGTATATTTGGCCCATTGGTGTGGCCCATATGTTGAGGCCCACCTGTGTGTATATTTGGCCCATTGGTGCAGCCCATGTGTTGAGGCCCACCTGTATATATATTTGGCCTATTGGTGCGACCCATGTTTGAGGCCCACCTGTATATATATTTGGCCCATTGGAGCAGCCCAATGTGATGTATATGCGTCCCGTCTTTGAGGCCCGCTGTTATGTGTATTCAACCCATGTGAAAGGCCCATCGTGATATATTTGAGGCCCACCTTGATGTGTATGAGGCCCGTTGTTGAGGCCCACCTTAATGTACTTTATGGCCCATCCGAGAGGCCCATTTTGATATACTTGTGGCCCATCATGATGTATCTTTGACTTAGGAACAGGGCCCACCTGTTGTGTGTTTTAAGGCCTAAGTGTAGGGCCCACATGTTATGTATTTGGAGCCCATGAGCAGGGCCCACCTGAGGTGTATAAATAAGGCTCATTGATTTGGCCCACTTATTGTATTTAAGGCCCATGGGTTGCGGGCCATTATGATGTACTAGGGCCCATGGGTCATGGCCCATTGAGATGTATACTCGGCCCATACGTCGCGGCCCATTGAGATGTGTTTCCGACCCATTTAGTGAGGCCATTGTGATATATTCTGGCTCATATGATGAGGCCCATTGTTATGTATTTCTAGCCCATATGGCATGGCTATTGTGATGCTTTGGAACCCATTTAATGAGGCCCATTATGATGTGCATTGGGCCCATGGAATGTGGTCATGCGATGAATCTGAGGCCGATGTGCAAGGCCCACTTGTTGTATATATATCCTTTGAATGAGGCCCAATGCGATGTACATTAGGCCTTTACGTGAGGCTATGGGCTCACCTTATGTTTGATGTTATATGGGCCACTGCTTGGGAGCAATGTTGGTTGAATGTCCACATTGATGGGCAATGACGGTTAGATGTCCTAATTGTGACCTTTCCTTAGGCCTTGTTAGGCCCATCCTCTTCGTGGGTTAACCCAAATAAGTGGGCCCCATTCACCATAAATGGATAGCATCGTGCTATCGGATTTGATATAACTACGGCCAAGGACCGATCATTATATTATGGTTGATCGGTTGATCATTTATGGACCTCGCTTTGTTGATCTACTGATTATCGGTGTCGATAATTCAGGCCGACGCTGATTATCGACCCTGATTACCGATTCTAACTTGTCGTGGCCGATTGTCAATTATCGATCACGGCCAATTACCGATTCTGATAGCCGATTGCCGATTATCGATCGGGGCTGATTATCGATCAAGGCCGATTACCGATTTTGAATTGTCATGGCCAATTGCCGATTCTGATTGTCGAGACCCAATGTGATGAACATGCGACCCGTATTTGAGGCCCGACGTGATGTGTATTCAGCTCGTGTCTAAGGCCTAATGTGATGTATATCGAGGCCTAGGTGATGAGGCCCACTGTGATGCATTTGAGGGTCGGGCAAAGGAGCCCATTGTGATGTATATTAGGCCCATGAGTAGGGCCCACCTGTTGTGTACATGTAACCCTTAAGTAAGGCCCATTATGTTGTGTATTAGGCCCTTGTGTGAGGTCGTGGGCCCATTATATGTTTGGATCTGTGAGGGTCACTCCTTGGGGCAATGTTGGTTAGATGCCCACATTGTCGAGGCCGATTGTTGATGCCGGTTATTGATACCGATTATGAGTATGTGACTGCATGGCATCAAGATCCATGCCCATACGCATCATTTGTATGTCTGTTATGAGATATGATTGATCATTGCATATGTCATAGTGTTGGTTGTTATGAGACTCCCTGATAGGTGAAGATTGTCTCACATGAGCGCACGGTTTGCGTAGGATTGATGCATGACTGGATTGTATGACTCATACATCTTGCATTGTGTGTTGTGATTACTGTATGCCCTAGCGACATCAGGGTCGTAGCCTCCACAGACTTATCGTGGATGGCCAGATGGGACACCGAAAATCTGTTCTATATGGGATGCTATAGATATCCCTGGGTAAAAGTCCCTAAACCCTCTTGGTTCCAGAGGTTGCTCCAACGTCTAGACCGAGTAGGTAGATGAGCGTCGAGTGCCGATTACCAGATGGCTACGCTCTCCACTGTGTCGTGGTCGGTTGGAAGGAGGTGTGGCTTTACCTGCCCGAGAGGAGGGGGCAATGCTAGGCTGAGTCTGACCAGCTCGAGGAATGGGTCCGCTATTGACGAGCCAGGCTGGATATTGGCAGGCGGATAGTGAGGTCTCTTCCACTCACCTTATTGCGCGCGATGGGGCGACAATCTGGTATGGAGTGTAATAGACCCCGGTGATTTCCCAGAGAGAAACTATACTGATATGTGGACTTATTGAGTAGGAGTGCATGATCATTCATTCACTACCCACTCGGGTTGGTGGTGCGCAACTAATTGTTGTGTACTTTCGTTATGGTAAAGATTTCAGTTGGGCGCGTGACTAACCTGAGATCAGGAGTTTACCACGTTGAGTCTGACTATCCAAATTTAGGTATGGGACTAGTTTGGATAGAAGTCCCTTGTGGTGGACCCCGTAGCCTGTGATACTACGTACTATCATCCCGACTTCACACCCAGCATGGTCCTTTCATTCGATTTGCATATTGCATTGCATCCTCGGCATCTGATATTTGGCTCTTCATGACTCCTTGTTGCATAGCTGTTATATATTGCATATTCTTCTATTGATTTACTTATGGACTTATCCGTACTTCCGCTTATTCTGTTATCGTATGATTTATGATCTTATTAGCATTTTTTCTTACTTGATAATTCATGATCTTATTAGTGTTTTTGCTTATTCAGAAATTGTATGGTTTATGGATTACAGGTTCTCCGGTATTATATGATTATGACATTGTATTAAATACTTGACACTTACCTTGTGCACACACTTACACCACCCTCTAAGCTTTCCATAAGCTTATGCACAATAGATGCGTGCAGGTGATGTTAGGTTGCAGCAGTGTTGAGCTTGGAGCGCGCAGTGGTCTTCTGGAGCTTGATTTTCTATTTATGTATTTCCCTTTCAGTGTTGTACTCAAACGATTATATTAGTGGATATGTGATGATGATGTTGCCTTTGTGAATTGGGTAATCTTGTGGTTATGCTTATTACTAGTTAAATGTACAAAAAAAAATCCTCCTTGTAGGATCCCAGGATCGAAATCTGGCAAATGAATGTTGGGAGCCGAGAATGGGGTACTGCGGAGGCTGTCGGCACCGGATCCGATGATCGGGATTCCTGTGAATCCGATTTTTCGGGTGTGGGGCGTGACAGCTTATGCATGATTGATGCATGCAGGAGATCCTAGGTTGGCGCCGTAGTAGTTGAGCTTGGATATGTGTTGAACCGAGGACCCAGTGTTGCTGATCTTCCTTCCTTTATCTCTTATCATCTGTTGTATTTCCTTTCAGCCATGTACTTGCAAAGCTCAAATTTATAGTGTATTTTATGATGTATGCCTTTGTTATTTCTGTGATATACTTGTTGTGATCATGGGTATGCTCGCATTGAAATGAATATACGGTTATGGAAATCCTCCTTGTAGGATCTCAAGATTGGAACCTGCCTCAAGAGCCGATAATGGGGTATTACGAAGGCTATTGCAGCCAGAACCGGCTACCGGGTTCCTTGTGAGTCCGATTACCGAGTCTAGGGTGTGACACCCCGTTTCATACATGTGGGGTGGGCCCCATGTCCAAAGTTTATGGACGGTTTGGCTAAAATACATCCGTAGAGGTGGGTCTTGCATAGATGAATGGTGTGGATATAATACATACCTCATGATCAGGCCCGCACAGCTACTGTCTAAGTAGATGGATAGTTTGGATATAACACATACAACGTGGTTGCCCACGTGACCTAGACGGTCTTGATGGCTCACATCCTCAAACAGGCCCTACCGTCCCACATGGATGGTGGGTGAATTACATTCATTAACGGGACTCACCGTCCCAGCACAACACACACCTCAGGTGGGACCCACCATCCTTGTTGTTAGATGGTGGAGTCACCACGCACAGGCCAAGGTGAGTCCACACATGTGTGAAAGTTCCGTGGCTTGTCAATTAACGTAAGTGTTGAGTTAGCCAGACTGCAGAACCTTATAGGAAGATCAATTCAAAGCATCTGCCTCAAATGGATGTGTGCAAGCTCGCCACAGGTAAATCTAAGCCTCACATCCCATGTCCCAAAACACCAGGTACTTAAAACCCTTAAAACAAGTTAGAATATCATAGAGTTTTTAAGTTAAGAAAAAAATTTTAAAATCAGAATATCTCTAAGTTTTCTTGCTTTGTCGATTTTATCGATACACATCTCGATATGATCGACCTGCACTGTCGATGTCCTCGATGACAAATTAATTCCATCGGAATGAGGACAAAAGTGTCTAGCAACCACATATATCTCTGGACGGATTTATTGATGTATCGATATACCTATTGATATCATCGATATTTAAATCTCGAGTCCATCGAAGGTGACTATATAATATCGACAGTCAGATCTTCGGTGCCCCTGTTTTCACTTAAGAATATCATATGTGCATTGATATATCAAAGCCCTCCCCAATACCATCGAAGTTCAAATCTCGATGACATCGGAAGGATCTCGATGATATCGGTCATGGGTGCGAAGATTTACAGTAAAATATTTCAGGATAGTTTATCTATGATCGAGGGTAACTCAATAGAATCGATATTCAAATATCGATGATATCGGTGCGGTTTTGATGGCATCGAACAGGGACAAAAACTATCCGGTAAGCTTAAATGAAAATTCCTTGGATTTATCGATGCCTCAACACAGCTATCGATATCATCGACATTCAAATTCTGATGATATTGAAGGTCCCTTGATTATTCTTATAAACCTGAAATATTTCAAAGCAAGTCTCTCTCATTTTTAAATGTCGAGGAATTGAACCTCACATCGATGAAATTAGAGTTTGAAATTCGATGACATCGACATGTCTTTCGATTCCCTCGACCAGCTAGCAATGGGCTTCAAAAGCATATGACATTTGAGTTTGTGTCATCGAGCGGACCGTCGATGCTATCAAGAGTATACGCTCAATGATATCGATCCAGCTCGATGATATTGAACTTTGTCATAAGTGTGACCGTTTTATATCCATTGGAACCTTTTACCTATATAAAGAGGACTTGTCTATTATTGCTGGTAGAGAAAGAAAAGAGTGCTTTTGAGTGTTTTACCTTAGATCATATACCCAAAGCCCTTTCTCTCATGAGAGTTCATCCTCCAATCCACCCTCATCTTTAATATTCAATAGAGTGGATTGGGGAATGAACTTTCACCTTTAAGGGTCCTCCATCTACTATCTTAATGTTAAATCATTAAGCTAGGATGCCTTGAATATATAGATAACTGGAATCACTCTATCTCTTTTATAGGAAAATATTTGAGAGTAGGATTCCATTATAACCTTGACCCAACCCGTCGCCATGCATTCGTATATCTTCTGAGTTACAGTTCAAGGGAGCAAAAGACTCTTCATCAACAAAGGAGGAGATCTTCAACAACGAGCTATAGGGGGACTTATCTACTTATCTGTAAGTTATCAGAGTCCAGAGGACCCTTTGATCATTCCTTTGTAGGATTAGGTCTAAGGTGTTTCTCACCCTTGCAAGTCCTCTAGGAGGCCTCTAACGAGAGTGTACGTAGTGGGTGTGTTTTGTTGACCCTTGATCTGTGGAGATCATAAACAGTTAGGGTCTTATGGAAGATCCTTAGCCATTGTGCCTAAAAGTGGGTGCGTTATATTGACCCTTGCTCGTCAGTGCATAAGCAGTGAGGTTCCTTGTGTGGATCCTTAGCCAGTGTGCCTAAAACAGGGTGTTATGTGTTAACACTTGCTCAGGAAGCATAAACAGTCAGCCTAGATATAGGTTGTAAAGGTTGAAGGTGAACTTAATTTAAAACCTTAGATTTGAGGTGAACCGCTATGAAACCTCCTTAGTAAAATCTGGTACACTCAAGGGTTGAGTATGGTTACCAAGAGTGGAGTAGACAAGTAGTTGAACTACTATAAAAATGACTGTGTTTGAGATTGTTATTCTTTTGTTTGTGTAATTTACTTTAATATTTTTATATCTGAATATCTGAGATCACACCTCACACACATACATAGTCATATTCGTCATAAACTAGTTTGCATATTGTTCACTTCCTAAAATAGTTTGTGATTGGATCCTCTGTCGGGCTTGGAAGCTAGTAGCGTTACTTTTGAGTAATCCTAATATGTGCTTATTATTAGGATTAGTGTAATAGGATTTTAAATAAACCATAAAAACTTTAAAAAGTCTTATTCACCCCCCTTTAGGACATATTGACATATTCCTACTTCAACTAAAGCCGTCTTCAGTGCTACTTCAATTGGTATTAGAGCGGGTCTCTCTTTTAGGGCTTCACCACCTAGAGAGTCATCTTGACTGAAGTTAGGAATATGGCCAAAGGAGATGGCTCATCATTCACTAGGCCTCCAGTATTTGATGGCTCAAATTATGCATACTGGAAGGATAGGATGCACGACTTTCTGAGATCTTTGGATCTTGATGTTTGGGATATAGTTGAAAGTGGATATGTGCCACCATCTAAATAAATTGTACTTGATAGTGGCACAACCATCACAAAACTCAAACCCAAAGAAAATTGGATGACATTCGATAAAGAAAAACAGACTACTAAAGCAAAAGCTATGAACGCCATCTACAGTGCCATGTCCCAAGACATCTTCAATCAAATAAGTATTTGTCAGACATCCAAAGAAGCATGTGATCTATTGGAAACAACCCATGAAGGCACAAGCACTGTGAAGAGATCTAAACTACAACTACTGACCTCACAGTTCGAAAGTCTCAGAATGGAAGAGCATGAGACTTTTATGGAGTTTTTCACAAAGTTAAATATCATCTGTAACTCCATGGGTGGATTGGGAGAAAAAGTTCTGATACCAAAAATTTGCAGGAAAATTCTAAGATCCCTACCAGAACGATTTAATCCCAAAGTAACAATAATTAAAGAATGTAGAAATATAAATGAAATGAAAGTAGAAGAACTGGTAGGTTCCCTACAAACTTTTGAACTACACTTTAAACAAATCCTTAAATCCAAAACAACTGTCCTAAAAACATCAAAGAAAATAACAAAGGAGGACAGTGGAAGTGAAAAAGAAGATGAAGATAAGGAAGTGTCTTTGTTGGCTCAACGATTTAGGAAATTCTTTCAGAAGAATCGTGGTCGTCCCTCTAGAGAAAGAAAGGTGGACAATAGACCTTCTGCAGGTAAATTTGGTAAAAGACCAAAGAACCACAATGTTATGCCTGTCAAAAGTATGGACACCTGTCTACTAATTACACAAACAGAAAAACTAAGGGTAAGGTGATGGCTGCCACAAGGGATGATACGGAAGAGTCAAACTCAGAATCTAGTGACTCAGAGAGTGATGGAGATCAGAAATATTTAAAAATCCTTATGTTCTCCACTACTCCAATCATTCCCAGAGAATCTGAGAATGAAACAGAACCACAAGCCACTGAATCATTTCCATCAGACAATTAAGAAACTGAAATAGAAGAAGAACAGAATAAACTACAAGATGCCTACAATCAACAGTACATTCATAGCATCAAAGTTATTAAAAGACTTGGAATATCTGAAAATAAAAAGGAATTGCCAAAAAAAGATTTGGATAAAACTCTGGAAATTAATACACACCTAATCAATGATTTATAGCAATATCACTCAGATAATGATGGACTTGAAAGAATTAAGACCTTCCTTAAATCCGAGTCTGAAAAAATTAAACAAACAAGTTAAGCAATTAAAAGACAAAAACATGCTCCTTCAAAATGAAAATCATACACTCCTATTTGATTTAGAAGAATTCAGAAAAATCGCTAAGCTAAACAATAAGTTTTCACATCTAGTGAGAAGTTAGAAAAACTCTTAGGTATGGGAAAACATGGAAAGGAGAAAAGCGGCTTAGGATATGATAAAACAACGACTGGATATATAACTGAAAGAACTACTGCTTCAGGTAGAAATAAAAGAATTACTCCAGTGTGTCATTTATGTGGTGATTCGGGTCATTATAAGATTGAATGCTTGTCTCCTAGGACTCAACATCACTCTGGTCAGAATCATATTGGAAAATTCAAACCTACCAAAGAAGTGCAAAATGTCTTGAGTCAACCTAGAAATATGAATAAAAGAGATTCACATCCCCCACCACCTAAAATGACTAACTAAGAGCAATTAAATCAAGTTATCAAATTAAACAAGAAAACAATATCTACCACTGTTAAAAATCCTGTCACAAAATGGGTCCCAAAAGAAAAGAAGAATTGTCTGGTTACTCATTCAAACCATATGTCAGGCAATGAAACTAAGTGGTATCTGGATAGCGGATGTTCAAGACATGTCATAGGTGACAAATCCCTCTTTACAAATTATTCAGATCTTAATCATGGGATAGTCACCTATGGAGACGGAAGCCCGCTAAGGTAATCGGACAGGGAATCATTAAGGGAATCCAGTTGCTCAAAAATGAGAATGCCTTTTGCATAAAAGGATTAATACACAATCTTTTAAGCATTTCTCAAATTTGTGACAATGAGCATGTGGTTGCATTCTATAAAGACAAATGCAAAATCCTGGACTTCTTAGGAAAATCAGTGATGAAGGGTTCTCGCACAAATAACTACTACTATGTCATCAAAGGTAAGGGAAAGGATAATCCCTGTGCCTAGAAATATTGAGCATAGAAAAATAAGTCCAGGTAATGCATCAAGATCTGGATATTTTTGCTAAAATGATGCAATTTTGTCGAGCTTTTAATGATATATCTAATGTTTCTCACCTCAATTTTTTTTTGTCCATAAACATCTTAATATTTATAATTTTAATTTGTACAAATACTTGTAGAAAATTCTGCTTCTATATTGTTGATTTATAGATATACTAAAAGTATACATGAAGGATTGTCTGAATGTTGAACATTGAAAACATTCACCTTTGATATACTTGTCGATACATCGAGTGAGCATTTTGATTAACATTGACCAAGAATCGATACCATCGACGACCTCTTGTGAAGTTGAATCGTCGAGTCAATTGGTCTACCCTCTAATCTTCATTAAAAATATCAAATAGGGTTCCCCGATGTCATCAAAACGATGTTCGATGATATCGATGATTACTGTTAAATTAAAGACGTGTGAACAGAAAAAAGAGACTCACTGTTTGATCTCAGAATGGGACTACAATTTCTCATAACAGTTTTTGTTTCCAAAGTAAAAATGTCTAAAGGAGTGGCTCTTCCACAACGGTTCTCAATGGAAATAAAGAAAGGTAAGAAGAGTATAGCTGCTCCATTTTTCAACTTGGTGGTAGAACGAACTATTTAGAGGAAATGCATTGAACCCTTTGGGATTCTTGGTCTCTTAGAGCTAATTGGTTGGGGAAATATCATGAATTTTGGTGGTGGATTTCAACATAATCTGGTGCATCAGTTTTTGAGTTTAATCTACAATGTTAAAAATAATCCCCCAATCATTTTAGTCACTGTCATAAATCGGACTGAGCACATCATCCCTAGACTGATAAACCGATAAATTGGGGTAGAGGTCACTAGGATACCTGTATCAGAACGAAATATGAATGGTCTTGGTGTACGGGGTGAAGTTACTCGAGCACTATGTGATGGTGCTACTATACCGAGAAATGCAAAGAGTATTCTTCATGTTAAATACCTCAATCCTACATACAAAATCCTTCACAGCATTTTCAGCACAAATTGTCTATCCTTGTGAAGTCTTTAGGAATAAGCTTTCTCCATACATTTTAAATATTTTGTATGATGTTAATCTCAGCATTCACATCTGCCTACCCACTTTTATTCTTCAATAATTAATTCGGGTGTCCTCAGATGAATCCATCACTACACTTCCATTCCCATGTCTGGTGTCCAAGCTATCACGACAATTTGGGCTGCCTCCTACTAACAATCCCTCACACCCGTGCGCTTGGTTTAATCATGAAGACATCTGCAATGTCGTTGCCAACACATCTCATGGTGGAATAATCGATTCAAGCTCAAACAAAGGCTATCCTATGCACTGCCCTGTCTCTGTTGAAAACATTCAGGTTGTCACCAATCGAGACACTTTACAAGATCTTCTTGATAGACAATCCCACATAATGAAATGGCTGGACGAGTGTGAAGTCTGTCTATTGGAGATCAAAACCATGCTGACGACTCTGCAACATGATACACAACAAATTTTGAATGTCTTACCAGCACAGTAAAAGTTTTTTTTATCTATAGTATGCCCAATGCATCACAAACTTGGATTCTCCCTAAAATGCTTAGGGCATAAATATCTTTTTGAATGCTCTTCACTCATACATAGGTGTGATGCATTACTAACTTATAAAGTTCAAAAGTTTTTTTGTAATAACCTCTAAGTAACACTTAGTCTTTGATGATTTTCTATTCTACTACTGCCGAACTGGGACAGTTCGTGTTTTTGATCATTCTGAATTTGGCTGGATATAACTCACATTTTTTTACTGCCATGACTATGAATTAAGATCCCCTGGTTTATCTAGTTTCTGATATGGGATGCATGTGATGCTTTTGATGATTATTTTATCTGCTTCTATCACTGCTTTAATTGATTTAATATGCATCCATAGTCTCTGAAAATGATGTCTGCTTAAAACTGATTTAATCGTTATACATCTATATATACCTGCTCTCTGAATGTTGGTTCTCCCATGATGCTTAAACTTCAGTCAATATCTACTATAATGCAATCTTTGATTGAAAAAAGGGGGGAGAACGATTCAAACACTCGGTCAGGAAATGTATATCTGCTTCAGTATGGTGTTGCAGGTGTTAGGGGGAGCAGCTGCACCAAACGAGGGGGAGTTTATGGTCAGGGGGAGCAGCTATACTAACTTGTGTGTATGGTTTCATTAGACAATATACAATTGTGTAAATTACATATATACACAATTTAGGATGTGTTTGTCTAGATGTTGGTCAAGGGTGTTTTGGTATTTTTTCACATAATTGACAAAGAGGGAGATTGAAAGTGCCCTGGTTTGTCAATTAGCGTGAGTGTTGAGTCAGCCAGATTGCAGAGCCTCATAAGAAGATCAATTCAAAGCATCTGCCTCAACCAGATGTGTGCAAGCTAGCCACAGGTAAATCTAAGCCTCACATCCCATGTCTCAAAACACCATGTACTTAAACCCTTAAAATAAGTTAGAACATCATAGGATTTTAAAGTTAAGAAAACTTTTTCAAAATCAAAAAATCTCTAAGTTTTCTTGCTTTATCATCGATGTCCTCAATGATAAATCGATTCCATTGGAATGAGGGAAAAAGTGTCCAGCAACCATATATATCTTTGGATGGATTTATCAACGTATCCATATACCTATTGATATCATCGATATTTGAATCTCGAGTCCATCGAAGGTGACTCGATATTATTCATAGGCAGATCTCTGGTACCCTTTTTTTCACTTAAGAATATCATATGTGCATCGATATATCGAAGCCTTCCTCGATACCTTCAAAGTTCAAATCTTGATGACATCGAAAGGATCTTGATGATATCGGTCATGGGTGTGAAGATTTTCAGCAAAATATTTCAGGATAGCTTATCTATGATTGAGGGTCACTCAATAGAATCGATATTCAAATATTGGTGATATCGATACAGTTTTAATGGCATCGAACAGGGACAGAAACTCTCCTGCAAGCTTAAATAAAAATTCCTTGGATTTATCGATGCCTTGACACAGTTATCAATATCATCAATATTTAAATTTCGATAATATCGAAGGTCCCTTAATCATTCTTGTAAACCTGAAATATTTCATAGTAAGTCTCTCTCATTTTCAAATGTTAAAGAATCGAATCTCACATCGATGAAATAAGAGTTCAAAATCCAATGACATCGACACGTGTTTCGATTCCCTCGACCAGCTGGAAATAGGTTTCAAAAGCGTATGACATTTAAGTTTGTGTCATCGAATGGACTATCAATGTTATCGAGAGTATACGCTCGATGATATCGAACTCTGTCATAAATGTGACCATTTTATATCTGTTGGAACCTTTTGCCTATATAAAGAGGACTTGTATATTATTGCTGGTAGAGAAAGAAAAGAGTGCTTTTGAGTGTTTTACCTTAGATCATATACCCAAAGCCCTTTCTCTCATGGGAGTTCATCCTCCAATCCACCCTCATCATTGATATTCAATGGAGTGGATTCGGGAATGAACTTCCACATTCAAGGGTCCTCCAGCTACTACCTTAATGGTAAATCATTAAACTAGGATGCCTCGAATGCATAGATGATTGGAATCACTCTATCTCCTTTATAGAAATATATTTGAGAGTAGGATTCCATCATAACCTTAACCCAACCTGTCACCATATATTGATATATCTTCTGAGTTGTGCTTCAAGAGAGCAGAAGACTCTTCATCAACAAAGGAGGAGATCTTCAACAACGAGCTAAAGAGGGACTCATCTACTTATCTGTAAGTTATCAGAGTCTAGAGGACCCTTTGATCATTCCTTTGTAGGATTAGGTCTAAGGTATTTTTCACCCTTGCAAGTCCTCTAGGAGGCCTCCAGCAGGAGTGTGCATAGTGGGTGCATTATGTTGACCCTTGCTTTGTGGAGAGCATAAAAAGTTATAGTCTTGTGGAAGATCCTTGGCCAGTGTGCCTAAAAGTGCATGCGTTGTGTTGTTCTTTGTGTGGATCCTTGGCCAGTGTGTCTAAAACCGGGTGCTATGTGTTGATCCTTGCTTAGGGAGCATAAACAGTCAGCCTTAGTGTAGGTTGTAATGGATGAAGGTGAACCTAATTTAAAACCTTAGGTTTGAGGTGAACCGCTGTGAAACCTCCTTAGTGAAATCCGGTACCCTCAAGGGTTGAGTGCGGTTATCAGGAGTGGAGTAGACAAGTAGTCAAACCACTATAAAAATAACAATGTTTGAGATTTCTATTCTTTTGTTTGTGTGATTTACTTTAATATTTTTATATCTGAATATCTGAGATCACACCTCACACACATACACGGTCATATCCGTCATAAACTAGTTTGCATATTGTTTACTTCTTAAAATAGTTTGTGATTGGATCTTCTATCGGGCTTGGAAGCTAGTAGAGTTACTTTTCAGTAATCCTAATATGTGCTTGTTGTTAGCATTAGTGTAATAGGATTTTAAATAAACCATAAAAACTTTAAAAAGTCCTATTTACCCCCCTCTAGGACATATTGGCATATTGTTACTTCAACTAAAGTGGTCTTCACCGCTATTTCAGTGTGGCCCACTAGCAGATGGATCAAGGTGATATTTGTATTTTCTCTTTGTCCAAAGCCTACTGGATGACATAGTGATGGACGGCTTGGATGAAACACTTATGGCGGGCTTGCTGGCCCTGGACAGCCGGGATCACATAGGGAAAGGAGAGAGAGAGAGAGAGAGAGAGAGAGAGAGAGAGAGAGAGAGAGAGAGAGAGAGAGAGAGAGAGAGAGAAATCGTGATAGAGGGGAGGGACCCCACTACTATGGGCCCTCCATTTCTTACAATGCATAAATCAAATGGGTCCGACCACATGTGGACCCTCAAATCATCAAGATCAATGGTAGGAATCCTAGATCACCCACCAATTGGCATTCTTCTTTAGATCATTAGAATGATAATATCCTAAGCTCCTTCTTTAATGGAAGCTAATGAAGATTGAATGGTAGAGATAAGAGTTTTTGTGGTACGGAAGTCAACCACACTTGGCTCTATCTCTATGGGAATTACTTGGACGATTGCTCTCCTTAGGAGCTTGAGAGTGAAGAGAGAAAATGAGAGAGAGAGAGAGAGAGAAGTGATGGGATGAAAAGGGATGGAGGGAATGGGTAGTGTAAGAGAGGGATGGGTGTGTGTAAGAGGGAGTTGACTTATGGGGGGTGATGTGGCATGGGGTATGGGTTGCTTGTCTTTGTTGGTAAGAAAGGAATGGAAGAGGCACGGGTTGTGTACTTTCTTGTACTTGATTGATTGATATGATGGGTTGTAGAGATTCTCTCAGAATTCACAACGCACAGTGTTTTCTTCGAAATAAATGCAAGCCCACAACTTCTAGCCTAGGTATTACATCAGCGCGTGAGACACGACGTTGAAACCATGGTTGCTAGGGTACAAGTTTCAAGTCGAGCCGACTCAGATCTTTAGGATGCGACTTAGGGTCATGCGCAAACATTGATTATAGGTCGGGGTTGCCGGAATTCGACTAGGAGGATCGCGGGAGTCTACGGAATGATACGGACTAAGATACGGGCCTTACACTCAACCTCTCAAATGAACCTTTCTTTTTAAGGAGGGTGTAGTAAGAGGAGTTCTACTATAACTTAAACATTAACTAAAAGACACCCTACATACAACTGAGAGAGAGGATTTTGGAGAACTTAGATTCAGTAAATTTGTTGTTTTTCTTTCATTATTTTTATGCATTTAATGTAATTTTACTCGATTTATGTAATGAACGGTATGCATTGGCTACACGTTCAATACATTAATTTGTGGGTAAATACAATGTAAAGATAATAAAAGTCTAAAATTACATGCAAAGTTTCTTATCGTAAAGATTAATTGGTGTGCATCTAGTCGAATCATATTAGATCTGTACAGATCATTTGATTCTTAAAGCCATAATATATAAGGGGCCTAATTTCTAGATCGATCTGACCATCGGACGGGCCAAACTAGTTAGATCTAGAAGTATTTAATAAGGAAAGCTCAGATTTCTACACAAGTGTTAGTATCACTTGGTATAGAAGGTCGAGATGGGCCATCAGTGTATGTGTGGTTAGATCCACACCATTTATCCAATGTGTAGAGTCAAAATATGGCATGACCTCAAGAATCTAGATGATCCAATCATCTAATGAGCTACTCCGATAAATCAGTTGTCATTTAATTTTAGAATCTATATTAAATAAGCATATAAATGATTCAGATTAGTATATCCATGAGTCTTCTCTGGTGTTTGACCAAGGAGTAAGCAATGATGGGTGTAAATATGTCTAAATTGGATAAATTTTGTCCAACGATCAATGTAGCTTAAAGTGTATTTTCTTGATTTGACGGCATCAATCGATAGTTGTCTAAATAGAAATTTTAAATATCTGAATTTTAATATTTAAATTCATTGAACATATTATTTCAATTATTTGATCATTTAGAGTTTAGCCACCTTAGATGTTAATCAAAAGTGGGCTCCACTATATAATATAACAGATGAATAACATTGTTGTGGATATAATTAATAGGTAAAGTTGTACACGAGCCAAACTAGCTCAAAAAGCTTACTTGGCTTGGCTCGATCTAGCTCGAGTTAACTTGGCTTAAACGATGATTCGAGGCGAGCCAAGCTTCATATGATCCAGCTTGTTTTGAAAACGAGCCAAGTTGGATCATAATGGAACTTGATTCGACTCGACTCAAACTCGTCTTGGCTCGACTCGAATATGTGTGTGTGTGTGTAATTTTAAAAAATAAAACTTAAACCCTACCCAACCTGTCTGTCCATTTCTTATCGTTTCCCTTTCTTACCCAACTCGCCACACCTGAGCTCTAGTCTCTCTCTCTCTCTCTCTCTCTCTCTCTCTCTCTCTCTCTCTCTCTCTCTCTCTCTCTCTCTCTCACCAATAACAAGGTACCTTTATTGCTTTATCTAATATTATATATTATTAATTGAATATTTGATTTGAGAGTTGGGTCCGGTGCTGGTTGGGTCAATTAGGTAGGGTGGTTAGGTTGAATCGGGTGTGGTTTGGGTTGGGTTGTTCGATTGAGTCAGGTGCAGGTTGGGTGTTGGATTTGGTTGGGTTGGGAGCAAGCTCGACTCAACTCAAGGTAAGCTCACCTCAACTCAATCCACTAGCTCAACTCAAAAATTTTGGCAAACAAGTCAAGCTCCAATGATAAGCTCAAGGCGGATCTCGAGCTTGAGCTCGAACTAGATGAGAGCACGGACGAGTTAAGCCAAACTTGGCCCACCTAGAATTTTTGAATTCAAACAAGCCTAGTTACATTGTGAATTTATACTATTAGACTCAAGTGAGTAACTGTAAGCCCCGTATCCTAGACCGTACCGTTCCGTAGACTTCCGCGGTCTTTTCGGTCGAATTCTAGCAACCTTCAACCCTTAACTGGCATTTTCGCGCGACCTTAATTCATACACCGTCAACTCGAGTTGACTCAACCAAAGACTTGTACCCTAGCGACCGCGCTGTCGCCGCAGTTCCGATGCTGCGACTCGCACACCGATCCGATACTCTGACCAAGAAATGTGGGCCAACGTTCTGTGCGAGGAAAACGCCGCGCATGCAAATTTTGAGAGAATCTCTACAACTTGTCACATCAATCAATCCCATCATGTTAAGTATATGTCAAGTACACATTACCTTTCACCCATTCCCAAGCAACCCCTCAAAGTCAAAAAATTTCTTACAAGCCCATACTTTCTTACACCAAAAACCACAAAAGTCAAAAAGTCTCTTACACCCATCACTCACCACATCCATCACCCATCACTCTGTCTCTCCCTTTACAAGTCTCTCTCTCTCATTTTCAAACTCATTCCTGAGCAAGAGAGAATACTCCATACGTCCAAGCCCCTCCAAGCCTTCCAAGTAACAAGTGTGGCCCACTTCTCCACCCTCTTATCTCCCATCTCAACCATCCAAACTCCATCTCCTCCGTTGGAATCAAAGCTAAGGAGCAAAGAAAGCCAAGGGAGTAAGAAGATCAAGCAGTGGGTGCTTTGATAGAGTAGTTTTCATATTTTTTAAGATGGGCCAAGTGAGACCAACCGATCAATGGTTTGGATCTCACTTGGGACCTTAAGATGTGGCCAATGACCCACTTTGATCATCATGATCATTTCATGATGGGGCCAATCTCCATGGACCCCATCATGATGTTTATTTCCTTACATTAAATAGGTCATCTAGACCGTCCATATTGCTGGGGAAAGAATCTCCACCGTTGATTTTCGATTTTGATGGACCTATGTATAGAGACCCACTTGATGTATGATTGATTGCAAGGGAGGGCCCATAATGTCGGGGTCCCTCCATCACACGTGTCCCACTCTCTCTTTCTCTCTCTCTCCCTCTCTTTTTATTTTTTCTTTTCTTGTGTTAATATACTCATGTGGCCCATCAAGATGGACCCCACCATGGGGCAAGTATTTTATCCAAGCCAATTATAAGTGGGGCCCACTTTAAATGTGTTGTACCCACACCATCCATCATTTGGTGGCACACCTAAGCAGGGCCCACCTCAATGCTTGTGCAACTCCAAACCATCTAGCGTCCAGGGACGCTGGACAAAGGGGAAAACATAAATATTAGCTTGTTTCCAACCTTATGCGGTGGCCCACTCATATAGGCCCCACCTTGATGTATATATTCAATCCACGCCGTTCATTCCTTTCCTAAGCTCATTTTAGGCGTTGAGTCGAAAGATGGGGCCAATTCGACTTTCGGATGGGCCATAGCATAGGAAACTGTGGTGGTTACCATTGAAAAATTGTCTGTTGTGTCTATTCACCAAAATATATGCAATATTGGGCTTGTTTGGTTTGTATTAAGCCATGGGACCCAACGGTTGAGTTGGATTCACCTGATACGGGCCCCATTGAGGAAAAACCCTAGAAACCCCCCCCCCCCCCCCCCCCCCTCCCCTCTCCCCCAAAAAATAATAATAATAATAATAATAATATAATCAGCAGGTCGCTGCTGCTGCCAAAGGCACAGGCAGCGTCTGCTGCGCATGGGTGTGCGGGCGGACAGCAGACCCACGACTCCAGCCGTGGGCCCCACCATGATGTGTATTTTTCATCTAACCCATTCATTTGGTAGGCCCCCTCCTGAGGTAGGCCCCCTCTAAATATCAGGCTGATCTGAGCCTCAGGTGACCCATGTCATATGAAATAGTGGGATTGAACCGTCTGCTTTTGAAACCCTTTTATGGGCCATAGAAGTTTTGAATCAATATGAAATTTGTTTTTTTCCTCCTCATCTAGGTATCTGTGATCGTATGAAGGGTTTTGATGGCAGAAATACATTATGGTGGGCCACACACGTGGAACCCACCATTGATGTATGTGTTTACCACACCGTCCACGGCTGTGGACGGTGGAACCCACCATGATATATTTGTTTTATTCACACCGTCCAGCGGACGATGGAGCCCACGATAATGCATGTGTTTCTATTCACATTGTCCAATGACTGTGGGACCCACCATGATGCGTGTGCTGCATCCAAACCATCCATCCACTTGGAAAGCTCATTTTATGGTTTGAGATTAAGAATGAGTCAGATCAAAGGTTCAAGTGAACCCCACCATCTAGGTGGACCGTGACATCCACCATTCAAAACTTTTAAGGGCCAACTGTGATGTATAAAGGACCATGTGTAGGGCCCACCTGTTGCATATTTATGACCCATTTAGAAGGCCCATTGTAATGTATTAGGGCCCATGGATTGAGGCCCATCTTGATTTAATTGTGACCATCCTTTGAGGCCCACCTTGGCATTTATAAGGCCCATGATATGGGGCTCATATTGATGTAATCATGGCTGTTGGTGTGGCCCATCTGATATATATATATATAAGGCCCATGTTACAAGGCCCATTTTGATGCATTCTATGGCCCATGGGTTATGGCCCATTGCAATGTACATAAGGCCCATTGGTGCGGCCCATTGATGTGGCCCACTTGATGAATATAAGGCCCATATGATATGGCCCATTTAATGTATTTAAAGCCCAATGAGATGTACCTAAGGTCCATTGCAATGTGTGATCCCAACATGGTTCATGTGATGATGTTTATGACGGGTTATGCCTTGGGAGCAATGATGGTTTGACGTTCACATTGCAAGTATAATGTTGGTTAAATGTCCATATTACAAGTCTCCCTAGGGCCCATTGATAAGCCCGTACTTATTGTATGTAGGCCGTATAGTCCATCTGCGTTGTAAGGATAGTGCATTACTATATAACATGTATAGTATAGTTCCATAACTCATGATCATACTCATCATATGTATGCTTGATATGAGAAGTGACTAATCATAAAATATGCCTTCGGACATATTGTTTAAGGGCTCCCAGATAGGTGGTGTTTCCCTACATGAGCGCACGATACGCGCAGGATTACTGCATGACTGGATAGTGTGATTCATGCATTCACATTGTGTGACATGGTTACCGTACGCCCTAGCGACATCAGGGTCGTAGCCTCCACAAGCGTATCGTGGTTGGCAGGATTGGATACCAAAAATCTTGTTCTACATGGGATGCTATAGATATCCCTAGGTGAAAGTCCTTAAACATTTATGGTACTAAGACGTTACTCCAACGTCTAAACCGAGTGGGTGCATGAGCGTCGAGTGCTGATTACCAGACGGCCGCGCTTCCACTGTGTCGTGGTCAGTTAGAAGGGAGTGCGACCTTATCTATCTGAGTGGAGGGGGCAAAGCTAAGTTGAGTGTGACCAACTTGAGGAATGGGTCCTCTATCAACAAGTCGAGCCCGATATTGGCAGAAAGATAGTGAGGTCTCTTTCACTTACCTTATTACGCGCGATGGGTCGGCGATCTGGTTTAGAGTGTACTAGACCCCTATGATATTCCAGATTTAAGTTGTATTGATATGTGGACTTAGATGAGGATTTGTAATCTTAACTTACATCTTGCATCGCATGGCCTTGGTATGGCCGACATCATTCATGTCTTGCATTGCATAGCCTTAGTACGGCTAATGGTATTCATGGATTCATCAGTATGTTCCGCATTACTTTGATACTACATAACTGCATTACCACCTTACATACACACTTTCACCACCCTCTAAGCTTTCTATAAGCCTTTGCACGACCGTTACGTGCAGGTGATGTTAGATCGCAGCAGCGCTAAGGCTTGAGCACATGGCAGATTATTTTGGAGCTTTTGATCTATCATCATTGTATTTTCCTTTATGCTCATTGTACTTGTAAAGTTTTTTATTATAGTGAAAATGTAATGGAGTTTTTGGTTGTTGTTTGTGGGTTATGCCTTTAGTTATGCTTATTACGAATCAAACTGATGTTGAAAATCCTCCTCGTAGCATCCCAAGATCGGAACCTAACTGTAATACCCTGAAAATCGGGAGTCGTGTATAAACTCAACTCCCGAGTTCCAGACCGTCACTTATGCAACAAAAATGATTATGATTCAATGTTGTCTGAGTTAAAGCATTCACATGAGCAAAAGTATACCAAAACTGCAATTCATACTCCAGATTCAGTGATAAAAGCAAGCGGAAGACTAAAAGATATACATATCACTGTATGGAAAATAAAATAGATCTCAACTTCTCCAAAGTATGAATACATCTTTGAGTCTCATATACATGTAAATAACAGAAATCAAATGTCAAAATAGTCCCACTGAAAAGTCCCGTCAATCCAGGCCACCTAAGCAAAGCCGTCGTGGTACTGCATATATGAGAACTCGTCCTGGTCCTCATCATAGTCCGGCTCTGCCTCCTGAATCGCAGCCTCACCTGCATCTAAGACAGGATCTAATGGGTGTTACAAACACCATCCCGTAACGTGAGAGTGAGTAGCTAACTCAGTGGAATAATAGAGCAAGGATTAGCATGTTCTCAAATCAATCATGCCATAATAGTAAAGCAGTAAATCAAACATTCCTAATACTGTTGTTAATGTAGTATGACATGACATGATGGATGCCCTCACCGACGTTCTCCCTCATACGGCACCATCTTATGCCCGCAGCATGCTTGCGTACCGCTCAGTGCTCCACATCTTCTAGGCACATGTAATATGATGGTGATATGATTGTCGAGTTATTATTAGTCCATTCAAATAGCAGGATTGGAAAACTAAGGTACTTCCCTTATATCAATCCCAACACAGATCCTGTCTAGGGTCGTCACTTCTAGTAATCTCATACGATGTATATTTTGTAGGTCGCTGCAAGGGCTGTCAGGGCTGTTGCTCGCACTCGTTGCACCGCTCCCCCATCACCTTATCAATACAAGCCTACTGTACTCTCACTACTACGGAAGGGTCGTCGCCTCCCGTAGACTCAGAATACGCTCGCGGTCACTACAAAGGACTCGTCGCCTGATCAGTGTAGGCCGACAGCAAGAATATAGTGTCCCATACTACCATAATCTGCTCACGAGTCATAGGTGCTCACTGGTCACTACGGGGAGGTTTGTGGCCCCAGCGTAGGCCGACAGCTCGACCACGGTGTCCCATACCACCATGCCCGGCTCATGAGTCTTTATGGATCAAGGTACCACGGTTAAAAGGGTTTACAGTGGTAAGTTCAGTATCCTAGGTTCAAGAAGTTATGACTCATACAGGGTGAACATACAATGGTCAGTCGGGTTACTTGACGGGCTCGACTAACACGAGTGCATCTTAAGTCGAATGACATGAAGTGCGTAAAACACCTCGTGTGGCCTAACCACTGCCGCCAACTCTAAAACACGGCTCGCGTTCATCGACACGTCGTTCATGGCAAAGATAAGCCAACCACGACTTTACTCGATTGCCGACTGCTTGGACTAGGTATAGTCCCAAACAATTATGAATCCACATCAGCAATCATATAAGAGTATTGGAAACGAAATACAACAATGTGAGCATGTTAACACATGTTATAACATACAACTTAAGTAAATCATCAAGCACATGCATTTCATACACATAATGAAATCATGCATATAGCTAACATGTAGGAAATCATTTACATCAGCATATTAATTGAGAATTCAATCTCAAACTAATTCATAACACCATTTAATTCAATACATACTAGTACAAGCATTTATACAAACACTTAAACTACACACTTAAGTCTACATATAGTATGTCGACTTAAAGTGTGCATTTAGGCAAATCTCTTCACCAAACTAATTATGCACGCATTCCTAGTATCCTAATGCGACAAGAAACCATGTCAATCACATCAGCAAAATATGGATGAAAACAGTATTTCCTACAAATGACTAAAATGCCCTAAATCTCATATTTTTCATCTGCTTACGAAACATGAAACGGACAGCATGTTGTACATGTCAAACGGCGTTGCCGTCGATAATCTACTATTAAACGACATTGAAAGCGTTGGAAACAGTCAATCAAAGCATCTAAAATCTGCACCTTTTTCTCCTATAGGTGTATTGATTCGAACGGAGCGTATACGCTTCGTCTACGGCGAACTGGGAACCTAATACGCAAGATCCATAAGCTAACATGCTAAGAAAATGAGGGAACAGTAAATCAGAAAGTGTTTCGGGTGTTTTCTTACCTAAAAATGCGGTGAAATCACCGAAAAAGTGATTGAATTGCGTGGCTTAAACGCGTGCAGCAGGTAGTACAGCAGCAGGAAAAACTCTCCCACCTTCTCTCACAAACTCTCACTTTCTCTCTTACTCTTGCTAGGGTTTCTAGCAAATTCGGATGGGTGAGAGGAGTGAGGGTTTAAGCCCCTTTTATAACCTAAAACTCGCCCAAAACAGGCTTGGGAACAATGTTTACTTGATACCTAACCAAATCGGGGCTGTTTCGGTCCAAAAAGATATTTCTGGTGATCCCCTGACCGAACGCGATCGGACTTAAGTTCATGCACGTCGGATGTCGCTCACATCCCATTTTCAGACCAGTAGTGTTCGTAGATCGCACGTGGCGGTCCAATTTCAGTTCAGTGGTCACCGCACGTAGATCAGGCCTACAAGTCCCATGATATGAAATAGAAATTTTTCCTGATCCGAGGGTGTAATTTGGCTGAATTCTGATGGTCAGAACACTTAATACTGACGCGTCAAGTCATGTGCCAGATTTAAATTTCAAATTCCAAATCTAACCCTATTCTCACTCTCTTCACTCCAGGCTCAATGAAATAGCCTGTGAATGTCGGTTGGACTTGATTTTCGAAATGATTGTCAAGTCCAGCTAGGCGGTTATAACGGTCTAAGATTGTAGGTATCGGACTTTCGACGCGCGGTCTAGATCCAATACAAAGTTTCAAAGAGGTCCAGAGAATAAATCGGCTTAGAGTTTCATCCGAGGTTTTAGAGTATTATAGCGTCATTGGTTCTACTCGCTTTGGGTCTTATAGAACGTATTTAAAGTGATCAGGGACTATTTCCTAGCTACTCTAGCATTGCGCTAGCTAACTTACACTTATTTTCTAAAGGAATTAATCCTACGCGATTTTCGGTCGAGTTGGTACTCGAGTCCAAGTAAGAATTTTTCTAAGGCGTTATACTGGCGAATGGGCACTAGGAGCCGAGAATGGGGTTCTACGGAGGTTGTCGGTGCCAGATTCGACAATCGAAAATTTTGTGAGCCCGGTTTCTGAGTTTGGGGCGTGACAGTAACCCAACGTGTCTCATATTCATAGGAATAAAAATGGGATTATTTTTTGTGTTAATTTATTTATATGTGTGGTTTGAATGATTTATTACCAGCTTAAAGTATTATTTTAACTAATGATGATATGTATGAAACTTTGTCACATTTTTATCTATATTCTCATATTTAAATTCCAGAAATATGATTTTAATGATAAATTTATACATCATTCATTGCATTTACATAATACATGGTTGATCCTGGAGGCCCTACTTAGAAGAAATGTCAATCTTGATAGAGCGTTACCAGATGCGGGTCATGCCCGTACCTACCAAAAGGTGGAAGCCTACCAAATGTGAGGATGTGAGTTGACGATCTCAAACCTAAGCAGATAGATGATCACGTCATCTGGCTAGAGCTATACACATGTAAGACCCATATTCTAGTCCGTACTGTTCCGTCGACTCCTGCGATCCTTTCCGTCGAATTTCGCCAACTTCGACCCTTAACCGGTATTTACGCGCGACCCTGATTCACATGCCGTCAACCTGAGTCGACTCAACCTAAGACTGGTACCTTAGTGACCGCGTCGTCATTGTGGTTCCGATGCAGTGACTCACGCGCCAATCCGATACTCTGGCCAGGAGATGCGGGCCAACATTCGGTGCAAGGAAAACACCGTGCGTACAAATTCTGAGAGAATCTCTATGACTAGTCACATCAATCCATCAATCAATCAATCCCATCATGTCAAGTACACATCACCTCTCACCCTTCCCCAAGCAACCCTTAAAGTCAAAAGTTTCTTACAAGCTCATACCTTTCTTACACCAAAAACCTCAAAAGTCAAAAAGTTCTTACACCTATCACTCACCACATCCATCACTCCATCACCCATCTGTCTCTCTCTCTCTCTTTATAACCCTCTCTCTCTCATTTTTTAAACCACTTTCCAAGTAAAAGAGAGTACCACATGTCCAAGCTCTTCCATGTGAGAGAGAAGTGATTTTTAGTG
Organism: Magnolia kwangsiensis; assembly: GCA_037074715.1. Classification (NCBI taxonomy): domain Eukaryota; kingdom Viridiplantae; phylum Streptophyta; class Magnoliopsida; order Magnoliales; family Magnoliaceae; genus Magnolia; species Magnolia kwangsiensis. The sequence continues at coordinate 140,224,738 of CM073572.1, forward strand.
GCCCACTTTCCCATCCCTTAACCTTCATCCTAGCCATTCAAACCTCATCTCCCTCCATTAAAGTGAAGCACAAGGAGATCGGCTTTCCAACAGACTAAGAAGATCGACGGTGGGTGCTCTATTAGACCTAGATTTCCTTTCTTTGATGAAGGGCCAATTGAGGCCTACCGATTGATGGTACGGATCTTACTTTGGAGCTTAGGTGTGGTCGATGGCCCACCTTGATGCTCATGATCATTCCATGATGGGGCCATTCTCCATGGACCCCATATGATGTTTATTTTTCTTGCATACATAGGGTCATCTAGACCATCTATTTTAGTGGAGAAGGGATCTCCACTGTTAGATTTCGATTCAATGGGCCCATATGTAATGGGACCAACTAGATTTAGGTTATAGATCATGGAAGGGAGGGCCCATAGTGCCGGGGTCCCTCCATCACGCGTGTCCCACTCTCTATATCTCTCTCTCCCTCTCTATTTCATTTTCTTTATGTGATCATGATATGGTTGTGTGGCCCACTTGGATGGACCCCACCCTGAGGCATGTATTTGAAATGGCCAAGCTATATGTCCTAGAGGGGGGGGGGTGAATAGGACTATGCCAAATTAAAATTAAATACCGCGAAATGAAATAAAGAAATAGCCTTACAATAATAAATCAATTCACAATGCTGAAATTAAATCAATCTCAATAAACAAGCATTGAGAGGTTGATACAAATTCAGTTCTAAGAACAACCTTGCACCATAATAAACAAGGACTTATGGTAGGACAAACTTATTTTTAGAACGTCTTTTGATTCAAGAACTCAATCTAAAAATAAATTACAAGGAATTACAATCTTAAGAATTGATTATTCTAGGGACAACCATGCACCATAAAAATGGCAGGGCAACCTTACTAGAATAATTACTGAAATTGAAGCACAGATTGATAAAAGTATAGCAAGAGATAAAATGCTGAAATAAAACTCTAAATTATTACAACATTCCCCACACTTGCTAAAAATGTAAATTGTTACAGCATTCACATCCACATGTACATTCCACACAACTGAATGATGAAAAATAAAGAATTAAGCATGCATTCAATCCACAAGACAAGGAGTTATAGTGGTTCACCTGTGTGTACACCAACTGTTAAAAAATAGCCACACAGAATGCTACTCCACTCCTAATATCGTCACGCAGGGATATTAGCATTCACTATCAAAATAGGTTTCACAGGTTCACCTAAAACCTTAACAATTGTATCTTTTTAACTTGGGCTTACATAATCCAAAAACCCACACTATTCTAAGTTTTCTGGCTCTCCTCAGATAACCACACAAATGGAATTTTTCTGGCGAATCCCAAACAAAAACCAAAAGAATGAAAATTTTACAGAATTGTAAAATACCTAGATTTCTCCTCTTGTAGCAGCTCGAAAGAACCAATTGGAGTAGATGTTCGGATATGAAAGTTTAATGTCCAATACTCTCTTTACAATGGTTCTAAGTTCTAATTGATTTTAAATTAAATCAGACTGGACTAGCTCTATTTGATTTTAATTCCCAAAAGAAGGAAAGCAATATTTTCTCTTTTCAAATCAGATTGGAATAATGAATCAAATCAAATAGTAAAAATCTAACAAAAGGAAATAGAATTATGCACAATATAGCTTAAGAATAGACACAAACTTATCTCAGAGTGGAGCTTTGAATTCACTTAATTTTTGATGAATAACTCTGAAATTCGTGCGCTATTTATAGCTACAGAAATTTGTCTTCGACAAGTCTTAGGGTCACCACGACTGGTCGAAGAAGAAACAGATTTTTGAATTTTCAGGCACAATCAGATAAAACCGTTACACAACCGGTCGTGAGCAATCCACGACTGGTCGAAGGCCGTCGACGACTGGTTGAGACCCTCACACGACTAGTCGTGCGACCCTTGAATTAGTTGTTGGAGTTGGAGTCGTAGCTCCACGACTGGTTGAAGGTCGAGTCAAGACCATCCCACGACCAGTCGAGCAGACTCCAGGACAAGTCGTAGCCAAACAGAAAAAATCTGATAATTTGTATAAAAAACTTCGACTGGTCTTGAAATTTCTAGGATTGGTCGAACCAGTGCTAGGACTAGTCGAACAAGACCCAGGACTAGTCTTAGAACAGACCAAAATCATTTGTAAAAAATATATGAATTATGTATCCAAAGTGACCTACTCTAAAGGTCAACCTAAGGTCAATCAAACCTCAACAAGGACATTGAACCTTCATTTGCTTAGACTTTGATCTTTACAAAGCTTGAGTTCTTCTTGTAGCTTGAACACATCACAAGCTTTGAAGTCAACGTCAATATGAGTTGTGCTCGGTTCCCTAAGTATGCTTGAGTCTTGAACTTGAACTCAAGCTAAAGTCTTCAACTTGAACTCTTCTTAAAGATCATTTGTCTCGAAGTGTTAACATGGTGTCTTGAACAAAATGCCAATACAAGACACATATAGAGCTTTTGACACACAAAATTTGACAACCAAAGAGGATTCAAAACATAGCACTTACAATCTCCCCCTTTGTCAAATTTGTGACAAAACACACTCCTATAGTTCAATGCACATCATAAGCATACATCAAAGCATCAATAAAAAATCATGCACCAGTTGTTCCAAGCATAACACCATAAGCATCAATAAAGAATCATGCACCAGTTGTACCAAGCATAATATATCATCCTATAAGATTACAAACTCAAGTTTACCAACTCAACTCAAGTTTAACAACTCCCCCTGAGTAGTACACCTACCAATCATACACCATATGCCATTCATAAAATAATCCCACAATTCTCCCCCTTTTTGTCAAAAATAGGACAAAGGAAGAATAAAAAATAGGATAATTAATAAAGGAGTCAGAATATCATATCATAAAAAGTTATCCAGTCAAGTCAAAGAAACTCAATCACACAAGCAGAGATAAATCAAAGTTTGATAGTTATTACAAACCGAAGAGTAAAATCCTCAATCTGATCCAGAAGGAGGAGCAGGTATGGTAGGATCAATTTGATGAAGGCCTTTTTATAAGCGCCTAAAATACTTGCGCATATTTTTAAATTGAGCATCGTGGCCAACATTCTTTTGTTCTACCTTCTCCTCTAATACACTCAGACGTGCATCAAAATCAGATGGCTCATAGTCAGGATCATTCCCAGAGTCTGAATCAATTTCATTAAAAATATCGTCCATATTGATATCATCTGGAGGAAGAGCATCACCCTCTTCATCATTCCTGGCTTCAGCAGCGCTCCACCTGCACCAATATCAACTTGTCCTCGAGCAACTCCAACTTCATTTTGTTTATGTTGGAGTTGTTGAATATAAGGTGTTGGATAGGAGCCTCTCCAACAGGCATAGCTACTAACATGTGAGTGGCTAACATATTCATCAGATACCCAAATGGAATATCACTATGACTAGGATGAATAAGGAATTGAATGATAGAGTAACAAATCAAAGAGGGCAAACAGATATTAGCACCAGTAACGATTGAGTACAAAATGCGAACTATAAGCAGAGTCCACTCATTCTTATTACCTGAGCGAGAATACAGATTAGAGGTAAAGATATGATGTAAGACTCTGTATCTGGGTAAAAAGTATCTGGTTGCGAGGGCATTCCCAGTGTGATTCCATGGTGCATCCATGTTACACAATGTTCTAGTATAAATGCATTTTTCAGATTTCGACACTTTCTCAGCAAGTGTGCTAGGATGAATACCATCATCATTTACTGAAATATCTATAAAGCTTGAGATTAAATGTCGATCAATAGGAAAAGGCCCTTCTCTAGTAGCAATAGTAAAAGTCAGTTGCTCAGTAAAAAATTCAGTAATGCATGCAACCATGGCCTGCGCTATGGACTGGTATGCCGGCCCGCCCCAGCGTAAAATGTTTTCCCATCCTATAGATTGAAGGAGAGGAAAAAGATTGAAAGAAGCGATATGATTGAAATCAACGGCCTTTTCTACAATCACATTTCGTATACGCAAATCACGAACATACGTTGGATCATCTTCGGGAGCCTTAAGATGGCGACTGGTGATAACATTTGATCTAGAAGAACAAGCACCTCTAGAATTCTTCTTTTTAGCTCTAGGGTCCATTTTCTTGAAGAAATACAAGGAATTTCAAAAAAATAGAGATGGGTTTCTCTAGAATCAGCAAATGAAGAAGAAAACCAAAAAAAAACATGAAGAAAGAGTTGAAATAAACAACAACGATCAAGAAATTGAAGAGAAAAGATAATGATTCTTCAAGAAAAATAAGTAAAATGCTCTAACCAAAAGGAATCGAACACAGGGGTTCGACTAGTCGTAGCTTGGCTCGTTGGAGAAGAGGGTTAGAATGAAGAGGAAGAAGTTTTTTCCCCAAATAAAGGCAATCAGCGCGCTACACGACTGGTCGTGGGTCGTCCTCGACCGGTCGTGACACGACTGGTCGAGTACGTCCTCGACTGGTCGTGTACCATAAAAAATATGCACTATTCATCAAAATTTAAAATAAAAATCATTAATATATTTATATATATACACTATACTACAGAGATGCATAATCAATCATTTTAAATTGCACATACCAAGATCAAATTTTAATTTATTAAACCTGCTTTTGTTGAGCGGTTTAGTGAATATGTCAGCAAGTTGAGTCTCGGTAGGTATGTATTCTAAGTATATTACTTTTTCTTCCACGAATTCACGAATATAATGAAATCTAATGTCAATGTGCTTAGTACGTGAATGTTGGATTGGGTTTTTCAAAATATTTATCGCACTGGAATTATCAGAGTATAAAACCATTGAATCATGTGCGATACCATAATCACTCAACATTCGTTTCATCCAAACCAGCTGTGTACATGCATTTCCAGCTGCAATGTATTCAGCCTCGACAGTTGAGAGTGATATGGAACTTTGCTTCTTGCTAAACCAAGAAACCAAGCAGTTTCAATGTAAAAACAACCACCACTGGTTGATTTTTTGTCATCGATATTACCAGCCCAATCAGCATCTGAATACCCAGCCAATTTAACACTAGTATCATAAGGATACCAGAGACCCAAATTAACTAAACTTGCGACACATCTAATAATTCGCTTAACAGCAGTTAAGTGAGAGTCTTTAGGATTAGAATGATATCTAGCACAAATTTCAACACTTAAAGTAATATTAGGTCTACTAGCAGTTAAGTAAAGCAAACTACTAATCATGCTATGATACAATTTAGGATCTACATCTTTACGTATAGTCTTTTAAAAGTCTTAGAGTTGTACTCATAGGAGTATCAAAATTCTTACCATTCTCAAATCCGAACCTCTTAATCAAGTTCAAAGCATATTTAGTTTGTGAATTAAAAATTCCATCAGGTTGTTGTTTTACTTGCAACCCTAGGAAATAATTTAATTCTCCAACCATGCTCATTTCGAATTCAGATTTCATTAGATCTGCAACCTCAACAGTCATGTTAGTACAAGTTGATCCATAAATTATATCATTAACATAGATTTGAACCATTAGAATATCATCGTTATGTTTCTTAACAAAGAGCGTCTTCTCGACACTGCCCATTTAAAAATTGTGACTTAGTAAAAACTTTGTCAATTTTTCGTACCATGCCCTGGGAGCTTGTTTCAAACCATAGAGAGCTTTTTTAAGGCGGTATACATGATTAGTAAACTTAGGGTCTTCAAACCTTGTAGGTTGTTCCACATATACCTCTTCATGTAAATCGCCATTTAAAAAGGCACTCTTCACATCCATTTGAAAAATTTTAAACTTCCCAAAACATGCAATGGATATAAAAAGTCTAATTGATTCAAGGCGAGCAACTGGTGCAAATGTTTCATCGTAATCGATGCCTTTAATTTAAGAGTACCCTTGTACAACCAGTCTTGCCTTGTTTCGAATTATATTTCCCAGTTCATCAAACTTATTTTTGAAAATCCACTTTGTTCCAATTACGTGTTTATCTTTAGGTCTAGGAATAAGATACCCGACATCATTACGAACAAATTGATTAAGTTCTTCCTGCATTGTAACTATCCATTTTTCATCAGAAAGTTCTTCTTTTACGTTTACCAGTTCAATCTAGGATGTAAAATATACGTAATTACATATGTCTTCAATTTGTCTATGAGTGTGTACACCAGTGAGAGGGTTTTCAAGATTTTGAGTAGTTGGATGATCTTTAACAGTCCTTAATTCAGAATTAATTTCATTTGATGAAGTATCTGGTTTTTCAATTACTAGAACCTCATCATTGTCTGAACTAGGGGCAGGTGTATTCAAGTGATCATCAATGACCACATTAATTGACTCTTGAATCACACCAGTCTTGTTGTTCAATACACGATAAGCATGACTGTTTAAAGAATATCCTAAAAAGGTCCCTTCGTCACTTTTAGTGTCAAATTTTTCCAAGTTTTCACGGTCACGCAAAATGTAGCACTTACTACCAAAAACATAAAAGTATTTGACAATAGGATTTTTGTCAAACTACATTTCATAAGCCGTTTTATTATTTGATTTACAAGTATAAACATGGTTAATAATGTAGCAGGCAGTATTTACTGCTTCAGCCCATAGATTTCTAGGGAGCTTCATGCTATTCAACATAATATTTCCCATTTCTTGAAGCACTCTGTTTTTTCTTTCCACAGTACCATTTTGTTGTGGTGTTTTGGGCGTAGAGAATTCATGTGATATTCCCTATTCGCTATAAAATTTCTCAAAATCGCTATTTTTAAATTCAGATCCATGATCACTACGGATCTTACTGACTTGAGAACATTTTTCAGTTTGGATTCGTTTGATGATCTTTTTCACTTCATCAAAGGTTTCTGATTTGTCTCTTAAAAATGAAACCCAAGTGTATCTTGTATAATCATCTACGATAACCAAGATATATTTTTTGCCGCCTTGACTTTTCTTTTTAGTTGGTCCCATAAGATCCATGTGGAGAAGCTCGAGTGGTCTTGATGTGGCATTGGAGTTCACTTTTTTATGAGAGCTCCTAGTTTGTTTACCGTACTAGCATTCACCACATATTTTGTCTACTTTTTGTAACTTAGGTAGACCTCTAATTAGTTCTCCTTTGCTGAATCTATATAAATTTCGGTAGTGCACATGTCCAAAGCGTTTATGCCATAATTCTGTCTCATTGGTGTGGACCATGTAGCACTTTTGGTTAGATGAGATACCATCACTTACTATATAGCAGTTTTCAGAAGTTTTACGACCAGTTAATATTACAAAACCCTTTCTGTTTATGATCTCACAACCTTGATTGGAATATTTCACACTATGGTTGTTATCGCATATTTGAGATATGCTTAACAGGTTATGTTTTAGCCCCTCAACATATAAAACATCTTTAAATAAAGGAAGGTTGTAAAGTTGAACCGTACCTTTGTCAATAATCTTGCAATTGCTTCCATCACCAAATGTGATTGACCCATCAGTCATATCTTTAAGATCAGTGAATAAAGCTTTATCTCCTGTCATATGTCTGAAGCATCCACTATTTAGGTACCACTTTGAATGGCTTGTTTCTTTAAAAGCAGTGTGGGCAACCAAGCAGGCACCCTTAAGAACCCATTTCAAAATAATTTCGGGTTTAGGAGTATAGTTGGTCTTCTTTTGATTGTAGTTGTAAGTATGACCTATTGAGTTAGATTTTAAGAGATCCTTAAGTAAATCAACTATCTTTTCAGCTAGAAGATTTCTGACCTGATTTTTAAAATTGATATAGTAGCTTTTAGGTTTTTAAAAACTTTTTGTATTTTTGGAAAAACCTCGATAAGTACTTTTCTCTTTTGAGTTTGAGGCTTCTCCTTTCATAAATTTGAGAGGAGTATCCTTCTGTTTAGGAGGCATAGTCTTATCATAGTCCAACCCGGATCAATCGCCACATTTTCTTGATCCGGATAATAATTTTTCTAACTTTGGATCACCTTGAGCATATCTCCATGTGTCCTTCAAACTCAGAAGAGAAGATACTTCGTTTTTAAGTTTCTCATTTTTAGATTTTAAATCTTCAATCAGGGAGGTTTTGAATTCCAAATCACATTTTGATTTTTTAAAGCAATCTTAAATTTGGGATTTTTCTAAAACAAGAGTCTCAAAACATTCTTTGAGTTTAGAAAACTTTTCTCTTTGAAGTTTAAGTTTGATAGCAATTTTACAACTTTCCTTATATAAGGTATTATAAGCATCTTCAAGATCTTCTTCATTTTCATGATCACTATGCAAATTTTCTTCATTAGTTGAATCGTCATGATTTGAGAATGTGAACTTGGCTAGAGTCATAAGGGCTTTTACATCATTGCACGACTCGGTTTCAGAATCTTCTGATTCAGAAGAAGCTTCAGAATCAGATGATTCGTCCCAAGTAGCCAACATACCCTTCTTCTTGGGTTTATCCTTTTTACGATATTTATTTGCTAAATGCCCATATTCTTGACAATTGTAACATTGACTATCTTTCAAAGACTTCCAAGTTCTAGACTTTGTTTAGATCGTTTCTTTTCGTTTATCTTTTGGAAATCGACCATTTTCTTACTTTTGAAAATCTTGTAAAACTTTTTAGCTAAAAACGCCATATCATCTTCTAAATTTTCTAAATTTGAGTTTTCTTGAGAAATACCTTTAGAATATGTTAAAGCAATAGATTTACCTTTAGGAGCTTTAAAATTCAATTCATAGGTTTGAAAAGAACCAACTAGTTCTTCTACCCTCATGTTATCCGTATCACGAAGTTCTTGGATCGCGGTTACTTTAGAGTTGAACAGTTCAGGAAGTGAGCGTAGTATCTTTGCACACACTTTACTTTCTAGAATTTTATCGCCAAGACCCCACATTGAGTTTACAATGTCATTCAATCTAGTGTAAAAGTCCATAAACATTTCATTTTCCTCTATATGAATTTCTTCAAATTTAGTTTTGAGGAGTTGGACTTTAGATTTCTTGACAATTGATGTTCCCTCGTGTGTCATTTCTAATATATCCCAGGCTTGCTTTGCAGTATCAAAGGATATGATTCTTTTAAACTCATGCGATGATAGTGTGCAAGTAATAGCATTTAGTGCTTTAGCATTGATACTATTCTCACTTTTCTTAAGTGTAGTCCATGAGAAATAAGGAGACACTCTCATTATTTTTGAACCATTGGTTCCAGTCACTTCAGTGGTAGGGGATTTCCATTCGGTCATTGTGGCTTGCCACACACTCTCATCCAATGATTTGAGGAAGATCCTCATTCTGGATTTTCAATAGGCATAGTTGGAGCCATCAAATGGTGGAGGCCTACTGACTGAAAGGCTATCGAAATTTGACATCTTTTTATATAGCTTAAATCGTTAGCTCAGGAAATAAATCCAAAATATAAAGTAATAAGAACGAGCTATTAGGCTCTGATACCACTTGAAATGGCCAAACTATGTCCTGGATGGGGGGGTGAATAGGACTATGCCAAATTAAAATTAAATACCGCAGAATAAAATAAAGAAATAGCCTTACAATAATAAATCAATTCACAATGCTGAAATTAAATCAATCTCAATAAACAAGCATTGAGAGGTTGATACAAATTCAGTTCTAAGGACAACCTTACACCATAATAAACAAGGACTTATGGTAGGACAAACTTATTTCTAGAACATCTTTTGATTCAAGAACTCAATCTGAAAATAAATAGCAAGGAATTGCAATATTAAGAATTGATTATTCTAGGGACAACCATGCTCCATAAAAATGGCAGGGCAACCATACTAGAATAATTACTAAAATTGAAGCACAGATTGATAAAAGTATAGCAAGAGATAAAATGCTAAAATAAAACTCTAAATTATTACAACATTCTCCACACTTGCTTAAAATGTAAATTGTTACAGCATTCACATCAAAATGTACATTCCACACAACTGAATGATGACAGATAAAGAATTAAGCATGCATTCAATCCACAAGACAAGGAGTTATAGTGGTTCGCCTGTGTGTACACCAACTGTTAAAAAAAAGCCACACAGAATGCTACTCCACTCGTAATATCCTCACGCAGGGATATTAGCGTTCACTATCAAAATAGGTTTCATAAGTTCACCTAAAACCTTAACAATTATATCTTTTTAACTTGGGCTTACACAATCTAAAAACCCACACTATTCTGAGTTTTCTGGCTCTCCTCAAATAACCACACAAATGGAATTTTTCTGGCGAATCCCAAACAAAAATCAAAAGAATGGAAATTTTACAGAATTGTAAAATACCTAGATTTCTCCTCTTGTAGCAGCTCAGAAGAACCAATTGGAGTAGATGTTCAAATATGAAAGTTCAATGTTCAATACTCACTTTACAATGGTTCTAAGTTCTAATTGATTTTAAATTAAATCAGACTGGGCTAGCTCTATTTGATTTTAATTCCTAAAAGAAGGAAAGCAATATTTTCTCTTTTCAAATCAGATTGGAATAACGAATCAATTCAAATAGTAAAAAGGTAACAAAAGGAAATACAATTATGCACAATATATCTTAAGAACAAACACAAACTTATCTTAGAGTGGAGCTTTGAATTCACTTAATTTTTTATGAATAACTCTAAAATTCGTGTGTTATTTATAGCTATAAAAATTTATCTTCGACTAGTCTTAGGGTCACCACGACTGGTCGAAGAAGAAACAGATTTTTAAATTTTCAGGCGCGATCGGATAAAACCGTTACACGACAGGTCGTGAGCAGTCCACGACTGGTCGAAGGCCGTCCATGACCTGTTGAGACCCTCACACGACTAGTCGTGCGACCCTTGAATTAGTTGTTGGAGTTGAGTCGTAGCTCCATGACTGGTCGAAGGTCGAGTCGAGACCATCCCACGACCGGTCGAGCAGACTCCAGGACTAGTTGTAGCCGAACAGAAAAAATTTGATAATTTGTAACAAAACTTCGACTAGTCTTGAAATTTCTAGGATTGGTCGAACCAGTGCTAAGACTAGTCGAATAAGGTCTAGGACTAGTCTTAGAACAGACCAAAATCATTTGTAAAAGATATATGAATTATGTATCCAAAGTGACCTACTCTAAAAGTCAACCTAAGGTCAACAAACCTTAATGCGGACATTGAACCTTCATTTGCTTAGACTTTGATCTTTACGAAGATTTAGTTCTTCTTGTAGCTTAAACACTTCACAAGCTTTGAAGTCAACGTCAATGTGAGTTGTGCTCAGTTCCCTAAGTATGCTTGAGCCTTGAACTTGAACTCGAGCTAGAGTCTTCAACTTGAACTCTTCTTAAAGATTGTTTGTCTTAAAGTGTTGACATGGTGTCTTGAACAAAATGCCAATACAAGACACATATAGAGGTTTTGACACACAAAATTTGACAACCAAAGAGGATTCAAACCATAGCACTTACAATCTCCCCCTTTGTCAAATTTGTGACAAAACACACTCCTATAGTTCAATGCACATCATAAGCATCATTAAAGAATCATGCACCAGTTGTACCAAGCATAACATCATAAGCATCAATAAAGAATCATGCACCATTTGTACCAAGCATTAAGTTAAAAAATGAGGCCAATCGGATAATCAAGCGGGCCATACCATAGAAAACTCTGTTTCCTACTATTCAAAGCTATTAGGACCCACTTTGTTGTTTCTACACACCAAAAATGCTGAATATTAGACTTGTTTGATGTTTTTTGACTCCTAGATCGAATGGGTGGAGTGGATTCTCAAGACGCGGACCCCACAGGTGAAATAGCTCAGAAAAATAAAAAAAATAAAAATGAAAAAAATGCATGCAGCAGGCACTGCTGCTGTCAGCACGCACAGGCCTGCTGCGCTGACGGAAGGGCAGACGAGCAGTGACCCATGGCTTCAAATGTGGGCCCCACCATGATGCTTATTTATCATCCAAACCATTCATTTGATGGGCCCCTCCCTGAAGTAGGCCCCCTCCAAAGATCACCCTGATCTAAGGTTCAGATGGCCCACATTATAGGAAATAGTGATGATTTAATGTCTGTCATTGAAACCCTTTTAGGTGATCAAGGAAGTTTTGGGTCTGCATGAAATTTTTTTTCCCATTCATTAGTGTCCACACGACCTTATCCATAGGTTGGATAGAAAGCAAACATTATAGTGAGCCCCACATGGGACCCACCCTATCATTGCAAGTGGATCAGTTGGCGTGCCTCACACCAGCAGTGGCCAGTGTGTTGACATCAGGAAGTCCTGGTGGGCCAAGCCTTGTGGACATGGTGTATTTTCACCGTCTAGTTTTGGACGGTGAGCAACACCTTAATGTATTTAATATATCCTCACCGTCCATCCCTGGACGTGGATCCCACCTTATGACATGTGTTGTATATACACATCGTTCATCAGCTGAACGAGCAGAGGGTGACCGTCCATCAGGTGACCATTTGCTGGTGGTCCCAAATCAGCCAATCAGAGGGTCTGATAACGAGGTATGTGTTTTATTACGAGATATTACCATAATATATTATGATATTATATATACATATATATCTATTATATATATAACATATATGGTTATGGTGGGTGCGTCAATTGGTGTTTCCCACACTAGTTATGTGCCTACTATGTTGCAGCCAGCACGTTGTGGGGCACCCCAACGTGATGTGTGGGTATGATCCTGTAACGTCTCGAAAAAATCCGTATAGAGACCCAAGTGCCACCTCGATTAGAAATCACTTAGGACTAATTCCTTTAGAAATTAAGCATAAGTTAACTAGCGCTATGTTGGATTAGCTGTGAAATTAGTACTGTTTGCTTTAAATACATTCTACAAGACCCAAAACTTGTGGAATTGTTAACGCTATAACGTCCTAAAACCTAGGATCAAACTCTAAACCTGTTTGCTCTCATGAACCCGTTGAACCTTGTATTGGATCTAGACAGCGCGTCGAAAGTCCGATATCTACAATCTTAGACCATTATGACCGCTTAGCTGGACTTGACAGTCGCTTCAAAAATCAATCCCAACTGATGTTCTGAGGCTATTTCATTGATCCTGGAGCAAGGAGTGTGAGAATGAATGAAATTCTTTATAAATTAAATGTGATTTAGATAAATCTGGCACGTTTCGCTTGCGGGTTAAGTATAAGCATTCAGACAGTCGAAATCTGACCCAAATACACCCTCGGATTAGGGAACATTTCCCACTCAGGTCAGTATACTTGGAATCCTTGATCGAATCTCAGTGACCACTGAACTGAAACTGGTCCGCCACGCGCGATCTGGAAACCCGATCGAACTGAAAACTTAATGTGATTAGGATCCGACGTCCATGAGCTTAAGTCCGACTGCATTTAGTCAGGGGACTTCCAGAAACGTTCTTTTGGATCGGAAAGGACCCGATTTAGCTATAACCCAAGTATACTTTGGTTTAAAGTCTAAATAGGTGACTTTCTAACCTATTTAAGGACCTTAAACCCTCTCATATCCCTCCCATACGAATTTACAAAAACCCTAGAGAAGAGAAGAGAGGAAAGAGAGAGATTGTGTGGAAGTTGTGAGGGAAAGTCTCTGGTACTCAATCCTGCTTCTACACGCACTTAATCACCGTATTCTAATAACTCTTCCGGTGATTCCGACTTCATTCTAGGTAAGAAAACCCTAACCTCAACCTGTTTTAGGGATTCCGTCGATACAAGTAGCGAAGTAGCTGATTTATCTTGTAATATAGGTCGTCATACAGACATTGACGAAGCGTAGAGTTTCTATTCGATTCGTTACGCTTCTACGGCGTAAGGTGAGGATTCTAGGTGCTTAAGTTAACTGTTTTCAAAGCTTTCAATGTCGTTTAATAGTAGATTATCGTCAAGAACGTTGTTTGACATGTAGAACATGCTGCCTGTTTTCCATTTCGACTGCGTACAGAAAATATGAGATTTAAGGTATTTTAGGTATTTGTAAGAAATACTGTATACGTCCGTATTTTGCCGATAGAATTGCCATGGATATTTGTCATGTTATTATACAAGTTATGCGTGTATGATTTGTTTGGCGAAGAGATTCGCCCTAATGCGCACTTTGGGTCCACATATGCTATGTAGACAAATGTGTGTAGACTAAGTGTTTATATTATTATGTATTGAGTAAATGTTGTTGTAGATTAGTTTTGAGATTGAATTCTCAAGTAATATGATGATGTACATGATTTTCTCCATGTTGTTATATTGAATTGATTTCCTTACATATATGGAATACATGTGTTTGGTTGACTTGCTTACGTTGTATGTTATAACATGTTGTTAACATGCCTGGATTGTTTGTATTTCATTTCTGTTACTCTCATATGATCACTGATGTAGATTATAAGTGCTTGGGGCTATGCTCTAGTCCAGGCAGTCGGTAATATATTCAAATTCATGGTTGGCTTCTATTTGCCACGAAGGACGCATCGACGAACACGAGTCATGCTTCGGTTGACGGCGATGGTTTAGCCACACGAGGTGTTTTATGCACTTCATGTCATTCAGCTTGAGGTGCGCTCGTACTAGTTGAGCTCGTCAAGTAACCCGACTGACCATTGTATGTTCACCTTGTATTAGTCATAACTGCTTGAACCTAGGGTACTGAACTTACCAGAGATAACCGTGATAACTATGGTACTTTGATCTATTAAGACTCATGAGTCGGGCATGGTGGTATGGGACACCGTGGTCGAGCTGTCGGCCTACGCTGGGGCCACAAACCTCCCTATAGTGACCAGTGAGCACCTTAGACTCATGAGCCGATTGTGGTGGTATGGGACACTACATTCGAGCTGTCGGCCTATTCTGATTAGTGACGAGCCCTTTGTAGTGACCTCAAGCGTATTCTGAGTCTACGTGAGACGACGACCCTTCCGTAGCAACAAGAGTACAACTAGGCCTGTATTGATAAGGTGATGGGGGAGCGGTGCAACGAGTGCGAGCAACAGCCCTGTCAGCCCTTGCACCGACCTAGAAATATATCATCGTATGAGATTACTAGGAGTGACGACCCTAGATAGGATCTGTGTTGGGAATGATATAAGGGAAGTACCTTAGTTTTCTAATCCTGCTGTTTGAAAGGACTAATAACAACCTGGTAATCATATCTACATCGCACTGCATGTGCCTAGAAGATGCGGAGCACTGAGGGAAGAAAGCATGCCGCGGACATAAGATGGTGTTGCATGAGGGAGTATGTCGGTGAGGGCATCCATCATGTCATTTCATTCTTGCATTAACAACAGTATCTAGGAATGTCTGAATGTTTGCTTTACTATTATCGCGTGATTGATTTGATAACATGTTAATCTTTACTCTATGATTCCACTGAGTTAATCACTCACTCCCACGTTACGAGACGGTGTTTGCAACACCTACCAGACTCTGTCTTAGATGCAGGTTGTGAGGCGATTCAGGAGCTAGAGCCGGACTACTACGATAACTTTCTCGTACATACAGTTCTCTGATGGCTTCGCATAGGTGGCCTGGATCGGTGGGATTTTGTTAGTTGGACTATCATATGACATTTTGGTTTTGGTTTGATATATGTATATGAGACTCAGAGATGTATTCATACTTTGGAGACAGTTCGAGATTGTTTATTTTCATACAGTGATATATATATTCTTTAGTCTTCGGCTTGTGTTTTATCACTGGATCTGGAGTATGAATTGTAGTTTTGGTATAATCTTACTCATGTTAATGCACTAACTTAGAAAATATTGAATTATAAGCATATTTTTTACATAAGTGATGGTCTGGAACTCGGGAGTTGGGTTTCTACATGCCCCCCGATTTTTAGGGCGTTACAAGTTGGTATCAGAGCATGATTTGGATTAAACCGGACCTGAGTTATGGTCACACGATGTACGCTGTCACCCTTTTGACTTAACTGGGTGCGAGAAAAACTTAGAAACACTCGTAGGACCCCAGTTTCTCCAATTGGTGAAGTTCACTCAAATCGATCATTTTGATCGAGTCCGTGTGCATCCGTGGTCGCATGAAACGACCCCAGACCACTTCTAGTTCGTGTGTGGACGGGTCTAGACCTCTATTGACCCTATCCCAGCTATTAAAAATTGCTAAACGCGAATATACATCAGTTACTACCCGAAATGACCAGAAATAGTTTAAAACGGAGTCGTGGGCCCACCCATGCAAATCTAGAATGATCCAGGGTGGGAACTACATGTTTTTGGGGTCCTTAGGGCAGGAAGACCTCTCCCAAATGGTGAGGCATCACTGATTAGCACGGAGGTCGGGGAGGACCTCGTCGAGTCGGGGAGGACCTCGTCGAGTCGGCGAGGCCTCGCCATACAGTGGGCCCCATTCGGGCGGGCCATTGGGCCGATCAACTTTGGGGGCTAGGGTAGCCCCCTGGTGTGTGGGTCGTCTGTTAAAAACACCCCAAATCCCTACCTCCTTCACAAAACACACTCCCAAGCTCTCCTTTCCTCTCCCATTTGTTGTTTTCCCTTGCAAATCCCGTTCTCAATCACTTTCATCATCATTTTTTACCTCAACCCACGCCACTCCACCATTTACAGCAATACACACTCCCCTCTCTCTCCATTCTCGTTCTTTGGAGCTCTCCCATCCTCCATTTGAGGCTAGAAATCGTGTGAGCTTCAAACCCAATCCATTTCACCCTTTTACCTTTGAAATCCTAACCTTTTGGGGCCTGTTTCCCTCCTCTATTAGACCTAGATTCATGGTAGCCCATTAGGTCAGCCCTTTCTCCCCCTTTCCTTCATGTTTCATGGCCTTTGTAGAGGTTATTTTGGCTTTTTTCTCCCTTTCCACCGTCCTCTCTCTCATGGGAAAGAGGAAGAGCGTCGCTGATGAAGCTGGGCCTAGTCGCCCTTCACGTTCAAGGAATCCAAGAGGTGGCGCCACTAGTTCAAGTGCTGCCGCAAGTCCAAGTGTCGCTCGTGAGTTTCAGAAGAAGCGGGATCTTGATCCCCGATCTCCCGCTGGAAGGGCTTGGTTGGCGAAACAACCCCATGGAGTTTATGAGGGCCGTCGGGTCCTTTTTGAAGCTCAGGTGGATGGGCGACTCTTTGGAGAATATCAGTTGCTCGAGCTCCTGGAACAAGCACGGTGGGGTCCACTATTTGATGCCAGACAACGCGCCAATGCAAGCACGGTCCGAGATTTCTATGCCAACATTCACGAGACTACGCTAGAACCCTTACAGTTCCGGGTCTTATGTGGAATAGATTGGTGGGCCACAGTTGACGTCAGGTTGATATCTCGGCTTCTGAATGTGCCCCTTGGCGAGGTACATGCGAGCGCTAAGAATCTGAATAACATGCGTGAAAGGGACCGCTGCACACGTTCCCTCTGTGGCCAACTGGTTGAGTGGCAGCCGAACCAGAGTCTTCTTACGTCCGATATGACAGACAACTTTCGCTTACTCCACCACATTTTCACATTCAACGTCTACCCCAGGTGGAGTAACCGTAGTGAGTGTACGCGCCTTATGGTGGACTTCCTGTATCAGGTGGGGAAGAGGACAAACCTGTGTGTGCCTTCATTCGTGTTGCGATAGATAGTGCAGGTTGTACGCTCGAGGAGGAGGACTGAGTCGCTCCCATACGGCCGACTCATATGCAAGATTACACGTGATTTTGGTTATGACCTTGGTGGGGAGATGTCAGTGCCGACTCATTATATCAATGAAGCTACTCTCAATCAGATGGAGATCAGGTCATGGCAACGCCAAGCTCGACTTGAGGAGAGCGAAGATGAGACTGAGAGTGAAGAAGAAGCTGGGGTCGAGATTGATTGCGAGACCCGTATAATGACAGTCTACGAGCCGGAGGGCACGTCCTTTACATTTCCAGTGCAGGTTAATCTTTCCTTTCGAGTACTTAGCTATGCTTCTTTATTGAGGAATGTTGAAGCCCCGACACTTGAGCGCACGCCAGTAGTCCGTGATTATGAGGATCTGTTCAGGAAGATCCCTGGGTTACCACCTCAGCGTGAGATTGATTTTACTATCGACCTGGTACCCGATTCGACGCCCGTCTCACTATCGATGTATCGTATGGCCCCATGTGCGATGGAGGAGTTGAGGAAACAGATTGATGATCTGTTGGAGGTTGGCTTCATACGACCGAGTGTGTCTCCTTGGGGAGCACCGGTGCTATTTATGACAAAGAAGGATGGTTCACTGCGATTGTGTATTGATTATCGCAGGTTGAATTAGATCATGGTGAAGAATAGATACCCTTTTCCCAGGATTGATGACCTGTTTGATCAACTGAGAGGAGCGTAATACTTCTCGAAGATTGATCTACAGTCAGGGTATCACCAGCTGCGCGTCAGGGATGAGGACGTGCAGAAGACAGCCTTCAGGACTAGCTTTGGCCACTACGAGTTCCTCGTGATGTCGTTCGGTCTTACGAACGCACCAGCCGTGTTCATGGATCTGATGAACAGAGTATTTCAGTCATTCCTCTATCGATTCATCATCGTGTTTATAGACGACATTTTGGTATATTTCAGGAGTCGAGAAGAACATGAGGAGCACTTGCGATTGGTCCTGGATACATTGAGCCAACACCAGTTGTTGGCACAGTATAAGAAGTGTGACTTCTGGAAGGAGGAAGTCAAGTTCCTAAGACATGTGGTGTCCAAGGATGGGATGGCGGTGGACCTTGCTAAGGTAGCCACGGTGCAGGACTGGAAGCAGCCTGGTTCGGTTACTGAGGTGAGGAGTTTCCTGGGTCTTGTTGGCTACTATCGACGATTCATTCGGGACTTCTCCAAGATAGCCAGACCCTTGACTCAGTTAACACGGAAGGATCTGAAGTTCGCCTGGAATGAGAAGGCGGAGGCAGCTTTTCAGGAGCTAAAGGACAGGATGACGTCCGCCCTTGTGCTAGTATTGCCAGAGTAAGGAGTTAAATAAACGATATACACCGACGCATCTAACGTTGGTCTGGGTTGTGTCCTTATGCAGAAGGATAGGGTGATTTCGTATGCCTCGAGACAATTAAGGAAGCACGAGGAGAATTATCCTACACACGACCTTGAGTTGGTAGCCGTCATTTTTACATTAAAGATCTGGAGACATTACCTCTACGGAGAAGAGTTCAAGCTCTTTTGTGACCACAAGAGCCTTAGATACATATTCACACAGCGGGACCTGAATATGAGGCAGCGGCGATGGATGGAGACCTTGAAAGACTTTAAGTTCGAGGTTTCCTACCATCCTGGCAAGGCGAACCTTGTGGTTGACACGTTGAGCCGCAAGAAGGCGATAGAGTTTGCGGCTCTGCTGATGGTTGCCGAGTGGGACATGGTTGAGTTTTTACGAGACTTTGAGCAGAAATTCACTGTGGAGGAGCCATTTGAGTTTATCGCACATGTTCAGGTGCGACCTCTTATCGATGATAGAGTCATCGCGGCGTAGAGGGATGATTGCGTCTGACTGAGCTTCGAGAGCAGGCCAGTGATGATGCAGACTCCGAGTGGCGAGTTGGAACAGATGGGGGCTTACGTTATAGTGGCCGCCTATGCGTCCCGGATATCCCTGACTTGAGACGAGAGATTCTCGAGGCTGTGCACAGTTCCAGACTTGCGATGCATCAAGGCAGCACAAAGATGTATCGCGACGTGAAGAGGACCTATTGGTGGGATGGCATGAAGACCCACATTACAGATTTTGTGTCCCGTTGTCTCACTTGCCAGCAGGTGAAGGCAGAGCATCGCTGACCTCCTGGACTCCTTCAGCCAATGCCTATAGCTGAGTGGAAGTGGGACTTTATTTGTATGGATTTCATTTCAGGACTGTCGAAGATGAGGAAGGGACATGATTCTATTTGGGTGATCGTCGACCGTTTGACGAAGTCGGCGCACTTCCTACCGATCAGAGTTACAAACTCTGCAGACGAGTTGGTTAGGCTATATATCAGGGAGATAGTGCGTCTGCATGGAGTTCCCTTAGAGATCATGTCAGACAGAGACACGCGCTTTACTTCTATTTTCTGGACTCACATCCATGAAGCTATGGGTGTGAAGTTAAAATTTAGTACTGCTTTCCACCCACAGACGGACAGACAAACAGAGTGGGTGAACCAGATTCTAGAGAACATGCTACGGGCTTACGTGTTAGATTTCAAAGACAGTTGGGATGATTGTCTTCCATATGCAGAGTTCGCGTACAACAATAGTTTCCAGGCGAGTATCGGTATGGCACCTTATGAGGCCTTGTATGGGCGTCCTTGCCGAGCACCACATTGTTGGGTAGAGGTCGGTGAGCGCAGATTGATTGGCCCAGAGATAGTGCACGTCACCTCAGAGAAGATTGACATCATTAGACACCGACTTCTTACAGCGCAGAGTAGATAGAAGAGTTATGCCGATAGGATACGGCACCCGCTTGAGTTCACGGTTGGGGGATCACGTATTTTTGAGAGTTTTCCCTATGAAGGGAGTTCTTCGGTTCGGGAAGAGGGGGAAACTAGCACCGTGATTTATTGGTCCATTCAAGATTCTTGACCGTGTGGGTGCGGTGGCTTATCGTCTGGCTTTGCCTACGTCTCTCGCGAGAGTACACAACATATTTCATATTTCTATGCTGAAGAAATACGTTCCTGATCCTTCCCATATCATCAGATGGGGCAGGTGCAGTTAGGTGAGGATGTTATATATATATTGCGACCGACACGTATATTAGACAAGAAGGAGCAGGTATTGCGTAGCAAGGTCATCCCCCTTGTGAAGGTGTTGTAGACGCATCACACTGAGGAAGAGGCTACTTGGGAGACAGAAGCTGAAATCAGAAAGAACTACCCACAACTTCTTGAGGAGTACGAAAAGGTACAAATTTTGAAGATAAAATTTATTGTTTAAGGGGGGTAGATTGTAACGTCTCGAAAAAATCCGTACAGAGACCCGAGTGCCACCTCAATCAGAAATCACTTAGGATTAATTCCTTTAGAAATTAAGTGTAAGTTAATTAGCGCTATGTTAGATTAGCTGTGAAATTAGTACTGTTCGCTTTAAATACGTTCTACAAGACCCAAAACTTGTGAAATTTTAACGCTATAACGTCCTGAAACCTAGGATCAAACTCTAAACCCGTTTTCTCTCAGGAACCCGTTAAACCTTTGTATTGGATCTAGACAGCGCGTCGAAAGTCCGATATCTACAATCTTAGACCATTATGACCGCTTAGCTGGACTTGACAGTCGCTTCGAAAATCAAGCCCAACTGATGTTCTGAGGCTATTTCATTGAGCATGGAGCAAGGAGTGTGAGAATGAATGAAATTCTTTATAAATTAAATGTGATTTAGATAAATCTGGCACGTTTCTCTTGCGGGTTAAGTATAAGCATTTAGACCGTCAAAATCTGACCCAAATACACCCTCGGATCAGAGAATATTTCCTACTCAGGTCAGTGTACTTGGAATCCTTGATCGAATCTCAGTGACCGCTGAACTGAAACTGGTCCGCCACGCCTGATCTGGAAACCCGATCGAACTGAAAACTTAATATGATCAGGATCTGACGTCCATGAGCTTAAGTCCGACCGCATTTAATCAGGGGACCTCCAGAAATGTTCTTTTAGATCGGAAAGGACCCGATTTGGCTATAACCCAAGTATACTTTGGTTTAAAGTCTAAATAGGTGACTTTCTAACCTATTTAAGGACCTTAAACCCTCTCATATCCCTCTCATATGAATTTGCAAAAACTCTAGAGAAGAGAAGAGAGAAAAGAGAGAGATTGTGTGGAAGTTGTGAGGGAAAGTCTCTGGCACTTGATCCTGCTTCTACTCGCACTTAATCACCGTATTCTAATCACTCTTCTAGTGATTCTGATTCATTCTAGGTAAGAAAATCCTAACCTCAACCTGTTTTAGGGATTTCATCGACACAAGTAGCGAAGTAGCTGATTTATCTTGTGATATATGTCGTCATACAGACGTTGACGAAGCGTAGAGTTTCTATTCGATTCGTTACGCTTCTATGGCGTAAGGTGAGGATTCTAGGTGCTTAGGTTAACTGTTTTCAAAGCTTTCAATATCGTTTAATAGTATATTATCGTCAAGAACGCTGTTTGACATGTAGAACATGCTGCCTGTTTTCCATTTCGACTGCATACGAAAAATATGAGATTTAGGATATTTTAGGTATTTGTAAGAAATACTGTATACGTCCGTATTTTTCCGATAGAATTGTCATGGATATTTATCGTGTTATTATACAAGTTATGCGTGTATGATCTATTTGGCGAAGAGATTCTCCCTAATGCGCACTTTGGGTCCACATACGCTATGTAGACAAATGTGTGTAGACTAAGTGTTTGTATTAGTATGTATTGAGTAAATGTTGTTGTAGATTAGTTTTGAGATTGAATTCTCAAGTAATATGATGATGTACATGATTTCCTCCATGTTGTTATATTGAATTGATTTCCTTACATATATGGAATACATGTGTTTGGTTGACTTGCTTACGTTGTATGTTATAACATGTTGTTAACATGCCTGGATTGTTTGTATTTTCTGTTACTCTCATATGATCACTGATGTAGATTACAAGTGCTTGGGGCTATGCTCTAGTCCAGACAGTCGGTAATAGATTTAAATTCGTGGTTGGCTTATATTTGCCATGAAGGACGCGTCGACGAACACGAGTCGTGCTTCGGTTGACGGCAGTGGTTTGGCCACACGAGGTATTTTATGCACTTCATGTCATTTAGCTTGAGGTGCGCTCGTACTAGTCGATCTCGTCAAGCAATCCGACTGACCGTTGTATGTTCACCTTATATTGGTCATAACTGCTTGAACCTAGGGTACTGAACTTACCAGAGATAACCCTGATAACCATGGTACCTTGATCCATTAAGACTCATGAGTCGGGCATGGTGGTATTAGACACCGTGGTCGAGCTGTCGGCCTACACTGGGACTACAAACCTCCCCGTAGTGACCAGTGAGCACCTTAGACTCGTGAGCCGATTGTGATGGTATGGTACACTACATTCGAGCTGTCGGCCTACTCTGATTGGTGACGATCCCTTTGTAGTGACCTCGAGCGTATTCTGAGTTTACGTGAGGCGACGACCCTTCCGTAGCAACAAGGGTACAACTAGGCCTGCGTTGATAAGGTGATGGGGGAGCGGTGCAATGAGTGCGAGTAACAGCCCTGACAGCCCTTGCAGCGATCTAAAAATATACCATCGTATGAGATTACTAGGAGTGACGACCCTAGACAGGATCTGTGTTGGGAATGATATAAGGGAAGTACCTTAGTTTCCCAATCCTGCTGTTTGAAAGGACTAATAACAACCCGGTAATGATATCTACATCGCACTGCATGTGCCTGGAAGATGTGGAGCACTGAGGGAAGAAAGCATGACGCGGACGTAAGATGATGTCGCATGAGGGAGTATGTCGATGAGGACATCCATCATGTCATTTCATTCTTGCATTAACAACAGTATCTAGGAATGTCTGAATGTTTGCTTTACTATTATCGCATGATTGATTTAAAAACATGCTAATCTTTGCTCTATGATTCCTCTGAGTTGATCACTCACTCCCACGTTACGGGATGATGTTTGCAACACCTACCAGACTCTGTCTTAGATGCAGGTTGTGAGGTGATTCGGGAGCTGGAGCCGGACTACTATGAGGACCAGGACGAGTTCTCATACATGCAGTTCTCTGACGGCTTCGCATAAATGGCCTAGATTGGAGGGATTTTGGTAGTTGGACTATCATACGATATTTTGGTTTTGGTTTGATATATGTATATGAGACTTAGAGATGTATTCATACTTTGGAGATAGTTCGAGATTCTTTATTTTTCATACAGTGATATATATATTCTTAAGTCTTCCTCTTGCGTTTTATCACTGGATCTGGAGTATGAATTGCAGTTTTGGTATAATCTTACTCATGTTAATGCACTAACTCAGACAACATTGAATCATAAGCATATTTGTTGCATAAGTGATGGTCTGGAACTCGGGAGTTAGGTTTCTACACGTCTCCCGATTTTCAGGACGTTACATATCCACTCCGTCCAAATTTGAACAGGTGAGACCCACCCCATATATGCTTCTTCAATGTCGTCCATTCTTATGGGACCCACCATGATGCATGGGTTGTATCCAAACCTTCCAACCATTTTGATAGCTTATTTTAGGGCTTGAGGCTAAAAGATAAGATAGATCTATAGTTCAAGTGGGCCTCACCTTAGTATATATATGGCCCATGTGATGTGGCCCACTTGACATATTTATGGCCTATTGTTGAGGCCGACCTTGATGTATACTTGAGGCCATATAATGGACCCTCCTACTTGAATCTGAGGTCCATTATGATGTATTTAGGGCCCATGGGTTAAGGCCCATTGTGATATATTAGGGGTCATGGGTTTGGGCCCGTCAAGATGTATTTGTGGCCCATTTGGCGAGGCCCACATTGATGTATATATGGTCCACATGAGAAGGCCCACTATGATGTGTTCGTGACCTTTGGCGAGACCCGACGTGATGTATATAAGAGACCCATGTGATGTATTTGAGGCCCAGGTACAGGGCTCGCCTGTTGTGTAATTAAGGCCCGATGTGATGTGTGATTTTATCATGATATATGTAATGATGTTTATGTGGACCACTCCTTGAGAGTAATGTTGGTTAAATGCCCACATTGATGGGCAATGGTGGTTGAATGTCCCCATTGTGACCTTTCCTTAGGCCTTGTTTGGCCGATTATCGAGGCCGATTCTGATTGGCGTGACCGACTGCCGATTTCGATTGACATGATCGATTTGTCAATTCTAATTATCGATCGATTTCATTTGGCGTGACAGATTATCGATTCCGATTGATGTGACCGATTTGTCGATTCTGATTATCGATCGATTCTGATTGGCGTGACCGATTACTGATTTCGATTGACATGATCGAATTACTGATTCTGATTATCGATGTCGATACCGATTGTTGATTCTGAATCTGATTGTCAAGGCCGATTTCGATTGTCAAGGCCGATTGTCGAGACCTATATGATGTACATGCGACCTGTAGTTGAGGCCCATTGTGACTCGTATTAGGCCCATGATGCATGACCCATTTGATGTGTATTAAACCCTTGAGTAAGGCTCATCGTGTTGTATAATAGGCCTTTGTGTAAGGCCGTGGGCCCATTATATGTTTGGCTCTATGTGGCCATTCCTTGGGGGCAATGTTGGTTGAATGTCCACATTATCAGGCCGATTGATGATGCCGGTTATTGATACCAATTATGAGTAAGTGACAGCATAACATCATAATACATACGCATCATCTGCATGTTTGTTATGAAATGTGATTGACCATCACATATGCTATAGGGCAGGTTATTCATGGGGCTCCCTGATAGGCGGAGTTGCCCCACATGAGAGCACAATATGTGCAGGATTTATGCATGATTGCACTGTGTGACTCATGCACCTCGCATTTGTGTGACATGACCACTGTACGCCCTAGCGACATCAGGGCTGTAGCCTCCACAGGCATATCGTGGATGGCCAGATAGGACACCAAAAATGTTTGGTTCGAGCATCGGGCTGCCATAGATGACCCTGAGTGAAAATTCCTAAAGCCCTCTTGGTACCAAAGAACATCCCAACATCGAGACCGAGTGGATACATGAGCGCCCAAGTGCCGAATACCCGGAGGCCACGTCTCCCACTGTGCTGTGGTCGGTTGGGAGGGGGTGTGGCCTTACCCTCCCAAGCGCAGGGGGCATTGCTAGTCTGAGTTTGACCAGCTCGTGAATGGGTCCGCTATCGACATGCCGAATAGGTATTGGCAAACTATTGGCCAGGCGAATAGTGAGGTTTCTTACGCTCACTTGGACTATGCGGCTAAGGAGAGCGGCAGTGCCGTTTGAAGTGTACTAAACCCCGGTGATGATCCCAAAGAGCAACCGTACTGATATGTAGACTTATTGAGTAGAAATTGCATATTCCAAAGAGCAACCGTACTGATATGTAGACTTATTGAGTAAAAATTGCATATTCATTCATTCACTATCCACTCGAGCTAGTGGTGCATAATTATTCATTACATGTACCTTTACATGGCTAGGATTTTGGTTAGGCGCGCGACTAACTTGAGACTAGCAGTTTATCACATTGAGTCTGACTATCCAAATTTAGGTATGGGATAGGTTTGGATAGAAGTCCCTTGTGATGGACCCCATAGCCTGTGATACTACGTATTATCATCTTGACCTCACACTCCAACTTGGTTATTTCATTCGCATCGCATATTTCATCCGCATTCATATAGCATTTTGGGTCATTATGTTTTCTATACTTATAAGGCGTAGACGGACTTAGCAGGATTTACATATTGTATTGTACCCTCAGTATCTCATATTTAGCTCTTTGTGACTCCTCATTTACATAGCTGATTTGTATTGCGTACTCTGATATCGTATGATTCATGATCTTGTTATTATTTCCACTTACCTTAACATCGTATGATTCATGATCTTGTCATTATTTCCGCTTACCTTCACATCATATGATTCATGATCTTGTTATTATTTTCGCTTATTTCGATGATGTATGATTTATGAGCTTTATAGTATTCTTTGCACTTATCTTGCGCTCACACTTTCACCACCCTCTAAACTTTCTATAAGCTTATACATGATAGATGCGTGCAGGTGACGTCAAGTTATAGCAGTGTTGAGCTTGGAGCATACAACGGACTTTTAGAGCTTATTTTTGACATATGTATTTTTCTTGCAGCACTATATTCAAATATTTATATTAGTGGATATGTGATGATGATGATGTTGCCTTCGTGATTTGGGTAAACTTGTAGTTATGCTTGTTATGAAACAAATGTACGTTAAAAACCCTCCTTATATGATCTCAGGATCGAAATTTGGCGTATAGACGTCGAAAGCCGAGAATGGGGTACTATGGAGGCTGTCGGCTCTGGATTTGGCGATTGGGATTCCTGTGAATCTGATTTCTGGGTTTGGGGCGTGACATCACGAGTCGAACCGAATCAAGGTTGGCACAACTCGACTCGGTTAGTAACTGCCTCTAACTCGAACTCGGCTTGGCTCGGTCCTCGGGCCTAACTAGCTAACTTGACTCGGTTTGGTCAGTAGCTCAAGGCAGTATGCAAAATAATAACAGCAGTTTACAGGTATTTCATTAAACACTCAGTAGGCAGCATCTAAATCAAGATACGGAGGTAGTTTTATCATGTAAAGTTCTTTTTTTATATAGTGTTTTGTTTCATATCCACACATTCCTCGTCACCAGCCGCTCCTACGAAGAATGTATGCACCCAAAAAAACACTTCATCGACTCATTTCATCAAACACTTGGTGAGCAACGTCAACATCAAAATAACCAAGTCACCTAATTGATTCGATCCGAGTTCGATTCGAGTTGAAGTTCGATCCAAGTCGATTCGAGCTCTAACAAGCTCGATCTGAACTTGAAATTTTTTCAAGCTCCAAAAATCGGCTTGACTCGACTTGAACTCAGTTCCGAACTGAGTCAAATCGAGCTTTTTCAAGTTGACCAAGTTAACCAAGGTAACTCGGTTCGTGTATAGCTCTACATTTAGCACATTCATACATCATGTGCATACATTTTTGCATTCAGTGCTTTGTATTATTTTAATTGCTATGATTATGAACCATCCTAAGTTCTTTCACTAAGCTTGGTCAGCTTAACTTTTTATTGATGAAAAAACCATACAAATGAGCTGTTTGCAAATGATGTGGCACAAGAACTAGAATGAGACATTGAACTTGAAGGTGACCCATGTGAAACGTGGCCATACTTGTTTGAAGATAAATTGACAGCATTAGATCATTCCTGAATATTTGATTTATTTGATAGGATAATTTGATTAGCGTATAATGCATATTGGTATTGATTACCGGATTTTAAGAAATTATTTAGATATATTTGATTGAGACAATATGAGTCTAGAATAAATATATTTATAGTAGAATGCTATAATAAATGAATGATGTTTGAGATTTATGTTATTTGAATAGTTGTGAAGATTTATACATGTCTGGTTGATTGGTCCTAAGTGTTATGTATGCGTGATTAAAATTTGATGAAAATGGGAGAAACTTAAAATGAATGTAATTCTCACCTCTAATTAAACTGATTAGAATATGAAACTAGTACAATTTATGTACGGGTTACAAACCGAAACTCGAGTCTGAGGGTGCACACTCTGTACCCGGATTTTGGGGCGTGACATTGTACCTTGTGAATTTTGTAAAATTTTAATTAAAAAGGAAAATTTTCCACAAAGGGTCATAGAATCCAATTCGGACTAGATCCCATCCTTAAACTTTCTTAATATGGTTAGAATAATACTATCAGTATTCATTCAAATTTGGAATCAATTTAAAATACTAGCAAATCAATATTCTTAAAATTGTAATTCTTCTCCAAGTTGAAGTATTTTTATTTTTTAAAATTGCATTCTGGGATTTATTCTCCCACTTAAAATCCATGAAAGTTTATGATTTGAGACGTAAACTACATAACACTAAGAAAACCTCTACAACTGTTGGAAATTGTTTTCGTATAGAGTGGCCTTGAAAGCCAATAATGATTTTCATAATCATGTGCCTTTCATTTGCATCTTGATGTCATAATTAAATGAGGGGAAGCCTTAACTATCTAAAATATTATTGGTTAAAGAGAGAGAGGTTCCTTCTATTGTCTTAGGAGGAATATGAGTTTGAACGTAACTGATATCGGCCAACGTAGAGTTGTGTTTCATGGACCTCAATACCCTATATTTAATGGCCATAGTAGCATGATCCATGATAACATGATTGGGTAATCCATAAAAGGTATATTGGTCCTCCTATGTGAGAGAACCTATGACGAGTTAGGATGAAGTTTCTCCATCATCAAACTTAATGAGATGCTGGTACCTACTCCCTACCTCACTTAGGAGTGTGAGTGTTCATAGTATGCATGTCCTTGTGGTTAGACCTACATTCACAATTGCATTGGAGGATCCCGTCGAGTGTTGAAACCGGAGACTCACCATGCCCAAATCAGATCAACTCGATTACGTACCAGCTTTTACTAGTCCTTAACCTAAGGTTATGTCATACTAGTCCTTAACCTAAGGTTATGTCCGGATTTCATGGCCCTAATGTTGATTTGGTTCACTTTCAAAGTAACACTAGTGACTGACATATAAGTGTGATTAGGTACATGCATTAGGATACAATATTAGGAGCCCGCGTGTTCCAACATGGAATCCATTGGTTTCCTTGATGAACTTGTTTATGGCTTAGATTATAGTGAAAAGACCCGTTCATCAAGTGATTTTTTAGTTGGGCTTGATGATCAGAAGTTTCAAATATTTAACTAATACTTTTTAACTATTAATCTTCTGTTTTAACCATTCAAAATCTTTCATCACGCTTAATGAATATTCGAAGGTTGAGATCATATAGTCACCTCTTAGGCTAGCATGGGATCTTGGTTAAGAATGGATGTCATTAGTTAGTAAAGGGACTTGGTCAATTTGGGTGGTTGGCTTACAAACTTTATCTTTGGTGTAGGGTAATACCAAAGCCTCTAGAGGTGAGGAGTACCATAATTGGTGCTCTTCTTCTAAAACCTTGACTCCTTGTAAATCCCACGGGAGTTAAAGAAAGAGAGTGCCTTCGGATTCTCCCCTTGACGTCTAGAGAGGAGAGTAAAATAGAAGAAAAGGAGGAGACGTGTAAGGCACACCTAGGAAGTCTCCTTGTGTGTATGCGTCTAGCCCTACATTGGGCGCGGCTCTCCTCCTCGCTTCTTATCTGGAATAGAATAAGGAGAGGCTTCCTACATTTGAAGACTAGCATTTGACTTCTACAGCAATCAAACAACTTGAATGTGTGACTTTTTATTTTTTAATGATAATGCTTACTATTTTTTAAAATCTGGATGTTTTCAAAACTTTACATTTCTATTCCTTTATGAAAATTCCCAATAATTAAGTTTCCAAAAAATCATCATTATTGAATTGCACCATTGACATGCTTGTGGTCGACTAGCCATAACCCGCTTATTCTTGGTCAATTTAGAACATACAATATACCTTTTTGAAGATAAAAACTAGAGCAGTCTAATGATGAAATTTGTAGTAGAAAAGACCCCACAAATAGGAAGATATGGCCAATCAAATTTGACCATCTTTAGTTGCTTTGTGAAGAAGGGACAATCACCACGGCATTCTTCATGGCTACCGCTTTTACATGCAATAGACGATTGGAGAAGAGAATATCCTCCACAAAGAATCATCAATGGACCTTTTGCTTCTTGTTAAGTTCCATTAGTGATTTCGAATTTTAGCAAGATTCAACAAGGTGCAACCAAAATCAAGAATAATTCATTTAACATTAGTTCTCTACCATGGCTAAATCACCATGAAAATTGGTAAAGAATGAAAAAGAAAACCCACTTAACATCATTCCACATGATGAGACTTCCATGTATCAAATCATTAAAAAAACAAGGTGATTCGGTTGACAAGGATGCCTTGTTTCGGTTGACAAGGATGGGCTCATCCTATTGAGGCTTGTTTGGATTACTATAAAATTTTAAGTTCTAAATACTTTACACTTGAAGATCTTTTCAAGTATAAGGTGTCTACAGTCTAACACGTTTGGCTTTAAGCTTTAAAGTGTTTACAGGTAGCTGCTATCTGTAAGAAGAGAGAGAGAGAGAGAGAGAGAGAGAGAGAGAGAGAGAGGAGGAGGAGGAGGAGGAGGAGGAGGAGGCAACTGTTAGCCAAACCTCTCTTGAAGAATTTAAAATAATAATAATAATAATAATAATAATAATAATAATTGGGCCTATAATCAGATTACTTGTAATCCGAAACCCAACAAAATTCTAGGATTCTAAAAGTTCATGTAACCTATAAAGTGTTTAAAGCCCGTGTAAGAGTTTAAAGGCATCCAAATAGCCCTTATATTGTCTTTGTAAATCCTTTACTACTAAAATTTTTTATAGGCATCCAAACAACCCCTAAATAATACAAAACTATGAATCCTGTCACAAGACTTCATGTTTCAAAAAATTGATACCAATTTAGTAACAATAAATAAATAAATAAAAATTACATGATCTTAGTCTGTTAGAAAGCTTACTTAATAAGCTTTTAAAAAGACCAATTTCCTATTGTTCCAACCTCATTTAATAGCCAAAAGGGGCCGGCAAGATGAGTGACATAATTCATCCTCGAAAGAGAAAAGAATAAATTGATTCAAAACAACTGATAAACACAAATTAGCAATTAAATCTGACTTTCTACAATCCTTATATCACGCATTCAAATATAAAAGTAACCGTACTTTGATACCAACTTCATAGGCTTAAAGCTTCCCAAGATCGAATTTCATTGATGCTTGGGAAAGGAAAAGCAATATATCACAAGGAAAGTATAAAAACAGAAAAGACATAAATCGATTACCTTCAAAGAAGAGCACCGAAGGAGGAGATGAAATCCTAACAACCAATCCACAACATGGATGGCATCCAACATCTAGGGGAGGTCTAATTCACCCTAGGCAAGGGATCTATATGGGAAAATCTCATATTAGGTGGAAAACCAAGTGCCATAACCCTCCACACACTCATGTACTGATGTACCTCTCTCAAATCTGCAGAGACCTAACCAAACTGCTTAAGCAGTCATCCAGTATAATGTCAACCTTATAGATGCACTGTCCAATTGCATCAATGGATGAGAACACTTTTCATGATGACAAGGAACTTCCATGCCGAATCTTTCTTCGTCATTAGTCAGACCAGTGCACATGGCTTGTTCCAACATCATCATCAACTTGTTACATTTAATTGATTATGCAATTAAACAAAACCCATCATATGATGCAAAATAACTGGAATGAGAACAAGTAATGTGACATAAATGCCATGCAAGATGATTAAAGCAAAGGGAACTGTGGGAATTGGCTTTTAAGTGCACAAATGCCAACTTAAAAGCCAATGATCATGTCTGTGACAGTGTTGACTGGTGATAAGCAATCCAAATTGCTGATTTGCGACTAGGAATAAATTTCATTTTCTTTTCTTTTTCGACATCTCATTTGAGAATTAAGAATAATTTACATATCATCTGGAATTAGATGTAGATAAAGAAATGCAATTATTGCATTCATTTTAACAAAAATAGCAAATGATTTATTTCTCGATGGTACTCAATCCAGAGACCAACCCTGCAAACAACAGTTGAGAAGATGGCAGTTAGTAACAAAAAGTGTAGACTTGACATACTAATCTCATGTGGATTTAATTCTCGAACCTGAATCTTTCCATCAGAGGTACCAGCAAACAGCATTTCTCCATCTGAATCTGAGGCCAGCGAAGTAATCTTTGTGTTTCCTCCTCCATGAACTTTAAGTGATGCAACTCTAGTGAGCCGTTCTCTTAACCAGACCTCAATGATCCCACATTTGGTTCCCGTAAACAAGAAATCGTTATTAGCAGCTATACTGTGGATATCAAATCCTGTCGACAATGATCCAATGACTGCTCTAGTAGACAGCGAGAACACCTTCAATGCAAATTTAAAATCTTTGAGAAGGTGCAAGTCTACAGAAATATCAGGTATTGATGGAGTAACAGAGATTTTATCTTCAAAATTCTTTTACTATTCCAGGATTCAAGGGTGACATCTTAACTCACCTTGCCAGCTATACCATCAACCGAAGAACCACCAGCAAAGAGATGACCATCACGAATGCAGAGAGCATGTATGGTCTGCTTGCCTAGCAGTTTCCTTGTCCCAGAGTAGAATATGCTTGATGTGCCCTTTCTCAAATCTACTTCCTGACCATGAATCCATTCCTTGTGTTAGCACAGACAAATTACAAACATTCGTTGCCTTTGAATGCCATATCTACTAACCATTCCCTAACTACCTCATGTAATAACCATTAACCTCTCTCTACATTTATCCCTAGTTAAACAAGGTATTATGAAAGAAACAACATCCGTACATATGAGGCAACCTTTTTAAGATCTAATCTGTTCACCTGGTGATCCTTCCACCCATTGATAATGAAAAAAGGAAAAAAAAAAGAAAGAAAGAAAGAAAGAAAGAAAGAAATCATAATTGAAATGGTCCAATGGGGATGTTAGAATCATCAGATGAGGTGATGTGGGATACCTTTGGGTGCCACTCACAAATTGGAACACAAAATGGTTGGCTTACATGTACAGTCTTTTGATACATTCAAATGCTCAATTGTATATTGTACTGTTCCTTGCAGTCAAGACACATAGTAAACTTCTAGAATAAGGTCAGAGAAGTCTTCACAAGAGGACTGATTACACATAATAGTGTAAGATTTGAAAGCAATGGGAAATGCCGGACATGTAAAACCATTGGAATGCACTAGTAGTCTAGAAGCATTGTCAAGAATACATCACCTGGATGCTGTAGCCAGTGCATCCACAATATATACTTTCATCCATCATGGCAAGGCACTTGACATTTTTACTGAAGTTAACGTGCTTTGTAATCCCACCCCAGTTGTAAACCTGCAATCACAAGAAGTTCAGCAAAGAGAAACGAGGATGGAATGAAGCTGTTTGGATTGTCAAATTGATAATGATATTATAAGGGCATTGACCTTGGCACCAGTTGCTTGAGAAGCAAAACATGCAAGGCTACTGCTAGCTGCCAATGAATGTACTGACTCTTTCATGTCAAAAACTTGGACACAATGGATTTCTTCTGGTCCAATCGCCCAAACCTTTAAACGGACAAAACAAAACAGTGATTAGTGCTTTTTTGACAGTCACAATGCATGTAACTTGAGGAATTCTGTAAACACCCTCCTGGGGATATGTAAACTATCCTTGGACCTTGATCCTAGAAAGGTAGGGATGGCAATGGGCCGAGCTTCAGGTTGCGTGCAAGGGTACACATACACATACCCGCCAATGGCTATTAAAGCTACACATGTACCCACACCTATGTTAGGCCTGAAATAGACAGTCATACCCATACCCATTGGGTGCTAGGTGCCCATTAGGATATTGGGTACCCATTTATCATTTCAAATTTCAAATTTCAAAAAAAAAAATTAAAAAAAAAAAATCACCATTAACTAAAGAAAGGTTAGATTTTGAATCAGAAAATAAAATGTGGTTTCTCTTCAAAAACATAGATAAATAACAACATGATATTTTATATTAAAATTTGAAAAGTCAAGATCTATTAATGATGTTTTTGATCCATCACATGATTAATTAACGTACATGTGGCATGCACTTAAATTAAATTGTGAGTTGTATATATGGCCTACGTTATTGTTGGATTTGAGGAACTTTGGGGTGTCCACTTTCATTGTTTAATGATGTTTGTAATCTATCACACGATTCATTAGGGTATAGGTGGGATGCAGTTACTCAAATTAAACACTGAATTGTAATTGTGGCCCACATTATGGTTGGATCTGCGAAACTTTTGAGGTTCCCACTTTCATGGTGGATCAACCCTATTAGACGGGTTGTATAGTGTGCACAATGAACACAATAAGGCGGGCCCACTTTTCATGGTGGATCAACCCTGTTGGATGGGATGGATGGCACACATAATGCACAAACCAAGGCAGGCCTACTTTTCATGGTGGGTCAACCCAGTTTCTTGGGTTGGATAGCATACACAGACCAAGGTGGGTCCGCTTGTCATGGTGGGTCAATGTCGTAGGACAGGTTGGATGGTATGCACAGTTGTTGCATATAACAAGGTGAGAATTAGCTTCTTTTTCATTATGTAGATTTATAGATAAAAAATACTAATTATTGATTACAAATTAATTTTAATATTAAGAATTTAACATATATAAATATATAATATAAAATATAATCAGGTTCGACCTGGGTCTAGGTATGGGCAGCCATATACCCACACCCAGCCCATTTATTAAACAGGCTTAAATTGATACCCATACCCAACCCATTTACCTAGAACCATACCCAGATAATATCGGTCTGGGTTCGGGTACCCGTCAAGCATACCTGGCCCATTGCCACCCCCATGCACAGGTGAGGTCCATTCTTTGGTGATCCCAACTGTTTATTTGACCTTGCCCAAACTTTTCCGGATTGGAGAAATCCTAGACATTTAGCCAACTTCCATTCTTGAATTTGGACCACAGTTGTATTTTTTGGCTAAGTTTCTCTGTCTATTCAATAAATCCAAGGGTTAGGATTAATCAAAAAGATTTTTGGGATTGGTATATCCATAGTGGGGCTCCTCAGATCAATTTTCTGGATGGAAAATATCCATAACACAGATACAGGACTTGATTTTGATGGAAATATGGAGAGAAGCAACTGAAAATACGTTTGGGTACTTGTTTTTCTTTCAGTGATTCCATTTAGTCCCATGGCACACATTGGATTATGCAAAGAAATGCCTTGATGATAGTCATAAAAGGAAAATCAGTGGGTTTTTACTTCCTTTGAATCTTATTTAAACAGTTCAAGCAACATCAGTCTGTGCAAGTATCTATCCTAGCTTTCAAAGTGTTCCTGGATACTAAAAGGAGTGATTAACTTATTATGGACAGACATCTTCCATATAAATATGAATTCCAGATATTTGAATAGATTAGTTCCACCACTGGATGCCTTTGTTCCAATACATGATGTGCAAATGATAATAACCTACTGGTGATGGATTAGTTTAACAGTTCAATAGAATCCAGAAACATCACCGGTTTCGTGCACTTTTGGAGACAAGTACATGAACATGTTCCTGAACTGTACATCCAGTGCAATGAAGCAAAGCATCATAACTTTCAGTGTCATTGTCACCATTGCCATCATCATCATCATCATCATCATCATCATCATCCTATCATTGTCCCAGCCACTCAGGTTTGACTTCTCGAATGTAGCCAACCATACAAGATGAAAGGTGCACAGGGTATCATATTCAATCACATCTTTTCCTGGATTTAGGGATAAACCACTTTCCATGATCATTTTCTTTCTTAAAAAGGTGCGCTTCAGCTATCACCGTCTGTGTGGCATAGGCATAAACCAATTTCCATGACCATTTTCTTTATTAAAATAGAGCTCTTCATCTATCACTGTCTGTGTGGGATAGGCTCATGTAATGTTTCATTCCACCAGACCACAATTTAAGAGCAATAGGGTGAAGTACTCGGAGCGAATGCATCAATGGAGTGATCTGGAGTTTCCTTGGATAGGTAATTGGGTCTTCTACCTCTGATCGAATGGCTTTTCTAATCACATTTGGGCATTAGAAATGTAGAGGACATCTCTTTGTGTTACTTTCACATTCATAAACTAATAAAAAATCTATTTAGTGCTAGAACCAAAACAAGAGTAGCAATTGGCAAGGGCAAGGAAACAGAGTACGTTAAATATTCTCCTTTTGTTGATTGGTAAACTAGGATCAGATTCATGTCTTAAACATTTTAGAATTTGAAAAATCACCAATGATCAACCCAAAATCACCTATGTTTGCATATCAAATTCTTTAGCTTGCCATGTAATCATGAACTTCCTCACAGATATGATTTGAACCGCATGAGTGTCATTCCTTGTGTGGATAAAATAGTTTGTCTCTGATCACTGCACTGTCAGCTAAAGTACTTTGACTTGTATTTTCTTTTCTAGTTTCAGTACAGTGCCATGCTTAGATCCTTTTTTGATGTTATTGATTTAGATGTATGGGAACCTTCCCACTTGCTAGCAATTTCCATGGTCAAGAAGTACACTTTGCAGGTGTCTGTGGAAATTACAAAGGCCTGTTTTGCAATCAACTAGATCAATTTTTACAGGAACTGTGATCTCAGGACATGTCCAAGATACGCCTAGATTTCACAAGCCTTGTGACTAGTCAAAATTCAACCAATAAGGGAATCTTCAACAAGCTGCCATTGAAGATAGGTAGATAGATTTTCCCCTTTGCAGCCTGGAATCTCTAATGCGATCAAAGAGAAGACCTTGGCCCTTTTGAATGAATTAATCTTTTGGAAGAGGTGCCTGACTATAATGCTTTGAATCAAGGGTCACTCTCAATTCCATTGTTCAGTAGTTTCTCTCTATAGAACAAGTTTGAGTATACTCTCCAGCTTCTCATTGGGCCAAATCTTGCTGAGAAGAAGATTCAAATGTTGAGATATGCTCTCAAATCTTCAAATCAGGTTTTGCCACTGATTGGCATTCTGCACTCAATTTGCAATGTTTTCAGCATAGGTACCCCAGGTAGATATGTCATTAATAATAAATGAGCATTATTACTTGATCGAAGAAAAAAAAATGATATTTCATTAATAATAAATGAGCATTATTACTTGATTGAAGAATAAAAAATTGTTACCCACTATCAGAAACAATTTGTTTGTTTTTTTGGAGAAAAGTATTTAAAATCACTTCTGGCAAATCAAGAAAAGATATATTTCACCATTTCCTGATTATCTGGCAGTGGTTTCAGTATTATATCCAAACAAGATACATCTTTCAAAAAGGCAGTAGAAACAGAAGACCACTTACTCGAATTGTTTTGTCTAGAGAGCCACTGTAAAGCTTGTCACCTGAAGGTGGAATGAACATGCATGTTACTGCCTTTATGTGCTCACGAACTTCTTGAATCAACCTTAAAATCTTCTTCCCAGAATCCCATACCTAGATAAATTACGTAAGGACAATTAACCTTACTCAGCTTCAAATCATTCTTACTAAAGACTCCTAATTCTTCTCTCTTTCTATTTCTCGCACTTGTGGCCAGGCACTCAGCAGCATGTCACATTGGACAAGTGACAAGTCAAATGAAGGAGTTATTTCTTGTATGAATGTAATTTTGGGCCCAGATTATTGCACCCTTGGATAGGCATTTGGGGGGCACTGAAAATGGAAACCACATTAAGCAGACTTCCATTTTCATCCTTTTTTGCCCCAAAAAAAGATATTAAGCACTTCAGGTTAGAACACATCTTGAGCTAGCATTCCTTTGGGGGAATAGTGTCCCACTCATTCTAATACTCGCCGGATGATAAAATTCATTGCAACATACCTTAATGTGTCCATCAGAATGGCTGCTAAAAATCCATCCTTTAAGATGAACCAAAGACAGGACTTCCCCGTTAGCACTTGCATCAATCTCAACTGCTTCTGCACAAGACCATAGCTCGGTCTGAAACAGCAGAAATGTCAGTGGTTGGAAATCAACTCTATTTGTTATTAAACGAAATTTTGGGAGAGCATGGTTCCACTCACTGCATTGACTGATGGCAAGTTCATTAGTGCTTTTAGCGTGTCTGCGACCACTACTGAACACTGTTTAAGCTTTCTCAAGTGCTTACAAATGCTATTTGCATATGTTCCAAGTTCTTTAAGTGCATCTGAAACCTTAGAAAATGTATCAGTTAACATCTGCATGTAATTTATGCTAGGAAAACAGAAAATCCTCAGTACACAGTTGTCAGACATGGTTGTCAAATTAGTGCTAGTACAGCCGAAAAAGTGGAAACATCTCATACTGTTATAGGTCCCATAATACACTGCTTTTTCTAGTCTGCCCTTCTATCAGCACTTCTTCCTTCTTCTTTTTTTTTGTTTTTTTATTTATTTATAAATTATAGTTGGAAAATTCATCTTCTTGAAATGTGAAGTTTAAGATGCATGAAACCCTCTCTTTTGGGAAGAAGTGATTTCCTATTTTTCTTAATTCCTTGAAAAAATTTACATGTTATCCTTTTCCAAAACCAAATACCAAAATAAGTTGAAAGATATAGACATTATGTTCCAGTAGGAAAAATGAAACCCACTGAAACAGAACTGACAACTATGGTAGTGCATGATCATATGAGCTTTCAGGGGGCAATATTACCTGGATCATGGATAAAGCTTCTCAAAGCTAGGGTGGCGAGAACCTTCTCCTCAAGGTTCTTAGATGACTGAAGGATATTAATGAATTGGTCAAGCAAACACTGACGTGCAATATCTCTAACTCCAGTATTAGGAAGATCATTAAGCATGTGGGTTAGCCATGCAGCGACAACCAAGCATTGTTTTGCCATCTCTAAGGAGTTGCTCTTAAAACATTCTTCCAATGCTTTGAAAATCGATCCATTTTCATGGTTGCAAAGGACAAATGCTACTCTCTTCTCCCATGCACTTGCAGCCTTCTCTTCTTCTTCCTATGCACCCCAATTTACAATAGTCAGGAGACACCCACACACAAAGAAGAAGAAGAAGAAGAAGAACTTGAATTACATGATCCTCAACCAGAGAAAATCCTCAGGTCCATAGTACATGAGGCCAATGGATGCGAGATTGAAGTAGTTGATATGATGGGTTTCACACTGGATGGACTATCACCTAACTGTTCAATTGAGGGCCTGCAAATTGATGGTTCAGAAAAGAAATACAGCAATGGTCCTCATTCAACTGGAAAAAAATGGTAAAGATTGGATGGTTAGGTTCTTCTAATCTGAAAGACTTCTGGCCACTCTCCATCCATGGTGAGGCCTGTCAAATCAATGGTATGAATGAAAGAACCATGGGCACACTTTTACCAACTGAAAACCCGAGGATAATATAAAACCAGGTCAATGATCGTATAATTCAGCAAACCAGTCAGAATTGAGGCAACACAGACCATTTTTTCGATTGATTCATCCTCCACTTTTCGCATCTTCTCTGCCTTCATTAAAGCATTATAAGGTTGATTAAGTCCTGCAGTCTTGAGTAACCAGGTTTCTGTAAGAGATTTTCCTGAAGCAGTCAATCGACCAGAGAGAGATGCCAATGCATCGAGGGCTATGATTTGAGAAACAGGGAAGTCTTTTCTGTGGAGTGCTTCAATTAATGCTTCTATAGCTTCTTCCCTGTAAATGCTCATCTTCCGAGGCTCCACCTAAAAAAAGAAAATCATAGTCATCAGGGCTTCTGACCATGATGGTTGCTGAGAACATTTGCCAGTGCAGTAATGTGATAAAAATGAGGCTGACCAGGAGATCAAGCTGAATAAGAAGGCTGGCAACAGCTGGCTGCTGATCCATTGGGGCCATTTGAAGGTACGCCAAAAAAGTGTGCATGGTACTGAATGCACCTTCATCTCTAATTATCTGCAAAATCTGATTGCAGAATGTCCTCCTGCAGAATCACCGCAAGGAAATGTTATTGGTGACTGAGTAACAGTTTATTGGGAACTTGATTTGTAATAGATGAATCAAGTGTGCATGTTTTAGAGAGAGAGAGAGAGAGAGAGAGAGAGAGAGAGATCATGCAAAAACAAACATGAAGTATATATTACCACTGAAAAAAAAAAGTCAGCATCCAAATGGGTTGATGAAATTTGAAAGAAAAGTGTTGGGTGAAAATATCCCTTCAAGACCACACACACATGGCGATCAAAAGAAAACAGAGAAAAGATGCAAAACATAACACAGATTTACTTGGTTCCCTTTTGGTACATTCACAGGTTCACACCGATCCACTATGCTCAAAGACAAAAAAAAACTAAAAAGCAGCTCTTAATACAATGATAGATCTCTCTCTCTCTCTCTCTCTCTCTCTCTCTCTCTCTCTCTCATGAAGGAATATATATTACCTCAAAGAAACTAAGGATTACATATAACACCGTGTGAGTACATCTTTGATGATCAGCAAAAATAACTGAGTGAAAAATAATGACCGAATTATAAAATAATAATAATAATAATAATAAAATCATTTTCATTTGAAAAGAAGGACATCTAAATGAAGTCCTAATATGCAGCTGGAATTATATTTGAATAAACTCATTCAAATGTCAACTTTCAGGGATCAATGTGCATGTCATGGTGGAGGTTAGAGCTTGAAACACAATTTTGACTAGAAACCTGATCTAGTAGGCTCAAAAAATTGAAAACCTTTAGCATTGGACAAGCAGAGACAAGATATACCAAACGGGTAAGATCATACCTATTCAACCGAACCAGCTCCGAGACAAAATCAATGCATACACTCCTAGAGCTGTCGTCACCTGCATGAAATAACTCAAGAACAGGAGACAACTCGGCTCTGTTTGCAATCAAATTCCTGCAACTCTTGTCTACACGCATGCAGCTTAAAAGTATAGATACAACAGATACCCTTCCCTCAATCCGATCCAAGCATTTGATTAAAGCAGGAAGGCCATTAACAGAAATAACATTTGAAGAATTGTTCGACTTGCTGTTTTCATCCCCTCCCAACAGGATCTGATCTAGCATCACTATAGCAGCATCCTTGGGCTCCACTACCAACCGAAACTCATTGGATTCATCATTCTTGTTTATGATTACTTGAACAAGGGAGGGAATAAGGTCATGGTTTGAAAGCTGAGAGAATGCTGGCCTTAGCTGATAAATAAGAACAGTGGCCTCAGCCAAGCCATTTTTCAGCAGAGCAGCCAGGCAATCAAAGTCAGAATCTACACTGGTGAGAATCTCACCAATGCTTTCGTCTGTGAATATAAGCTCAGAGAGGATGTAAATTGACGTTCTGAGAACCTCTCTGTCAACAGAAGCCATTAGTATTTCAACAAACCCATTTACTATAGTTGGTTTCACCAGATAAGCATGGATTGCTGGATCGGCCTTTGAGTCCTTCCATATCCTTGCAACTTTTAAAACAGCTGCTTCACATTCTTGCAAGTCCTCTGAAGTGCATAGACATGAAGTGTAAGGCTTTAAACTGTTTATAACACTTTCAGTGGCTGCTTGAGATATCACACTGGTTGGAGAAGTAGCGACTACAGACTGCATGAATCTTCTGTTGATTTTTTCGCCTTTAATACCATCATTTGTAGTTCGTGGGATGAGAACATTGAAAGCCACTGATGGGGTTGACTTCAATGGCAATTCTCTCGAAGAAGTGGAGCTTAGGGATGCTCTTGGAGTTTCGGAGTACGAAAATTCTTGGGCAAGATCGGGATATTGTTCCTTCCAGGAGGTGATTAGTCTCTTCAACACATAGTTTGTTTTGGGTAGAATAGTTGCAGAGAGTGGCTGACGGGTAATGGGGCACGTAGTTTTTCCCATTCTTAACCATTCTTGGATTGCTCGTCTCTCATATGTTTGGCCTGTTTCAAGAGTCACTGGGTCACTAAAGAGCTGGCCTGTGATAGGACAGACAAAATCTTTCGGAGGTCTTGTTCGAGGAGTTATATCAGATGATGGGGGAGAGATGCTGCTCTGGCTCACTTCTTCCTCTGTTTCGCTGAGGAAACTACAGAATCCAAGAGATTTATGTCAGTAAATGTTTTGGTTGTGTTACCTACAGAAGTACTTTAAAGAAGGAATTACATGATTCTTGACAAAAGAAGTAAGACCCTTTCAGTGATCCTTATCATTGATCTGATGATCCTCGCCATGGGTGGACCATGCCTGAAATATCCGCTGGATTGGAATATCCATTTAATCCAATCTTTGGCCTTTTGTAGTTGAATGTGAACGCGTTCTATATTTCCTTTTCAATAGGCAGGATCGCCTAAATGCAATGTTTTAAAAATCGATGATATCGGCCGCTATATCCATAGATATATCTTGTATCTCAGTTGTTCGATACAAGGTGTCCTGTATCGGTATCGGTTAGCTTAACGGTGACCTCCAAAACCAATATGGATATGGAGGCATAACAACAATACGGGGGCGTAACCGTCTGTAACGGCGCAATTTTATTTATTTTTTTGTCAAAATAATATGAAAAAATATGGATTAAATCCGAAATATTCTAAGCATTCCAAATATGCATTCATTTATAAATTGGAACGAGTTTATGGTGGTGTAACGGTCCACTCTTTGGTGAGAAGTTGTATCGAACTGCCTAATGAATTTATGAACCAAATAATCTGAATTTGACT
Source organism: Magnolia kwangsiensis (assembly GCA_037074715.1). Classification (NCBI taxonomy): domain Eukaryota; kingdom Viridiplantae; phylum Streptophyta; class Magnoliopsida; order Magnoliales; family Magnoliaceae; genus Magnolia; species Magnolia kwangsiensis. The sequence goes on from CM073572.1 coordinate 140,267,677, forward strand.
ACAAAATTCATATATATAATTTTCTAAATATCTAATTGATATACTTAACAATTTGATATCATTTCTCCCAATAATTTTTTTAAAAAAATGAAATTAAATTCAGGTAAATGGCGTTGCCAATTTAGGGCTGACTTGGAGGACCAATCCATGTCCCAAATCAGCCTCAAATTCATGAAATTTATTGGCATTATCTCACTTATGAATTGGTGGACATTTATTGGATAGTGAATCATGAAAAAAATCAAAAGGCCTTATTTTAAAAAATAAGTGTCCACAAATTAACAATTAAAACTATTCAAACAAATTGATTTTGGCATTGTGAGTTAGCAATTACAGTCCATAATTTAATTGGTAAATTTTAAATTAATACATGTCTTGTGTATAATTTTTTAAGGGCTCGAATTAGGTAGGACTCGGATGGTGAAGTGTAGCACACGAGCATCAAAGTTTTTTGGGCCCCGCCCATGATGAATGTGTTATATCCACACTGTCCATCCATTTTGCCAAATAATTTTAAGGCATGAGCTAAAAAATGAGGCGGATCCAAAGCTCAGGTGGACCGCACCATTAGAAACAACAATAATTAAACGTCCACCATTAAAATTTTATTAGGGGCTACAAAAGTTTTAGATCCAGCTGACATGTGTATTTTCCCTTCATCCACGTCAATGTGACCCTATTAACAGGTTAGATAGAAAATAAACATTACAGTGGACCCTAAGAAAATTTTAATGGTAAGCATTCTATAACTACTGTTTCCTATGTCGTGGTCCACCTGAGATTTGGATCTTAATAATTTTTTGGGTTATTACCTAAAATGATGTGACAAAATGGATGGATGGCATGGATAAAATAAATACATCATGGTGGGCCCACATGGCATGTGTACCATTTATGAACTTGTGCATTAAAAGCGTGTTGCGTACTCATCCATTCGTTTGACGTCAATAATTCCTGCTGGTCTAATCATGAGGTATGTGTTATATCTAAACCGTCCATTCATTTGATGAGCTCGTCTTAAGGCTTGACACGAAAAATAATACAGATCTAATTATCAAGTGGACCACAATACAAAAAGCAGTGGGGGATTGAACGTCTACCGTTGAAACCATTTTTGGGATCATAGAAGTTTTGGATCAATATGAAATTTTTTTTTCCTTTTCATTCAAGTCTTTTTTACCTTACGAACAGATTGGATGGAAAATAAACGTTATGGTAGGCCCTATGAATTGTTTAACGGTGAAAATCATTATCTCTGCTGTTATTTTTGGTGTGGTCCATGGATATGATTCATTTTTTGAGTAATGCTCTGAAATTATCTCTAAAAATAGATGGACGGTGTCGATATAATAAATACATCACTATGGAGCCCATGTAACTTGATCTACTTTGAACCATTCGTACAACTCGGAGCTTGAGGAGTGTTAGCGCTCGTCTAAGCATGACACGTACCTGCAGCAGCTACACTAGCAAATCCGCTTCTGATACGAAAATTTAAAAAAAAAAAAAAAAAAAGGAAAGAAGAGGGAAACCGAAAACAAAGAGAGAGAGAGAGAGAGAGAGAGAGAGAGAGAGAGAGAGAGAGAGAGAGAAGAAGAAGAAGAAAAAGAACAAGAAGAAGAAGAAGAAGAACAAGAACAAGAAGAAGAAGAAGAAGGAAGGAAGGAAGAGGAGGCCTGCAGTCGCGGCCGCAGTTGCAGCAGGGCGAGAAGAAGAAGAAGAAGAAGAAGGAGAAGAAGGAGGAGAAGAAGAAAAGAAATTAAAAAAGGTATGCTTCTTTTTTATTTTTTTCCTAACCGTTACGGGGCTGTAATGGGCGTTATGGCCCGTATCGTGCATAACGGCCGTTACAATCACAGAAACGGGGTGCCCGTATCGCGTAATGAACTCCACCGTTACCGTTACGTATCGGCCGTTACGGCACCGTTATGGGACACCCTGAGATACAAAACGCACAGGTAGTGCCAATATATCTAATATATCCCTCATGTTCAATCCGATGAGTATTTTTAATTTCCGATCCTTTTTTTTCTTTTTTGAAATTATGTTAAATTAGTGTCAATTTTTTATAAATCCATTGGTTTTGTATGAAAAATCATGGAGTTGGAGCTTTGATTTCGATATCCATTGGTTCTTCATGTTCTCCATATTTTTTTCAAAAATTTTCTTCAATCAGCTACCAATTGAGAATAATTTCAAAGTATTTGGGAGTATTTGATGAAATGATCATCACATACATTCTAATTTCAGAATTTGAGTGTAGGTGGCCTGATTTGGAAAAAATTGGAGAAATTTCAAAATTTCCCCAATTTCTCCCAAATTGCTTGCAATGTTATACTCCAAACATGAAATCAAGTATGTATGAGGGCTGATATACTGATTTGTTAAGTCCTTGTCAATTTTTAGGAAATAAAAATCATGTTTTACTTAAAAATTATTTTAAAAAAAAAAATTATCTTCAACCGGCTATCAATTGAGAGTCTGAGACTAATTTTGAAGTATTTAAGAATGTTTGATGAAATGATTATCATATATGCTCAATATGTTATGCATTCAATTTGAATATTGTTGAATTAGTTCAGTTAGACAGCGCATAACATAGGACCCTATACAAGGGAAACCTATTATGTGAACTTCTTTTGTGAGATGTTATGATTTAAAATTGTATATTAAGGTCTTTTTTAATAAACCATGAAGTTTCATTGAAAAATTCAAACATTTCCCCAATGTTTCCCCACGTTTTTCAGAAAGTGCAATTAATTACCCAATACAAATGATATATCCCGTGTGAGAACTGATACATATTTGTATCCCAAAAATGCAATACATAATGCAATACTGATATTTCGAACACTACCTAAATATGGGTTCCACTTGTACAAACTAAGGGCAGCACTGATGCTACACAACTTTCAGTCAGGGATCATAAAATTCTCTCCTTAATGACTCCGATAAGGAAAAAAAGAAGAAGAAAGGAATCCAATCAAAGACCTCTTCCAATGGTATGTCGGCCTAAAAAAACAAGCCGAGGAAAGAGAAATAATCATCATATGAAAAGAAACCATAACTTCGAGAAAAAAAAAATGCCATTTGTTACCCATCCTCTGAAACTTGGGTCTTTGTATTTCCAAAACTCATACTCCTGTTGCAACTGAAGCTCTTCCTGCAATTTTTTTGCACTTCCTGAATGGAGAACAAAAATTCTTTCAAACAGAAACCCAATTTTACAAGTTCACAAAAAGATAAATAAAATAAAATAAATAAGCACTTAAATATGGTCAGGTGAGCGTTGAATCTGAAGAGGATTGAAGACACTTACTAGCACTTCGCCATCAGATTCTGCTGAGCTAATGCTGGAATCATTGCATGGACGAGGAGATTCAGGCAAAGAGTTAGGCAAGGAGATGGGCATGGTAGGATTTGTAAGACGACCAGACAAAAGCCGCCGGAACTGTTCAGGTTCTTTCTTAGAAGAGGCCTCCAGTTGTGGTGATGCGACCTTGGGAGGAGTGCATGGGGAATCCATAGGAGAGAAAATATTGGGAGAATAGGATCGGCTGTCCTTCCTTCTTGACTGCTGTATTTTCGATCCACTTACCTCTTCCTTCACTGATGACATGCTTTTCGTAGCAACCACTTCGGGAGTTCTAACATTAGAATCCATATCAACATCCCCATAATCAGAATCAAAGCCATCTTCATTTTCCAGAAGCATGACATCCTAACAACAACAACAACAATAAAAAGTCCTTCAACTGACTACATCCACAAAGCCTTAAAAAGATCAAAAGAAGGAATAAATAAATAAATCCAAAACAGCATTTCAAGAGTTCCAAAACAAGACAATAAGTAAATGAAAGTTGTAGTTTTTGGAGTCAGAATTGCATTGGAAACCATCTTAGACGATACCTGCAGTTTCTGTCTGGCATTTGAAGTTATGTTCAATCTGCTTGTCAAGAGATCCAAACACAGAAGAAAGAAATCAGAGTGCTATCAGAATAACAGGTCATGAATTTCACAAATTTCAAATTCAAAATTAAGATTGCTACTAATTTGAACTTTTCATTAGCAATGTATTTGGATGCACAAATGAATTGAATTTCAATCAAGAGATGTTTCCTGGTATTCACAATGGGGAAGTATCCTAGAATTGCAGAAAGAATCCTTTTTGAGTCCAAATTGAAAGAACTGCAATTGCAATTTGGATCCCCATCATTCCATATGAATATTCATTTCCACTGTAATAACTATTGGAATTCAATTCAATGGTGCATCCAAGCTGCCCAATCGAAAAGAAATGATGAAGAAGACAAACCTGCAATGTTCTTGTTCATCATCTTTATCTTTCAGAATTGGAGAAAACCCAGCACTCTTAGGCAAGATTGGACCAAACTTCACATAATTTGGTATCGATCGGCTCACTTCATGCAAAGGTGTCATGGGTGGCTCTGCAATAGGAAACATTGGCATCCCCTTCTTGCTAACTGTCGAATTGAAGTTCATACACTCCTTATAATACCTTGCATAGAGCCGGGTGTTCTCATCCAATGATTCCCCATAGAGCTTTTCCAACTTCTGCAACTTATCAGCTTGATCCGGCCGCATTGACAAGATCAAAGACTCATTGAAGAACTGATCAAAATCAACTGTAAAGGACAGATCGGCAGAATCAGGAATCACTTCCATTACGATTTTATGCCTTGCCTCTGAATACCACCCGACGATTGAGCTCATGTGAGGAAGAAATAGGACTTCCCACAGCTCGGGTGCAAAGTCGATCCGTGAGAAGAAAGGATCAATGATGAACATCTCAAGCACGTGAAGAACAGAGTTGTGAACATTGTTCCGAAGCTTCCATAAGAATGCAAGGTTGAGGTGGGCCCATGCACAGAGATAGAAGTTAGGGACTCCGGCTGTTTTCTGGTGGCAATTCAACATCGCACAGACCTGCAGCATCTTCTCTGCATGGTCCAATCGTGCATTCTTGGTCTCGATATTGGATGTGTTGATCGCTTCTTCAAGGGCATCAATCCCCCAGTCCAAATTCGCCAAGACTGCTTGATCAGAATATCGGACTTCTCCATTTTTGTCGCAGCTACCATCTTCGGCGGCTAACCTTTCTGCACACTGCTCCTTGTGTTGAATCCTCTGGTCCTTGTTGATCAAACGGTCTTGAGCAAAACTTCCAACAGTCGCAGACAGGAATCTAACTATGTCTTTTCCGTCCATGGTGAACTTGTTGTATCCAGCCATATATGCAAAGACTCTCGTAGCCTGAATGCGAATCACTCAGTATGATTTGAAATTAATCATTCCCATTGAGTTTCAGTTTCCTGATAAGGAATCAAATTATCCAACATTTAGAAGGAGAAAATTATTCATTTTTCTTCAAAATTAGGATGAAAGGCCAAAAAGATTTAAGATTTTTTTTTATCAGTTTCAATAGCCACACTCAAAACATAGGAAGCATAAACTGCATATTATGAAAACTGCAAAATAACAGATTTAAATTAGAAAATGCAAACTTAAAAAATCATGGTGGATTAGTCCAATATTTTCATATCAGGAGAACGAAGAGTATAAGAAGCAGAACTGAGGATTTCCTGAATTAGAAATCGGCAACTCATCAATTTATGAAAACTCATTTCATCAAATGATTTAAGAACTTATTCAACTTCAACAGTTTGGACAGAAGCCAATGAAAATTGAAGACGAACATTCATCAATTCGATAGCAAAAATCAATTGTTTTTCATATAACAAACAGTGATGTTCTGAATAGGAAATACAAAATGAATAGAAACTCTCAACAAGAAACAAGTTTCAATGACCCAACTGACAATCTGATCAGAAGAAACTGTGTTTTTCTGCTCAATCTACTAAGAGAGTATGAGTGGCACCCACTCGACCATCATGGGAAGGGAAATCCAACAGTATCACTCTTATGAGAACATCCTAGCCATGTAATTGATAGCTTGCTAATAGACCAAACAGCCAATGGTCCACATTAATGGGGTTCAGTCATAGGTTCAAGATGATCCAATGGTAGAGAATTTTGGGGATCATCCATCTACCAAGGAGACTACTTATCTGAATTCCAGTCGATTGCTGGGTGCATCGATCACTGTAAGTTTCTGTAGTTTCAACATCTAAAATGAACAGAACAGGAACAAAAAACCATCCATCTTCACAAAATAACTTGAAGAATAGCTCTAAATAAGAACGAAAAACCACAAAAGAGGGGAGAGGATAGCAGAATTCGCTTACCTTGGATGGATGAGAGAGAGAGAGAGAGAGAGAGAGAGAGAGAGAGAGAGAGAGAGAGAGAGAGAGAGAGAGAGAGAGAAGAATGTAGGAAAGAAATGCCGGCTTGTGTGAAAGGGGTGAGTGACAGAGAGAGATGCTTAGTTGATTTTGAGAGGGAAATGCAGTGGTGCCGGCTTTGGCGCTTTTGCTGAATCCATCTCCCAAAACCGTAGACTCAATGAAAGTGACGTGTCCGTGATTTGAATATATTAACCGTCCTCCACTACCGCCACAAGGCGCGTCCACGTGTGGCCCACTATTTGGTTACCCTGACCGTTCATCTTAGTGGCTGCAGTAGATGGGGCCAAATACAGAAACAAGCTAACTGGTGTGGAAGACCGTTATTACCATTCGATGTTTGGCCGTTGTTGTTTTTTATTTATCTTTTATATTAGTCATCTATTTGCATAAGACAATCAAATTGGGTTGATCTTAGTGGGTCCACTGTGGTGATCGATGAATCAGCGGTTCTGATCATCGAAAAAAAGGCCCTACTTTTAGGAACTCAGGGCTTGAGGTTGCTATATATATCCTGCGCGGAGGATTATTTGATTCGTGTTCAATAACAAGAAGATGCTGGAAGAAGCATTTGGTTTTGACCGTTGTAAATTTTCACCGTCCGCCCGTCTGGTAGAAAATGAGTGCATGGGACCTGGACGCGGATTGACCAGTGACCCCTGCACCAGCCAGCTAGTTGGTGTCAAAGATCCGTGGGCCACACCATTAATGCATGCATTTCATCCATGCCCTCCATCCAATATGCGTGCTCATTTTAGGACATGAGCCCAAGAAATGTGGTTGATCCAAAGCTCAAGTGGACCACACCCTTGGAAACAGTGGAGATTGAGTGCTCACCGTTGAAAGCTTACCTGGGCCACTGCAATGATCCTGTATGAAGGGAAAACACAAATATCAGCTTAATTCAAAACTTCTAAGATTGTGAAAAAAATTAAAATCTAAATCCTCAACTAAATTTATGAAAATTCGCATGGAAGAAAGTGAGACATTCATAAATTTTTATACAAAACATGTAGAGTCTTAGAGAAATATTCATGAAAGCACGGTTTGTGTAAAAATACTAAGATTACTACCTGATTAGTTCGATTATAAGATTATTGTTATACAAGAATTGATAGATACCGACAAAATGAAGGTTTTGGAATTGGTTGGATCTCTTCAAACATATGAGCTGAATTTCAAAGTCTGAATCATCAAAATCTGAATTCGATTCAAAATCCGATGAATTAGATCAAGGAAAAGTAGGAGATCAAAATGCATTCATAACAATAGCTAGAGTCACTACTTGAGAAGATAGTGAAACATTGAGATATGAAACTCCCAAAAGTAACTTTGAAAATGAAGAAGACCATCAAGAAGCATATGATTCTCTCTTAAAAAAAAGTTGAAAAATTACATCAAAATTGAAAATGTAAAAGAAAAAGTGTGAAGAATTGCAATTAGATCTTGAAAAAGTTATTTTGGAAAATTTTCATTTTTTTTTTTAATTTTGAAAATTCCAAATTACATTTAATTTTAAAAAATGTTGAACTTCAAAATATCAAGTCTGATTATGAGAAAGTGAGGATTAAAGTTTCTTCGCTTCAGAGTTCGAAAGATACTTGGAATTATACCCAACGAGACAAAAAACTTGAAAAACCACCAACATCATTTGGCCAGTATGGTAATAACTCTAGCCTTGGCTATAATATATATAATAATCTAAAGCCTAAGACTTTTACTCTTACCTTTTTGAAAGGAGAATCCTCGAACTCTAAAGTGAAAACTCAAAAAGGGGCTTGGTGTGATTACAAGAAAACTATCTTCCAAAAAAAAAAAAAAAAACTCTTTTAAGAATTTATTAAAGTGAAAAACTTTGCTAACAACCAGATATATCAAATGAGAGAAATTAATAATTTTTTCTCTTACTAATAAAATTGTAGACTTTCTCAAAGAGTTTTTGAAAGCCAACTCAAAGAAAAAAGAAATAAACATGAAATAAACGGAGAAATCTTAACTCCCAAATATAACAAAAGGAAATATACCCTCTAAAGCCTATAACCATTATGAAGTGGGTTCCAAAGGTTAAATGTCTTGTCATCCCCACAACTTTCAAAAAAAGTAGTCATTTAAGATGGTACCTAGACAATGGATGTTTTAAACATATGACAGGTGATAAAGTCATTTTCTCAAATATCAATGAAATTGATGGTGGTTTAGTTACATTCGAAGATGGTAGCAACTGCAAAATCATTGGTTAAGGTAATGTACATCTTCCTAACTTACCTAATTTTAAAATATTTTATATTTTAAAGGATTGAAACATAACCTTCTTAGTATATCTCAAATTTGCGACAGTGATCCTAGTGTAAGATTTTTTAATCATGGATTTAAGATAATTAATAAAAAATGAAATGTGGAATTAAATGGTCGCGAAACTTCTAAAAATTACTATGTAATTGATGACACTAGCTCAACAAACATTTCATGTTGCACGGTTCAAATAGACGAGACTGATTTATGACACCAATGTCTTGAACATGTAAATTATATAAATCTTTATAAGTTGAGCAAAGGAGATCATGTCATACCCCAAACTCAGAAACCGGGTTCACAAAACTCTCGATCATAAAATCCGGTGCCGAAAGCCTCCATAGCACCCCATTCTCGGCTTCCAGCGCCCATACGCCGAATTTCGATCCTGGAATCCTGCAATGAGGATTTTCAACGTACATTTATCTTATAAAAAACATAACCACAAGTTTACCCAAATCACAAAGGCAACATCATCATTACATATCCACTAATATAAACAGTTGAATACAGTGTTGAAAGAAAAATACATATATATTAAAATCAAAGCTCTATAAGTCCGCTGCATACTCCAAGCTCAACGCAGCTGCGACCTAACGTCACCTGCACACATCTGTATGCATAAGCTTATAAAAAGCTTAAAGGGTGGTAAAAGTGTGTGCTCAAGGTAAGTGCAAAATATGCAATACAATGTCATAAATCATACAATATCAAAATAAGCAGAAATACTGACAAGTCCATGAGTTCTATTAGCCATACCAAAACTATGCGATGTAAGGCATGAATGCTAACGGCCATATCAAGGCTATGCGATGCAAAAACATAATAAGCTAATATTAAATACCGAGGATGCAATGTAATATACAAATCCTGACGAGTCCAAGAATACCGTCAGCCGTATCTAGGTCATATAAATACAGAAACATAGTAACCTAAAATGCTAAATATTGCGAATGCAATGCAATATATGGTGCGAATAAAATGACTAAGCTGGAGTGAAGTTGGGATGATAGTACATAGTATCGCAGGCTATGTGGTCTATCACAAGGGACTTCTATTCAAACTAGTCCTATACCTAAATTTAGATAGCCAGACTTAATGTGGTAAACCCCTGACGTAGTCGCGTGCCCTAACTGAAATCCTTATCATTGTGAAGGTATACAACAATTAGTTGTGCACCACCAACCCGAGTGGATAGTAGACGAATGAATGAATAAGCATGCAACTCCTGCTCAATAAGTTCACGTATCAGTACTATACATCTTTAAGATCATCACTGGGGTTTAGTACACTCCAAATCAAATTATCGCCCCATCATTTATAATCAAGTGAGTGGAAGAAACCTCACTATCCACCAGCCAGTAGTCAACTAATACCTACTCAATACGTTGATAGCGGACCCATATATGAGCTGGCCAAACTCAGCCTAGTTTTGCTCACTACAAATCGAGCGGATAAGGCCACACCCCCTTCCAACTGACCACAACACAGTGGGAGATGAGGCCTATTGGTATTCGGCACTCGGGCGCTCATGCAATCCACTCGGTCTAGATGTTGGAGCATCTCCTGGCCACGAAGGTTTATGAATTTTCACCTAGGGCCATCTATGGTGGCCCGATGCTAGTAATAGATTTTCGGTGTCCCATCTGGCCATCCATGACATGCTTGTGGAGGCTACGGCTCTGATGTCGCTAGGGAGTACAATACTCACAACAAGCAATGCAAGATGCATGATTCATACAATCCAATCAATAATCAATCCTGTGCATACCGTGTGCTCATGTGAGACAATCTCCACCTATCAGGGAGTCTTATAACAACCTGCCCAATGATATATGTAATGGTCAACCATATCTCATAACAAACATGCAGATGATGCGTATAGTCATGTATCATGATGCTATGCTGTCACATACTCATAATTGGTATCGACAACCGACACTGATAATCGACATCGATATTCGGCCTTGATAATCGGCCTATATAATTGACCTCGACAATCAAAATTGGCCTCGATAATCAGAATTGGCCTCGATAATCGAAATTGGAATCGGCCTCAACAATCAGAATCCGCCTCGACAATCAGAATTAGCCTTGATAATCAAAATCGGCATCGACAATCGAAATCGGTCTCGACAATCAGAATCGGCCTCGACAATTGAAATCGGCCTTGACAATCAGAATCGACCTTTATAATCGGCCTCGACAATCAGAATTGGCCTCAATAATTAGAATCGGCTTCGACAATCGAAATCTGCCTTGACAATCAAAATTGGCCTCAACAATCGAAATCGGCTTCAATAATCAAAATCGGCCTCGACAATTGGAATCGGCCTCAATATTCAGAATCAGCCTCAACAATCGGCATAAGGGAAAGTCACAATGTGAACATTTAACCATCATCGCCTATCAATGTGGACATTTAACCATCATCGCTACTAAGGAGTGACCCACATAGAGCCAAACGTATAGTGGGGCCCATGACCCTATATAGAGGCTTAATATACACCACAATGGGCCTCACTTAAGGCCATAAATACATCACATCGAGCCTTGTCAAAAGGGCCGCATATGCATCACATTGGGCCTCACCAAATGGGCCGAATATACATCATGTTAGGCCTCGAATACATCACATTGGGCCTCAATACATGGGCTGCATAAACATCACAATAGGCCTCAAACATGGGTCATAAATACATCACATCGGGCCTTACTCATGGGCCGCATATACATCACAATGGGCCTAATATACCTTAAGATGGGCCGCATATACATCACAATGGGCCTAATATACCTTAAGATGGGCCGCAACACATGGGCCTTATATACATCAAGATGGGTTGGAACAATGGGCCTCATATACATCAAGATGGGTCGGAACAATAGGCCTCATATACATGAAGATGGGTTGAAATAATGGGCCTCATATACATCAAGATGGATCGGAACAATAGGCCTCATATACATCAAGATGGGTCACAACCCATAGGTCACATAAACATCACATCAGACCTTAAATACACAACAGATGGCCTTAAATATACAAGTTGGCCCACTGTTCTAAGTAAACTATGTACATCATATATCTATTTTTAGAGATCATTTTAGAGTGTTACCCAAGTGAATCATAATGGGAGATCATCTGGACCACCATAAACAATAGTGAGGATAATGATTCACACTGTTAAACAAATCACAGGGCCCACCATAAAGTTTATTCTCCATCCAATCTGATCATAAGGTCACTAAGACCTGGATAAAGAGGGAAAATAAATATCATATTGATCCAAAGTTCTATGACCCAAAAAGGATTTTAAAGGCAAACGTTCAACTCATCACTGTTTTCTATAGTGTGTTCCACCTGATAAATCTGCCTCATTTTTAGCCTTAGGCCTCAAGGCAAGCTTGCCAAATGGATGGACAGTTGAGATATAACACATACATCATATATGGGCCCCATAGATGTGAAATAGTGGTAAAGATCGCTTTAGTTGAAGTAGGAATATGCCAATATGTCCTAGAGAGGGGTGAATAGGACTTTTTAAAGTTTTTATGGTTTATTAAAAATTCTATTACACTAATCCTAACAACAAGCACATATTAAGATTACTAAAAAATAACTCTACTGGCTTCCAAGCCCGGTAGAGGATCCAATTATAAACTATTTAAGAAGTGAATAATGTGCAAACTAGTTTATGATGGATATGACTGTGTATGTGTGTGAGGTGTGATCTTAGATATTCAGATATAAAAATATTAAAGTAAATCACACAAACAAAAGAATAACAATCTCAAACACAGTTATTTTTATAGTGGTTCGACTATTTGTCTACTCCACTCCCGGTAACTGCACTCAACCCTTGAGTGTACCGAATTTAACTAAGGAGGTTTCACAGTGGTTCACCTCAAACCTAAGGTTTTAAATCAGGTTCACCTTCAACCTTTACGACCTATACCTAGGTTAACTGTTTATGCTCCTTGAGCAAGAGTCAACACATAACACCTAGTTTTAAGCACACTGGCCAAGGATCCACATAAGGAACATCACTGTTTATGCTCTCACGAGAAAGGGTCAACACAACACACCCACTTTTAGGCACACTGGCCAAGGATCTTCCCCGAGACTCTAACTGTTTATACTCTCCACAGAGCAAGGGTCAACACAATACACCCACTACGTACACTCCCACTGGAGACCTCCTGGAGGACTTGCAATGGTGAGAAATACCTTAGACCCAATCTTACAACGGAATGATCAAAGGGTCCTCTGAACTCTAGATACTTACAAATATGTGGATGAGTCTTATTCAGCATGTTGTCGATGATCTCCTTCTTTGTTGACGAAGAATCTTCTGCTTCCTTGATCCGTAACACACATGATGTACCAATATACGGCGTTGGGTTGGGTCAAGGTTATGATGGAATCCTACTTTCAAATATTTTTCTATAAAGGAGATAGAGTGATTCCAATCATTTATGCATTCAATGCATCCCAACTTAATGATTTTCCATTAAGGTAGTAGCTGGAGGATCCTTGAATGCGAAAGTTCATTCCCCAATCTACTTTATTGAATATCAATGATGATGGTGGATTGGAGGATGAATTCCCATGAGAGAAAGGGCTTTGAGTATATGATCCAAGGTAAAACACTCAAAAGCACTCTCTTCTTTCTCTGCCAGCAATAATAGACAAGTCCTCTTTATATAAGCAAAAGGTTCCAACGGAATATTAAACGGTCATATTTATGATAGAGTTCGATATCATCGAGCGGGATCGATATTATCAAGCGTATACTCTCGATCGCATCGATGGTCCGTCCAATGAAATAAACTCAAACATCATACGCTTTTGAAACCTATTGTCAGCTGGTCGAGGGAATCGAAATACGTGTCGATGTCATTGAATTTTGAACTTCGATTTCATCAATGTGAGGTTCGATTCCTTGACATTTAAAAATGAGAGAAACTTACTTTGAAATATTTCAGGCTAACAAGAATGATCGAGGGACCTTCAATATCATCAGAATTTGAATGTCGATGATATTGATAGCTGTGCTGAGGCATCGATAAATCCAAGGGATTTTCGTTTAAGCTTGCCGGACAGTTTCTGTTCTTATTTGATGCTATCGAGGCTATGCTGATATCATCGATATTTGAATGTCGATTCTATCGAGTGACCCTCGATCATAGATAAACTATCCTGAAATATTTTGCTAAAAATCTTCATGCCTATGACCGATATCATCGAGAGCCTTTCGATGTCATCGAGATTTGAACTTCGATGGTATCGAGGAGGGCTTCGATATGTCGATGCACATATGATATTCATAAGTGAAAATAGGGGCACCGGAGATCTGTCTGTCGATATTATCGAGTTATCTTCGATGAACTTGAGATTCAAATATTGATGATATCGATAGATATATCGATACATCGATAAATCAGTCCAGAGATATATGTGGGTGCTGGACACTTTTGTCCTCATTTCGATAGAATCGATTTGTCGTCGAGGACAACGATAGTACAAGTTGATCATATCGATATGTGTATCGATAAAATCGACAAAACAAGAAAACTTTAGAGATTTTTTTATTTTGAAAAAGTTTTCTTAACCTAAAAACCCTATGATATTCTAATTTATTTTAAAGGTTTTATTTACCTGGTGTTTTGGGACATGGGATGTGAGACTTAGTTTTACCCGTGGCGAGCTTGCACACATTCAGTTGAGGCAGACACTTTAAATTGATCTTCCTATGAGGCTCTGCAGTCTAGCTGACTAAACACTGACGCTAATTGACAAACCAGGGCACTTTCAATCTCCCCCTTTGTCAATTACATGACAAAATACCAAAACACCCTAGAACAGCTTCTATACTGACATCCTAAATTTTGTGTACATGGTCTTTACACAATTGTACAATGTTAACAATGTCATATACACAACACATTCAGAAGTTGCTCCCTCTGACTGCAAACTCCCCCTCACTTGGTGCAGCTGCTCCCCATAACACCTGCAACACCATATGCAAGCAGATATATATTTCCTGATGGGGTGTGTGTTTGAATTCGTTCTCCCCCTTTTTGTCAGTCATTGACAAGGATTGCTTTATAGTAGATATTGATTGAAGTTTAAAGAAATGTAGGAGAACATCATTCAGTAAGCATATATAGAGTGAAGATAGATGGACAATAATTAAACTAGTGATCTAAAACATCTCATATGTGAATCCTATGTATGCAGGGGATATTAAGTAAGGTAGTGAGAAATAAGAAAAATATTAAATGCATTACATACCTTTTGCAATAGAAGCACATACCACACATACTCAGAGAAAACAAATGATCACAAATATGGCAGCAAATAACTGTTATTAATACCTGGAAATATTCAAAATATCTGGCAAAGAACTATGATTACTACCCGACAATATTCAAAATATCCAAAACAAATACATACTACCCCAAGATTTTTCAGTAAAGCATTTAGTCAGTTCAAATTACACAAAATAGACATGCTTGGTAATCCAACCACAATTGTACGTCTTAACATGAGCTCAATGTCCTCAAGGATTTCTATGTGTAAGCAAGTCCACCACTTGCTGAGTGGTTTGCTGGAGGACGTCGACTTTCTCTTCAATTGTGGTGAGTCGCCTTTCACAGTTGTACATACGTTCTTCCATTCTTGCCATCTTGTTCAGTAGATGTCATTCTAGATGATGAGATTGGCGATTTGTGATTGACTCTGGGCTGACCATCGACATGCAATTTGTCACGCCCCAAACTCGGAAACCGGGCTCACAAAATTTTCGATCGCCGAATCCGGCGCCGACAGCCTCCGTAGAACCCCATTCTCGGCTCCTAGCTCCCATTCGCCAGGTTCCGATCCTGGGATGCTACGAGGAGGATTTTCAATGTCAGTTTGATTCGTAATAAGCATAACCAAAGACATAACCCACAAACAACAACCAATAAATCCATTACATTTTCACTATGATAAAAAACTTTACAAGTACAATGAGCATAAAGGGAAATACAATGGTAAAGAATAAAAACTCAAAAATGCTCTGCAACGTGCTCCTGCCTCAGCGCTGCTGCGATCCAACGTCACCTGCACGCAACGGTCTTGCATAAGCTTACAGAAGCTTAGAGGGTGGTGAAAGTGTGTGCGTAAGGTAGTAATATGAACATGCAATATCGAAGTAATGCGGAATATACAGATGGACCCATAATATCATGAGCCATATCAAGGCTTATGCGATGCAATACATGAATGGTATCGGCCATCCCAAGGCCATGCGATGTGCAATGCAATGCAAGCATACAGATCCTCATATATGTCCACACATCAATATAGCTCAAATATGGAATATCACCGGGGTCTAGTACACTCTAAACCAGATTGCCGTCACATCATGCGCCATAAGGTAAGTGGAAGAGACCTCACTATCCGTCTGCCAATATCGGGCGCGACTCATCGATAGCGGACCCATTCCTCGAGCTGGTCAAACTCAGCCTAGGATTGCCCCTACACTCGGGCGGGTAAGGCCGCACCCCCTTCCAACCGACCACGACACAGTGGAGAGCACAGCCAACTGGTATTCGGCACTCAGCGCTCATCTACTCACTCGGTTTAGACGTTGGAGCAACATCTTGGTACCATAAGGGTTTAGGGACTTTCACCCAGGGATATCTATAGTACCCCATGTAGAATAAAATTTTTGATATCCAATCCTGTCAACCACGATGCGTCTGTGGAGGCTCAGACCCTGATGTCACTAGGGCATACAATAATTATGTCACACAAATGTGAAATGCATGATTTCCGCTATCCAGTCATGCAACAATTCCTGCGCATATCGTGCGCTCATGTAGGGCAACACTGCCTAACCAGGAGCCCATAAACAACCTGCCCAAAGGCATATGCTATGATCAGTCAATCCTCACATCAAGCATACATATGATGCGTATGATCATGAGTCATGAAACTATACTAAACGTGTTATAATAAAATGAACTATCTTACAATGCAGATGGACCTGGACGGCCTATACATAATAAGTACGGCCCAGTAATGGGCCCTAAGGAGAGTCGTAATGTGGACATCCAACCAACATTACAGTCGCAATGTGGACGTCAAACCAACATTGCCTCCAAGGCACGATCTTCTTAAACATCGCTACATAATCGGTATTGGGATTACACATTGCAATGGACCTTAGGTTCATCTCATTGGGCTTTTCATATATATATATTAAATGGGCCATATCCTATGGGCCTTTTATTCATCAGATGGGCTACATAAATGGGCCACACCAATGGGTCTTATGTGCATTGCAATGGGTCAAAACCCGTGGGCCTTGGATTGCATCAAATGAGCTTAATCTCATGAGTCTAATATGTGACCAATGAGCCACACCAATTGGGTCTCACATGTAGATCAAGTGGGCCTCAACCCATAGGCCTAACATGAGTCAAATGGGCCTAAACCCCTAGGCCTTAATCAAATAAAATGGGCCTAACTCATGGGTCTCAAATAAATCCAATGGGCCTAATCCCATGGACCCTTTTTATAATCAAATGGGTTTAGTCCCATGGGCCTTACAATATATCAAATGGCCTAGTCTCATGGCCTTAGAAAATATCAATTGGGCCTAAACCCATAGGCCTTAAATATCAAGTGAGCCTAAGCCCATAGGCTTTACATATCAAGTAGGCCCAAGTTCTTAGGCCTTAAATGAATCAAATGGGCCTAGCCCATAAGCATTTCGTAAATCAAATGGGCCTAGCCCATAGCCCTTTTGAAATTCAAATGGGCCTAGCCCATAGGCCTGTTACAAATCAAATGGCCTAACCCATGTGAGTGGCCCACCCATCCAATAGCATCAGGCTTTAAAAATGATCCCACCAAGGGGATGGACGGCCTGGATGCATCACGTGCATCATGGTGGGTCCCACTGTCGCTGGACAGTGAGGACCACACATACATTCCAAGGCCCCCACCGTCCGCTGGACGGTGGGAGTACAGATACTCAACGGTGGGTGCCACCATCCACTGGACGATGGACTTAGAGGCACATGCATCATTTGTGGGTCCCATGTGGGGCCCACTGTAATATTTATTTGGCATCGAACCCGTTCTTAAGGTCACTCGGACCTGGATGAAGGGAAAACATAAATTTCAGCTTGATCCAACACTTCTGTGGGCCCAGGAAGAGTTTCAATGGTAGATGTTCATTCACACTATTCCCTATGGTGTGAGCCACCAGATAAATGGATGGGGCTGAAATTCGGAGGGGTCCCACTACTAGGGGTGGCCCACCTCGTGAGCAGATTGGATAACAAATAAACATTTTGGTGGGGCCCACATGCAGGGCTGTGGGCCCCTGCTGGACGCCCGCCCTCACGGCTGCACGCAGCAGCGTGCAGCGCTGCCCGCTGACGTGAAGGCAGAGGCTCTGCCTCTTTCCAAAAACCAGAAAAAATGGTTTTCCTGAGGTTTTTCGCACATGGGGCCCGCTAAAATGAAATCCGCTCCGGCCATTGCGTTCAGTGGCCCGTAACAGTCGAAATGAGTCCAGAGTTTGAATTTTTTTATGATTAGAAAATGAAGAAAAATTAAAAAAGGATCCTTAGAGGGTAATGATGCATTCTTCGATGCTATGGCCCGCCAGATCTTCCAATCAGCCCCAAACTTCTACCCAACGGCTAAAATATTGTGGGTAAGAGGATGGACGGCTTGGATCGAATATCTACATCAAGGTGGGGCCTACACGAGGGGACCACCCCAAAAACTTCACTTTCCCCCCCCTTTTTTTTTTTTCTTTTTTTGTGTATAGGGACGTCCAGCGTCCCAGACGCTAGACGATGGGCCTCTTCAAGTATTTGTGGTGGGCCTAATTAGGTGGGCCACCACATGAAAAATAGTGTGGATATTCCACACATAAAGTGGGCCACATTGGTGATTAAAAAAAATAATGGACTCGTGGTGGGGTCCATTTAAATAGGCCACACACCCTATTGCAATCTCAAAAAAAAAATATATCAAAATAAAAGAAAATAAATAAAAGGGAAAGAGACATGGAGAGTGGGACACGGCTTGTGATGGAGGGCTCCGCCACTATGAGCCCTCCCTTGAATGAAATCATACAATAAACGGATCCCTTTGAACATGGGATCATCAAAAATGTAAATCAATGGTGGAGATCCATTCCCCACCGATATGGACGGTCTAGATGACCTTTCTAAATGAAATAAACATCATGATGGGGTCCATGTAGAATGGCCCCATCATGGAATGATCATGATGATCCAAGTGGTCCATCGGCCACATATTAAGGTCCCAAGTGAGATCTACACCATGGATCGGTGGGCCTCACTTGGCCCATCATAAAAATAAGAAAAACTACCCTATAGAGGCACCCACCGTCCGATCTTCTTGCTCCTAGGGGTTACTTGGCACCTTAGCTTCAACTTCAATGGATGAGATGAAGAATGGAGGGTTGAGATGGGAGATGATGGGGTGAAGAGGTGGGCCACACTTGAAGTTTAGGAAGCT
This sequence comes from Magnolia kwangsiensis, assembly GCA_037074715.1. Classification (NCBI taxonomy): domain Eukaryota; kingdom Viridiplantae; phylum Streptophyta; class Magnoliopsida; order Magnoliales; family Magnoliaceae; genus Magnolia; species Magnolia kwangsiensis. The sequence continues at coordinate 140,286,850 of CM073572.1, forward strand.
TGGAGAAATTCCATACGTATGGAGTCTTGAAATTTTTTTTTTGCTTGGAAATTTGAAATGAGAAAGAGAGAAAGAGAGAGAGAATTGTAAGGGAGAGAGAGAGAGAGTGATGGATGGATGTGGTGAGTGATGGTTGTGTAAGAAAAGCTTGACTTTTGAGGCTTTTGTGTAAGAGAGGTATGGGAGGTGTAAGAAAAGCTTGACTTTTGTGGCTTTTTGTGTAAGAGAGGTATGGTTTTGGGAGACTTTTATGGTTGCTTGGGAAAAGGGAATAAAGTGATGTGTACTTGACATGTGATGGCTTGATGGATTGATTGATTGATGGGATTGATGTGATTGATGTGACACATCGTAAAGATTCCCTTGGGTTTCGCAACGCCCGGCATTTTCTCGCACCGAACGTTGGCCCACATCTCTTGACCAGGGTATCGCCTCGGCATGCGAGTCGTGGCATCGGAACCGCAACGATGGCGCGGTCGCTATGGTATTGGTCTTGGGTTGAGTCAACTCAGGTTTTCGGTATATGAATCAGGATCGCGCGTCGATATCGGTTAAGGGTCGAAAGTTGTCGAAATTCGACCGGTAAGACCGCGGAAGTCCACGGAAAGGTACGGATCAAGATACGAGTCTTACATAATTGGACCCTCCATGTGTAGGCCGAATTGATGGTTGAGCATATTGGAAGGCTCGTGGCATGGGAAGGCTATGCCTGAGGAGAGACGAAGAGGGACACAATTGTTGGGCTTGGTGAGCTACATTACTGTTAAGCCATGCTTCAGAATACACAGCGTTAGATGTGGTAGAAAGCCCCGCATGATGGGCAAATTTGCATATGAGCACCAGAAAGGGCAGTGTCTCCCTATGATTGTCTTAGATTACATGAATGACCTTCTTGAGGAGAAGAGTCGGTAGACACACTTGATTTTCTTGATATACATCATAAAGCACATTGATTACAGACGGAGGAAGATGTTACCTTTAACATCGTAGGGATATACATTAGACCTAAAAATGCTATGAAGAATTTTGAAAGTGGGTCCAAGATAGTTGACGTGAAGCAAATTTTCATCATTTCGCAGAACAGTAGTGCCTTGACATAATGCACGAGTTATTTCTCCCCACACACCCAAACCATTGAGATTCCCGTTAGTCACTGGGATTCGAGTGACATCAAGATCTAGAAGATGAGCCAAGGTGATCGGAGTGATAAGTTTATAGTAATGTGCTAGTTCAACTTGAATGTTAGAGGGATCATCACAAATGATATGACAGTGATTGAAGAATTCTTGGATCACCCCCAGTTGATACTATTGAGGGTCAAATATTTCATACTAGACCCCAGTTATTGCCTGAATTTACGAGCACGATACCGTTTAATGCCCTGCTTTAATCGTGTTTTTGATGCAAGGTGTATTTAGGAGCTTGGACTAGAAAAGGGTACTAAAAGAATGGATTTAGCACTCCAGAATCACTGGCAAGGAACGGACCCCAGGGGACCAAGATCGACAGATTTACATGCTAGAGACTTAAGAAAATTAAAAAATTGAAGTTCAAGTGGCCCGAAATTGGTTCAGAATGCAAGATCACATGGTGCCAACCATCCATTCAGCTCGAAATGTCATACATGGCTTGAAGACCATAAATGAACCGTACAAGTCGAATTTCAGATCTTGGATCTCTGTGGAAGTGGCCCAACTGTCAGATTAGCCCATGAATCTCTGATTTGGGGCCCACCTAATATTTGGATATGCGTCAATTTTGGTCCCAACTGCTTAAAGGATATGAGAAAAGAGATGGACAGAACGGATCTCTCATATACGTCAAAGTAGACCCCACCTTAAGTGGCGTGCGCACGCAGTGCACGTGCACTCACTGTGCACTGGAAGAGATAGACCGATCAGCGGGCATTAACCCGATTCGTCTCCTACACAGAGACAGTGGACTGACACTGTCCGTGTGTTTTTGTGTAGTGGGACCCACTCTGCTCACATTTCGACAATCCACACCATTCATTCATCCCGGAAGGTAACCATAACCCTCGCCTAGGTGGAATTTTTATCCCATATACGTGTACGCACGTGGATCATCGAAAAGCACAAGATTAACGGTGAGTTGGTTTGATACAGTGGGCCACATAAAAACTTGATACAAACCACTCTTTCCTGACTGGTTTTTCACCAGGAATCCAATGAACAGGTCAAATTTTGCTAAAAACATCAATATGGGGCCCACCGAACGTGTCAGTGCGTCTGTGTAAGGCTTATGCACGTACCAGGAAAATCGGATCTTCTGGGGATTTGTGTGATTTGGAGGATGATCGGATCAGTGATCCAGACCATCCAAACTCATCAATAAGGGGCCACGACCCTAGACAAGAACCTAGAATCGAAGGATGGGTCGATCCTACGTTGCAAATCTACTCCAAACGCAAGTTGAGGTGCATTTTCCTTTCGTTGCGCACGGAAACCAACTTGCTGCACAAGCTCTTGTGCGTAAATTTCCTTCACACTGACGCAAGCCCTCCGAACCAACCTTGCTCCTCTATAAAAGGAGACGTGAGAGGGGGGGGGGGGGGGGGGGAGAGAGAGATCATCGGGTGGGAAACCATGGAGGCATCTCGATTTGGGCTTCAACATGGATACTAAAGAGGGAGAGAAGTAGTTTAGATTTTTTCTTTCTTTTTAGTTTTCTTTGTTTCTTGTTTTCTTTGAGAGGATAGCCTAACCATGGTAGGCTAAACCTCTTAGCTAGGGCTAAGAGGTGAAGCTTGTAGCATGATGGGGTGATTTTACATATTGCATTCATGTTAGACTGAATTGACATTTATTTTAGTTTAATTAAGGGAATGTTTTTAGTTTTTAATGGTTTGTTGTGACTAAAATCACAATAGGTCTGCGATAGCTTTGAGCATGTTCCTTTCCTTCTTATATTTATGACGTCAGGAAGCCCTGTTGTTTACCATTGTCTCCTGGGCATGGTCGAATGACAACACCCTTTCTAACCTTCATACATTGATTGATTGGTTGGTAATTAGTTTAATTCTTTTGTTTACTTTTGCTGTTTACTTTTTCTCCTGGGCATAGTTTTGTGATGGAATCCATTCTAATTCATATACCTTTCATCTCTTGAAAACTATATCAAAGGAAGTTCAATTTGATTTTCATGGTTACACCCTTCAACTGGATGAAGATGGGACTCTAAGTCCCGTTGAGTTCTTGAAGGAGGCATAAGATCTCCCTGATCTCTACAAGTGGATCCTCTGAATCCCCAGTTTCCTATTTCTGAATTCTTTAATTTTTAGATTAATATTTCACCATTATTCCCTTAAATTCATTCGATTTAGATTTCATCTTAGCTTAGTTCTAGTTCTACTTAATTTCAGATTATGTACAGGTTCCAGTCCCTTGGGATTCGACCTCGGTCTCACCGAGTTTATTACTACATCACAACCCTACACTTATGGAGTGAATAGATATGATCCTCAAAGATTGAGGATGTTCTACCAACCTATTACTTCTAAAAGTACGTCCACTCCAGGCTCAATGACACTATTGAGCACTAGACGTTCAACAATAGGGAATGGACATCCTTCCACTGGAATAGGTCGATGCCTACTGGATTTTGATTGCATGTTCTTTGATTGTAAAGAGTGAAGAGACTTACCTTTCCCTTTGTGCATGATTTTTCAGTGTGAGGGACAGGTAGAGGTAAGAAGAAGAAATCAGAGAAGAGAAGAAATATGAGAATTTGAAATTGGAAAACACCCTTGTTCTTATAGTAGTGCTTACGATCATATCAATCCTTCATTGATCACACGCTATAATGACATTAAAGACCGTGTTGATGACCATAAGGAAAGTGCCAATTTCCAATGGAGATTAGGTTAGTCCGGCCATTGGGAAGGACTGCTGGTTATTACTTTGCATTCCCAAGAGTCTTCGATTTCATTGGTGTTGAATATTAATCTCATCGAACTGTATTTATTGATGACATCGACAAGGTTCAAATATCATCGAGAATGTTATTATCTGGCATCCCAAAAATAACATGGTTAATTTATAAGGTTTAGTCTTATGGCTGAACTTAACCATGAATGTCCCAGTGTGAAGATTTACCTATGCGGTTCAAGGTCACTGGGATATTTTTAGTAAGTGCATACTCCAATGGATTTTTGAAGATCACTGAACCTATTTATATCAAGAGGTTTAGTAAGGATATCTACGAGTTGCATTTCTGTGGAAACATAATCCAATGTAATAATCTTGTCTTCAATGAGTTCTCAGATAAAGTGATGACGGATGTCAATGTGCTTGGTCCGAGAGTGTTGGATAAGATTCTTTGAAATGTTGATCGCACTTGTTTTATCACAGAATAGACTCATTGTGGGTTGTTCGATTCCATAGTCCAACAACATTTGTTTCATCTAAAGGAGTTGTGCACAACAACTTTTTGCAATAATATATTCAGCCTCAGTAGTGGCTTCTTACTCTGCTAAGAGACCAAACAATTTCCAACATAGAAACATCCTCCACTCATTGATTTTGTTCATCCAAATTTCCAGCCCAATTTGCGTCAGAGTAGCCTGCAATAATAGTGGACGTTTCAAATGAATACCATAGACTAAAGGTGGTAGTTCCTGCTATATATTTAATAACCCTTTTAACAGCCGTTAGGTGGGATTCCTTAAGATTTGCCTGATACCGAGCACACACTCCCACACTAAAGGATATATCTGGATGACTGGCTGTGAGGTATAGTAGGCTTCCGATCATACTCCGATAGAGATGTTGGTCCACACTTTTGCCATTAGCATCTTTGGAAAGTTTAAGTGTGGTACTCATAGGTGTGTGATAAGTGTGTCCAGACTCAAGCCCAAATCTTTTTACCAAGTCTTTTGCATACTTGGTCTGATTTATAAAAATTCCATCATTTAGTTGCTTAACTTGTAATCCTAAAAAGAAGTTTAATTCACCGACCATGCTCATTTCAAATTCTGATTTCATGAGGTTGGAGAATTTGTATGCAGTATCTCCACATGTTGACCCAAACACTATATCATCCACATAAATTTGTGCAATAAGTAATGAGTTCTTTGTTCTTTGGATAAATAGTGTCGTATCTACACTTCCTTTGCAGAATTCATGGTCTAAAAGAAATTTTGTTAATCGTTCATACCAAGCACGTGGTGCTTGTTTGAGACCATACAGAGCTTTGTCCAGACGATAAACATGATGGGGGTGCTTAGGATCTGAAAATCCTATTAGTTATTCTACATAGACTTCTTCAGCAAGATCCCCATTAAGAAAAGTACTCTTAACATCCATTTGAAACAATTTAAACTTTAGTGCGCATGTAATGGACAAAAGAATTCTAATAGACTCAAGACGAATGAAAGGGGAAAATGTCTCATCAAAATCAATCCCTTCTATCTGTGAGTACCCTTGAGCAACTAGCCTTGCTTTGTTTCTGATCACATTGCTTGACTCGTAGGATTTATTCTTGAAGATCCATTTGGTTCCAATGACATTTGTATCAATTGGTCTAGGAACCAATTTCTATACCTCATTTATTTGGAATTGTTGAAGTTCTTCTTGCATAGTATTTATCCAGTGTTTATCTTGAAGAGCTTCTACAATATTCTTGGGTTCAATCTTTGAGGTAAAGTAGAAATGACTATAGATATTTTTTATTTGCCGTCTAGTTTTCACACCATCATTAGGATCTCCAATAATTTTCTCTCGAGGGTGATCCTCTATGATGGGTATGTCAGATGATGGTTGGGGTCCAATGGATGATGGAGATTTGTTATCAGATTTTTCTAGTATGCATGAATCTACATCATCTTCTAATTCATTTATCAGGGTATCTTCTTCATGAGGATGATCATCAATTACCACATTGACAGACTCTTGAATAGTGAGAGTTCTTAAGTTGTACACTCTATAAGCACGACTATTCATGGCATACCCCAGAAAGATACCTTCATCACTTTTAGACTCAAAATTTTCAAGGTGATCTCTGTCTCTTAAGATATAGTATTTACTACCAAACACCTGAAAATATTTCACACTAGGTAGTTTTCCATACCATAATCCATATGGAGTTTTGTTCAAGCTAGCTCTAAGATATATTCTATTAATGACGTAGCAGGTAGTATTGACAGCTTCTGCCCATAAACTTTTTACCATATCTTTCCCATTTAGCATAACTGACCCCATTTCTTGCAATACTCGATTTTTCCTTTCAACGACTACATTTTGTTGTGGGGTTTTTGGGGTTGAGAATTCATTTCTCAATGCAATATTTTTCATATTTTTCATTTTTAAATTTCTCACCATGATCACTTCTAATGCGATTGATGCAATATCCTTTTTTATTTTGAAGTCGCTTTGCCAAAATTATAAATTCTTCAAAGGTATCTAATTTCTCTCGAAGGAATGCGACCCAAGTAAATCTGGTGTAGTCATCTACTACCACTAGGAAGTATCTTTTCTTACCACGACTTTCCACTTTGGTAGGGCCCACTAGGTCCATATGCAGCAAATCCAAAGGTTTTATTGTTGCTAGGATGGTTGTCTTTTTATGGCTGGCTTTTATCTGTTTTCCTTTTAGACATTCTCCACAAATGACTTTTTCTTCTTTTCTAATCTTGGGAAGACCTTTAACCAAATTTTTTGAACTTAGCTTAGCTAAATTTTGGTAGTGAACATGTCCCAACCTTTGGTGCCATAATTTGGATTCATTCTTTACAGCCATATTACATTTTATGGATAACACACTCTCATTTGTACTCTCAATAATATAACAGTTATCATTAGTACGTAAACCTTTTATGAGAGATTTTTCCGTATGATCTAAAATCCTACACATATCTTTTGAAAATATGACCAAATGTTCTTTGTCACATATTTGAGAGATACTAAGAAGATTATGTTTCAGACCTTCTACACAAAGAACACGTTTGATTTTTGGAAGGCCTGGTACAATTATTGTTCCTTGTCCAACAATTTTGGCAAAGCTACCATCTCCAAATGTGACTGATCCTCTATCAAAGTCTGAATATTCACAAAAGTGAGTTTGATCACCAGTCATGTGTCTGGAGCATCTACTATCAAGGTACCATTTTGAACTATTGTCAACTTTCAAAGCAGTATGGATTACTAGGAAATTGTTTCGATTTGTCACACCTTCTGAGACACTGTTAACCATGATTCCAACTTTAGTCAAGATCACTCTCTAGGCAGTGAAGCCCTTAAAGAGAGACCCGCTTTGATACCAATTGAAATAGCGGTAAAGATCACTTTAGTTGAAGAAGGAATATGCCAATATGTTCTAGAGGGGGGTGAATAGGACTTTTTTAAGTTATTATGGTTTATTAAAAATCCTATTACACTAATCCTAACAACAAGCACATATCAGGATTACTCAAAAATAACTCTATTGGCTTCCAAGCCCGGTAGATGATCTAATCACAAATTATTTAAGAAGTGAACAATATGCAAACTAATTTATGATGGATATAACTGTGTATATGTGTGAGGTGTGATCTTAGATATTCAGATAAGAAAATATTAAAGTAAATCACACAAACAAAAGAATAGCAATCTCAAACACAGTCATTTTTATAATGGTTCGACTAATTGTCTACTCCACTCCCGGTAACACAAGTCAAGTACACCACCCATGCCCCATGCCACGTCATCCCTCACAAGTCAACTCTCTCTCTCCCCACCCATCCCTCTTTTACCCAAAATTCAACTAAACCCATACCTTTCCATCTCTTCTTTACAACACCCATTCCACCCATCCCTTATCATCCCATCACTCCTCTCTCTCTCTCTCTCTCTCTCTCTCTCTCTCTCTCTCTCTCTCTCCCATTTTTAAACTTATTCTCCCAAGCAACCATGGGACGTGGACGTCCAAGCTCTCCATTGGAAAGAGCTAGGTGTGGCCCACCTTCCTACCTCCCATCTCCACTCTCTAAAATTAATCTCAACTGTTGAAGTTCATCCATTGGAGCTCTAGTATGCATTGGCAGAAGAAGGAAGAGGAGATCTAACGATGGGTGATTTTATTTTATGATTGAGGGCCCACATAGGTGGGACCCATCTTGATGTACGCATGTATAGGGAGGGCCCATAGTGGTGGGGCCCCTCCCTTCTCATGATCATCTCTCTCTCTTTCCCTCTCCCTCTTGATGTGCGGCTCACCTGATGCGTGTGACATATCCACACCATCCATCGCTGTGGAGCCCACCATGATCCACGTGATGTATATGATATATTCAAACCGTCCAGATGGTGGGACTCACCGTTGGACTGACATCAGTAAGCTTTGTGGGGCCCACCAGCTGGATGTAGTTGATGTATTGGTATCAGCAAGTTTGTAGGTCCTCGTACAATGGACGTAGATTAGCTACTGGCAGGGTGACACGTCACCAAGGCTGTGTGGGGCCAACGTGATGTATGCGTATATCCACACCTTTCGTCCATTTTCCATGGACGTGAGGCCACCTCACATGTGTGGTTCATGTGAGGGTGGGCCCCACCTATATGTATGTAATTCATCCGTTCATCAATCTGGCCTGACGCTAGATGTACCCCCTATATAATATATTATATTATATATATACACATGTATATTATATATTATTTAATAATATAATATTATATTATGTGGGCCTCACATGGGACCCACCATGTTGTGTGTTTCCATCCACACCGTCCACTACCTGGGACGGTGGGACCCACCTCACCTAAACTAAGGTAGATTCAAATCTCAAATGAGCCACCACGTGGACCGCACCATGTTGTATGTTTTTCATCCACACCGTCCACAATGTCTGGACGGTGCTGGGTCAAGTTTAGGACGGTGTTGTGGGACCCTACAATGATGTATGTGTTGATCTACACCATTCATCCAAGGGTCCCCACGAGATGTATATCTTTTATTCAGGCCGCCCGTCCAGGGCTAGGCATTGGATCAGAAGTTAATATAATATATATATATATATATATATATATATATATATATATATATTCATATATATATATATATCTGGTGGGCCCCACGTGGGACTCACCTGATGTGTCTGCTGTCCATATGTGGACATCACGTGAGGTATGTGCCTCATCCAAGCTGTGAATCCGTGAGCCCACCACGATATGTGTTATATCCAGTCTGTCCAGATTGTGGGACGTGGGCCACCTTGACGTGTGTGTTGTATCTACACCTTCCATTTGTGTGGCCCCCCTGCAGGACATGCAGCGGCCACCTGCTGGACGTGTCGAGCCTATCTATGATGTATGTGTTTTACCCTCTCGTCGTACAACCATGTGGACATGAGACCACTTTAAAGAATGTGCTCTCCACACTGTCCATCTGTTTTGACAGTGTGTGGAGCCCACATTGATGCATGTATTCTATATCCAGTTGTCCATCCATTTTGCTAGATTGGTGGGCCACATGTATGGGCCCACCATGATGTGTTTTTACCCTAAGTCGTCTAGGGCCAGCTAACCCATTTATTGTGGTAATGAGGCCCATGTTGGAGGCCCAGATGTGATGCATTTGAGGCCCATGAATGAGGTCCATCGTGATTTATTTAAGGGACCACGGATGAGGCCTATTGTGATGTATTCATGGCCTATGGGCAAGGCCCATTGTGATATGTATTAGGCCCACACTGGTGCAGCCCATTTGATGTATTTGAGGCCCACATGATGTGGCCTATTTGATGCATGTTGGCTCATTGGAGCGGCCCACATGATATGGCCCACTTGATGTATATGAGGCCCATTGAGGCATATTTGAGGCTCATGGGTTGAGGCCTAGTGTAATGTATATAAGGACCATGAATGGGCCCAATAAGACGTATGTGAGGCCTTTGTGTGGGCCGAATGTGATGTGTATGAGGCCCATTTGATATGAGATTCCACCATGATGTATGTAATGATGTTTATGGTGGCCACTGCTTGGGAGAGATGTTGGTTGAATATCCACATTGATGGACAATGATGGTTGGATGTCCACATTGTGACCTTTTCTTGGGCCTTGTTAGGCCCATTCTCACCAATTTCAATTGTCGAGGCCGATTGTTGAGGCTGACTCCGATTTCGATTATCGAGGCCAATTGTCAAGGTCAATTTCGATTTCGATTGTTGAGGTCAATTTTGATTCCAATTGTCAATGTCGATCATTAAGGCCGATTCTAATTGTCGAGGCTGAATATTGAGGTCAATTTTGATTGTCGAGGCCGATTTTGATTCTGATTGTTGAGGTCAATTCTGATTCCAGTTGTCGAGGCCGATTCTGATTGTCGATATCAATTTTGATTATCGAGGTTGATTTCGATTGTTGAGGCCAATTCCTATTATCGAGGCCAATTTTGATTATTAAGGTCGATTCTGATTGTCTAAGCCGATTATCGAGCTCAATTTTGATTGTAGAGGCTGATTGTTGAGACTGATTCCGATTCTGACTATCGAGGTTGATTTTTGAGGCCGATTTCAATTCTGATTGTCAAGGAAGATTATCAAGGTTGATTTCGATTCTGACTGTTGAGGCTGATTCTGATTCCGGTTGTCAAGGCAATTATCGAGGTCAATTTTAATTGTCGATACTAATTCTGATTATCTAAGCCGATTCCGATTATCGAGGGTGATTGTTAAGGCCGATTCCGATTGTCAAGGCCGTTTCTGATTATTGAGGCTGATTCTGACTCTGATTGTCGAGGATGATTTCGATTGTCAAGGCTGATTTCCATTCCAATTGTCAAGGTCGATTCAGATTATCGAGGCGAATTGTTGAGGCCGATTCCGATTGTTAAGGCCGATTGTTGAGGTCGATTTCGATTTCGATCGTCGAGGCTGATTTGGATTGTCGAGGCCGATTTCAATTGTTGAGGACGATTCCGATTGTCGAGGCCGATTCCGATTGTCGAGGCCTATTCTGATTGTCGAGGCTAATTTTGATTGTTGAGGCCGATTTTGATTATCGAAGCTGATTTCGATTGTCGAAGCCGATTGCCAAGCCTAATTTCGATTGTCGAGATCCATATAATGTATATGTGGCTCATAGTTGAGGCTCATTGTGATGTGTATTTAGCTTGTGTTTGAGGCCCAATGTGATGTATACGCGACACATGTTTGAGGCCCAGTGTGATGTATATGTGGCCCGTATTTGAGGCCCATTGTGATGTGTATCCAGCCCGTGTTTAAGGCCTAATGTGATGAATATGTAGTCTATGTGATGAGGCCCATTGTAATGCATTAGAGGGCCAGGCGATGGAGCCCATGGTGATGTATATTAAGCCCATGTGAGAGGTACATCGTGATGTGTATTAATCTCTTGAGTGAGGCCCATGGTGTTGTATATTTGACCCTTGTGTGAGGCCATGGGTCTACTATATGTTAGGCTCTATGTGGGCCATTCCTTGAGGACAATGTTGGCTAAATGTCCACATTGTTGATGTTGATTGTTGATGCCGGTTATTGATACCGATTATAAGTATATGACAGCATAGCATTATGATACATGCCCATACTATCATCTGCATGTTTATTATGAGATATGACTGACCATTGCATATACTATAGTGCCGGTGGTTTATGAGACTCTCTGATAGGTAGATATCATCTTACATGAGTGCACAACATGCACAGGATTGATGCATGATTGGATTGTATAATTCATACATCTTGCATTGCGTGTTGTGATTACTGTACGCCCTAATGACATTAGGGCCATAGCCTCCACGGGCATATCGTGGATGACCAGATGAGACATAAAAAATCTGTTATTAGCATCGGGCTGCCATAGATGGCCTTGGGTGAAAATCCCTAAACCCTCTTGGTACCAGAAGATGCTCCAACGTCAAGACCGAGTGGATATATATGAGCGCATGAGGGCCATATACCAATAGGCCACGTCTCTCACTGTGTCGTAGTCGGTTGGGAGGGTGTGTGGCATTACTTACCTAAGGGAGTAAGCATAGTTAGGCTGAGTTTTCCCATCTCATGAATGGGTCCGCTATCAATGTATCGGGTAGATATTGGCTAACTACTGGTTAGATAGATAGTGAAGTCTCTTCCACTTACCTAGTTGTGCGCTTGATGGGGCGACAAGCTAGTGTAGAGTGTACTAGACCTTGGTGATGATCCCAGAGATGAAAAGTATTGATATGTGGACTAATTGAGCAGGTGTTGTATACTCATTCATTAGTTCATTCACTATCCACTCGGCCTGGTGGTGTGCAACTATTTGTTATGTGTGCCTTCGCAATGGCTAGAATTTCAGTTAGGGCGCGTAAATACCTGAGATCAGGAGTTTACCACATTGAGTCTTACTATCCAAATTAGGTATGAGACTGGTTTGGATAGAAGTCCCCTGTGATGGACCCCATCGCCTGCGATATTGTGTACTATCATCTCGATTTCACACTCCAACATGGTCATTTCATTTGCATCGCATATTGGACTACATCCGTAAGCATATGACATTTTGGGTTACTGTGTTTCTATATTTATATGGTCTAGATACGACATCTGATATTTATCTCTCTATGATTTCGCATTTGCATAGTCAATCCGCATTGCATACTCTGATATTGTTTGACTCATGGACTTGTCAGTATTTTTACTTACTCTTATATAGTATGATTCATGATCTTACCAGTATTTCTGATATTATATGATTATGGCATTATCTTAAATACTTGGCACTTATCTTGTGCACACACTTACACTATCCTCTAAGCTTTCTATAAGCTTATGCATGATAGATGCGTGCAAGCGACGTTAGTCGCAGTGACATTGAGCTTGGAGTGTGCAACTGTCTTCTGGAGCTTGATTTTATATTGACATATGTATTTCCCTTTCAGCATTGTATTCAAACTTTATATTAGTGAATATGTGATGATGATGTTGCTTTTGTGATTTGGGTAAACTTGTGGTTATGCTTCTTATGAGATAAAATCCTCCTTGTAGGATCCCAGGATCAAAAACTGGCATATGGGTGTTGGGAGTTGAGAATGGGGTACTATAGAGGCCTTCGACACTGAATTCGGTGTTTGAGATTCTTGTGAATCTAATTTTTGAGTTTGGGGCATGATAACGGTGCCAACAACTGGCCCGTCCAGGCCTTCTTGCATGGGCCTAGCTGTCCAAACCTTGGGTCCACTTGCTGAATGGGGGGGGGGGGGGGGGGGGGTGCACACATCACAGTGGGGTCCACCGTCTCAGCTAGATAGCTAGATAACATATAAACATCAAGGTGCGTCCCACATGGATGGGGTCCATCGTCAGATGGATGGTTTGGATAAAATACATTCATAACGATGGGCTCTATCGTCCCAGCTGGATGGATGGATGAATCACATTCATCAGGTGGGTCCACGCATTTGCACGACAAGGATCAAGTGGGCCACACCCATCACAAGAGAGAGAGAGAGAGAGAGAGAGAGAGAGATCGTATGAGGCGGGAGGAGCTTCGCCACTATGAGCTCCTCCATATAAGATACAATGCATATATCAAGTGGGTCACACCATATGTGGGCCCTCAAATCATCAAATCCAAACCAAAAATCACCCACCATTTTCATTTCTTCTTGGTTCGATGAAATCCCTAGCTCCTCGGCTTCGAGTTTGACAGAGGATGATGGAGATTGGACGGTTGGATGGTGGACATGGGAGATAGGAAGTGGGCCACACAAAGCTCTCTCATGGAGCTTGGACGGTTGCTCTTGGGAGCTTGAAAAATGGAGAAATGAGAGAGAGAGAGAGAGGATGAGATGTAAAGAGAGAGAGAGAGAGGGATGAGTGTGAGTAAGTGATGGAGTGATGGGAAGTGATGAGTGTGTACTTGACATGTATGGATTATAAGAGAGAGACTTGACTTTGGGGTTACTCTTGTACTTGACATGATGGGATGTGATGTGATTGATTGATGGGACGTGTTCTCTTGGGTTTACAAATGTGTGACATTTTTCTCGAACTGAATGCCAGCCCACATCTCCTAGCCTGGGTATCACCTTGACGCGCGAGACGCGGCGTCAGAACTGAAAGTGCACCTACTAAGTGCCCTGGTTTGTCAATTACGTTGTAAGTTGAGTCAGTCGGACAACAGCGCCTGACAGGAAGATCAAGTCAAGTATCTACCTCAACTGGATGTGTGGAAGCTCGTCATAGGTAAATTATAGCCTCATATCCCATGTCCTAAAACACCAGGTGATTAAAACCCTTAAAAAGAACTAGAACATCTTAGGGTTTTTGTGTAAGAAAACTTTTTATCAAATAGGAAAATCTTTAAGTTTTTCTTACACTGTCGATTATATCGATTCCCCTTTCGATATGATCAACCAGCTCTGTCGATGTCCTCGACATCTCAATCGATACAATCGAGTGAGGACAAAAAACGTCCAGCAATCAAATAATCATCTGGACGATTTATCGATATATCGACTTGTGAGTCGATATCATCGATATTCGAATATCGATCATATCTGAAGCGGATCGATAATATCGACAGACTGTTTTTTGGCACCCCTATTTTTCTAAAGAAAATAAACATAAGCTTCGATATATCAATGACTGTCCGATTCAATCTGAACTCAAAAATCGATCATATCGGAAGTCAGTCGATCATATCGATTATGGGCGCATGTTTTCTCCAGCATAAATTTCAGGTTATTTTTAAAGTTGATCGGGGTGCCAGTCGATAAATCGATATTCATATGTCGATCATATCGAGAACTTGTCGATTGAATCGAAATCGGACACAAACTGTCCAGCAAGCTTATAAGTAAATATATACAATTTAACGATCCCATCGACATGGTCTCCGATATCATTGATATACAAATTCTGATGACATCGACTATTCTCCGATCATATCTGAAGAACCTGAAAATTTTCAAGGCTTCTCCCTTGTTTTAACCTATCGATAGATCGATCCATCTCTCGATAGAATCAGAGTTCGAAATTCGATAATATCGATGTGTGTATCGATCCCATCGACCAATTGGCAAAAGGTTTCCAAAAGCGAAATGACATTTAAGTTTGTATCATCGAGTGGTATGTCGATACAATTGAGAGTATACGCTCGATTATATCGACGATTGCTCGATGATATCGAACTCTGTCATAAATATAACCGTTTATATCCGTTGGAACCTTTTGCCTATAAATAGTGAGATTAGTCTTTATTGCTGTGAGAGAAAGTAGAGAGTGCTTTTGAGTGTTTTAAACTTCATATCCTTTATCCTAAGCCCTTTCTCTCAAGAAGTTCATCCTCCAATCCACCCTCATCATTGATATTTCATAGAGTGGATTGGGGAATGAACTTCCGTATTTAAGGATCCTCCAACTACTACTTTAATGGAAAATCAATAAGCTGGGATGCCTTGAATGCATAGATGATTGAAACCACTCTATCTTCCTTATAGGAAAATCTTCAAAGAGTGGAACTCCATCATAACCTTGACCCAACCTAAACCTAACATAGGTACATCTTTGTGTTGCGGATCAAGGAAGCTGAAGTCACTTCATCAATAAGAAGGAGATCTTCATCACTGAGCTAAAAGGGACTTATCAACTTATCAATAAATACTTAGAGTCCAGAGAAAATTTATAATCATTCCTTTTTAGGATTGGGTTGTTTGTGTTGCTCACCATTTGAAGTCCTCAAAGGAGGCCTCCGATGGGAGTGTACGTGCGTGGGTGCATTGTGTGGTCCCTTGCTCTGTGGAGAGCATAAACATCTGGGTGCGTTGTGTGGACCCTTGCTCTGTGTGGGCATAAACATCTGGGTGCGTTGTGTGGACCCTTGCTCTGTGTGGGCATAAACATCTGGTTAGGAGTGCACCAGCAAAACTCCAGGGTTTGAGGTGAACCGAGTAGAAACCTCTGTAAAGGTTGAAGGTGAACCTGATTTAAAACCTTAGGTTTGAGGTGAACCATGGGAAACCTCCTTAGTGAAATCCGGTCACTCAAGGGTTGAGTGTGGAATCCGGTAGTGGAGTAGACAAGTAGTCAAATCACTATAAAACGACTGTGTTTGAGATTGATATTGTCTTTCATTTATGTGATTGCTTTATATGCCTTTATATATGATTATCTGAAATCACATCTTGTGCACACACAGTCATATCCATCACAATCTGATTCATAAAGTTTTTTTTTTATTATTACAAGTAATTTGTGATTGGATCCTCTATCAGGCTTGGAAGCCAATAGAGTTAATTTTTTAGTAATCTCAATCTGTACTTTGTGATAGGATTAGTGTGATAGGATTGAAATATAACTTATAAAACTTTAAAAAGTCCTATTCACCCCCCTCTAGGACATATTGGCATATTCCTACTTCAACTAAGCGGTCTTCACCACTATTTCAATTGGTATCAGAGCGGGTTTCTCTTTAAGGGCTTCACCGCCTAGAGAATGATCTTGACTGAAGTAGAATTATGGCCAAAGGAGAAGGCTCATCTGTCACTAGACCTCCAGTATTTGATGGTTCAAATTATGCTTACTGGAAGGCTTGAATGCATTACTTCCTGAGATCTTTAGATCATGAAGTTTGGGATATAGTGGAAAAAGGATATGTGGTACTATCTGAACAAGTTGTACTTGAAAATGAAACCATAATCACTAAACCCAAACCTAATGAGAAGTGGACGGCATTTGACAAAGAACAGCGAAATGCTGAAGCAAAAGCAATGAACGCCATCTACTATATCGTGTCCCAAGAAATTTTCAATCAGGTAAGTATGTGTGGGACCTCTAAAGAAGCATGGGACTTACTGGAAACAACCCATGAAGGCACAAACACTGTGAAAAGATCTAAATTACAACTCTTAACTTCACAATTTGAAAATCTCAGGATGGAAGAGCATGAGACATTTATTGAGTTTTTCACCAAATTGAACATCATTTGTAACTCCATGGGTGGATTGGGAGAGAAGGTTCCGGCACCTAAAATATATAGAAAAATCTTAAGATCCTTACCGGAACGGTTCAATCTCAAGGTAACAACAATTGAGGAGTGTAGGAATATTAATGAGATGAAAGTAAAACAATTAGTAGGTTCCCTACAAAATTTTGAACTACACTTCACACAACCCCAAAAATCCAAAAACACTGTCCTAAAAACTTCTAAGAAACCAAAACATGAGGATAGTGAGAGTGAAAAGGAAGATGAAGATGAGGAAGTAGCTCTGCTGGCAAAAAGATTCAGAAGATTCTTTCAAAGGAATCGCGACCGCCCCTCTAGAGGTAGAAAGGTGGATGAAAAACCTCCTACAAGAAAATTTGGGAAAAGAAATAAAGAACCACAATGTTATGCCTGTCATGAGTATGGACACCTATCTACCGAATGCCCAAACAGAAAAACCAAGGGCAAGGCGATGGATGCCACATGGGATGATACGGAGGAGTCAAATTCAAAAAACAGTGAGTCAGGAAGTGATGGAGATCAGAAATCATTGAAAATTCTCATGGCCTCCACTACTTCGATCATTCCAACTGAACTTGAGAAAGAACAGCAAGCCACCGAATCATTTTCATCTGATAATGAGGAAATTGAAGAAGAAGAAGATAAAGAGCAAAATGAATTACAAAACGCTTACAATTAACTTTACATCCATAGCGTTAATATTGTCAAGAGACTTGGAATAGTTGAAAACAAAAAGGAATTGCTGCAAATATTAATACTCATCTAATCACTGATTTGCAGCAATGCCACTCAGACAATGATAGACTTAAAAGAACTAACAACTCATTGAAATCTGAGTCAGAGAAATTAGAGGAACAAGTCAAAGAACTAAATGAGAAAAACCTTATTCTTCAGAATAAAAATTATCCACTTCAAAATGATCTAGAAGAATCTAGAAAAATTTCCAAAATAAACTGTAAATTTTCCCAGAGTGGTGAGAAATTAGAAAAACTGTTAGGAATGAGAAAATATGGAGAGGACAAAAAGGGATTAGGTTATGGAAAGGCTAGAACAAAAACTAATGCACAACCATTTGAAAAATCTGTTGCATCCAGTAGTAACACCAAACTTATTCCAACTCATTGCAAAAATGAGGAGTCAGTTTATGAGCTAAATAAAAGAAGTATACAATCATCCCCACTTGAGATAGTTGACAGGATGAAGGAGCAGTTAAGTCATGTGGACAAATCAAATAAGAAGAACAAATCTACCACAAGTAAAACTCCTGTCACAAAGTGGGTGATTAAGGAAAAGACAAATTTCCATGTTATTCAATCAGATCATTTATCAGGAAATATGGCTAAATGGTACCTGGACAGTGGTTGCTCAAGACACGTCACAGGTGACAAGTCTCTCCTTTCAAACTATAAAGATCTTCACAAAGGGATAGTCACCTATGGAGATGGAACCACTGCTGATGTAATTGGACAGAGAATTATAAAATGAATCAATCTGTTTAAGGATGAGAATGCATTTTGCATAAAAGGATTGACACATAACCTACTAAGAATCTCTCAAATCTGCGATAATGGGTATGCGGTAAATTTCAACAAAGAAGAATAAGAGATTCTAGATCAATCAGGAAAATTAATTATGAAAGGTCTTCGCACAAATAACCACTGTTACATTATTGTAGGAAAAGGAAAGAGTGATATTGAGAAACGCTGAGAGTGAAGAAATTGGTCCAGGTTATGCATCAAAATCTGGATATTTGTTGAAATGATGCAATTTTGCTGAGCTTTCAAAGAAACAATCTGAGGCATCTCACCTCACCTTTTGCACATAAATATTCAAATGTTTATACTTTTTAATGTATAGAAGATATAAGATATATAGACATTATTCTATATATGAACAATCGTTAGACTGAAGAAAAAACTCACAAAAATCCACCTTCGATATGAGTGTCGATTGGACACTTGAGAATGTCGATCACATCGACTGAGAATCGATAGAATTGATGACTCTCTGGGTAGTTGAAACGTCGGGATGGTTGTTCTTCCTTAGAGCTTGGAATTAAAAATCAAAATTTGGAATCAGAGAATATGATCAAAGGGATAGATTGTAGCTGCTTGGTGAGAAACAGAAGATCAAAAGGCACTACAAGAAATATGGTTTTTACCTACGAAAATATTTTTCGTAGGTAAAGATGACTTTTACCGACGAAAATTACTTTCATAGGTAAAAGCCTACTTTTACCTATGAAATTTAATTTCGTAGGTAAAAGCCATATTTACCTACGAAAATTTTCGTAGGTAAAGGGTCTTTTGACTACAAAAGATTGATGAATTTACTTTTACTTACGAAATATAATTTCATAGGTAAAACCCATATTTACCTACGAAAATATTCGTAGCTAGATGCTGTTTTGAATTTTTCAACCAAAACAAAAATAAAAAATATTGCTTTTACCTACGAAATATAATTTCGTTGGTAAAATCATCTTTACTTACGACAACATTCGTAGCTAAAGGGTCTTTTCAATTTTTTCACCAAAAACCAAAACTTGGCTTTTACCTACGAAATTTAATTTCGTAGCCAAAAGCTATCTTTACCTACGAAACTTTGCATAGGTAAAGGGTGTTTTCACATAGGGTGTTATGAATTTACTTTTACCTACGCAATCAAATTTTGTAGGTAAAACCCATATTTACCTACGAAAATATTTGTAGCTAAAGGGTCATTTGAATTTTTCATCCACAACGTTTACCTACGAAATCTAATTTCATAGCTAAAAGTTATATTTACCTACGAAAATATTCGTAGCTAAATGGAGTCATTTGAATTTAGAAAAACAAAAAATAGAAAACTTTACTTTTACCTACGAAATAAATATTTGTAGCTAAAATAAATCGTTACCTATGAAACTATTCGTAGCTAAAGGGTGCTTTGAATTTTTTAAAAAACAAAAAATGGAAAACTTTACTTTCACCTACGAAATTAGTATTTATAGCTAAAAGAATTCTTTGCCTACGAAACTATTCGTAGCTAAAGGGTGCTTTAAATTTTTTAAAAAATAAAAAATGGAAAATATACTTTTACCTACGAAAATATTCGTAGCTGAAGGGTCTTTCAAATATTTAAAAAAACCAAAAATCGAAAACCTTACTTTTACCTACGAAATGTACTTTCGTAGGTAAGACAAATGTTTACATACGAAATTATTCGTAGCTGGCACTACAAGAAATATGGTTTTTACCAACGAAAATAATTTTCGTAGGTAAAGATGACTTTTACCAATGACAATAATTTTCGTAGGTAAAAGTAAACTTTTCGTACGAAAATTTTCCCTTTACCTACGAAACGTTTCGTAGGTAAATGGTGTTTTGAATTTTTCTAATTCCAAAAAAATGAGAACTTTACTTTTACCTACGAAATCTACCTTCGTAGGTAAAAGCTATCTTTACCTACGAAACTATTCGTAGCTAAAGGGTGTTTCGAATTCAAAAAATCGAAAAGTTTACTTTTACCTACGAAATTATATTTCGTAGGTACAAGATATCTTTACCTACCAAAACTTCGTAGGGAAAGGGCGTTTTGAATTTTTGAAAAAATGAAAAAAAAACAAAAAGCTTACTTTTACCTACGAAACTTAATTTCGTAGGTAAAGCCATCTTTACCTACGATACTATTCGTAGCTAAAGAGTGTTTTGAATTTTTTCAAATTACACATAAACAAAAACTTTACTTTTACCTACAAAATTTACTTTCGTAGGTAAAAGGCATCTTTACCTACGAAAATATTCGTAGCCAAAGGGTGTTTTGGTTTTTTCAAAAACCAAAAAATCGAAAAGTTACTTTTACCTACGCAATTAAATGTCGTAGGTAAAAGTCATCTTTACCTACCAAAACTTTTGTAGGGAAAGGGCGTTTTAAATTTTTGAAAAAACAAAAAAAAAACAAAAAGCTTGCTTTTACCTACGAAACTTAATTTCGTAGGTAAAAGCCGTCTCTACCTACGACAATTTTCGGAAGTAGAGGGCGTTTTGAATTTTTTCAAATTACACAAAAACGAAAGCTTTACTTCTACCTACAAAATCTACTTTCATAGGTAAAAGTCATCTTTACCTACGAAAATATTCGTAGCTAAAGGGCATTTTAAATATGTACTTTTACCTACGACATGTACTTTCGTAGGTAAAAGCCATCTTTACCTACGAAAATAGTCGTAGCTAAAGGCCAAAATTCGAAAAGTTTACTTTTACCTATGCAATTGTATTTCGTAGGTAAAAGTCATCTTTACCTACAAAAACTTTCGTAGGGAAAGGGTGTTTTGAATTTTTAAAAAAATAAAATGAAAAGCTTACTTTTACCTGACCATCTTAAAGGGTGTTTTGAATTTTCAAAAAATCGAATAGTTTACTTTGACCTACGAAATTGGATTTCGTAGGTAAAAGCCATCTTTACCTATGAAAATATTCGTAGCTGATAGGCATTTTGAATTTCTTCAAAATGCAAAAAATTGAAACTGTACTTTTACCTATGACATCTACTTTTGTAGGTAAAAGCCATCTTTACCTACGAAAATATTTGTAGCTAAAGGCAAAAAAATCGAAAAGTTTACTTTAACATACAAAATTAGAAGTAAAAGCCATCTTTACCTAAGAAAACCTTCGTAGCTAAAGGGAAAAATTGTAAAGTGTACCTTTTACCATCTTTACCTACAAAAACTTTCGTAGGAAAAGGGTGGTTGTTTTGAATTTTTAAAAAATAAAAAACTGAAAAGTTTAAAACAAAAAACTTTCGTAGGGAAAGGGTATTTTGGATTTTTGAGAAAACAAAAATCCAAAAGTTAATCCAAATGTTATATTTTAAATATTTTTTGAAAATAAAAATTTAGAATTCAGAATTTGTATTTTAAATATTTTTTGAAATATTTTTTAATAAAAATGATATTTTGTTAAAAGAGAAAAAAATACACATTTTGAAAAAAAATGTTATTTTTAAAAGGAAATTGAATTTTATCTTTGAAAAAAAAAAATACTAAATTATTAGGTACATCCACTAATTGAACCTTTAATCATATTTGGGCAATCTGATCAGTTCAGATTGAAGAGTAAATAACTTCAGATGTTTAAATCAAATTTCACTGAAATTGTTGATCAATCTTATATGCTTAATATCTTTCTCATATGTAGCTTGATTGAGGCAAGTATCTAGTCGAATTGAGAGTATTGATCAATAAAATAGAGTGATAGAGCAGATATGTAAAATGAGCCAAATATTTTGGTCAAAATTATGACCCAACTTACTGACCTCGTGAGAACCTAAGGATTGATATTAGTAAGTTTTGTGGGCCCTATCATGATGTGTGTCAAACATCAACACTGTGGATTTAATGTGTCCCTTTTAGGTTATGAGATATTTCAAAAATCATCTTTATACGAAACTCAAGTGGGCCAACCATCTAAAACTATGTGAAGACATCCTAAAAATATAAAACCAGTTGGTGGGGCCCACATGAGTTTTGGATGCGGTTGAAACTTGGTCTGAGCCCTCATCTAAGTGGGACACACATAATGAGTGGGTTGGATATGTGAATCACATTTAAGAAGGCCTAATATTTGATTATGAATATTTTAAGGAAACCCTTCTCCATTACATTTAGGTGAGTTAGTCATTTCCCTTACCAAGTAAACTCCGTGGGGTCCACTGTTATTTATTTATTTTATCCACTCCATTCATCCCTTTAAGTTATAAGATTGGCTGATGAAATAAAATAAGTCCAATCACCATATCAAAATATCTAGTTGATACACTTTCTATTTCTCAGGCATCTAAAGTAACACTTAGATTTGATGATTTTAACCTTGTGATTTACAACTCTTAAATGACATATGGTTAAAACAAATTAGCCGCATTGAAAGAGTCAGGATTAATCGATTGGTATAATTCTTATACCATAGCTTGCTCCTAGCTGTATAATTGAACGAGCAATTTTCATCTAGATTGGCAATAAGTCACGTAGTATGTTGTTTAAAAGGTTTGGTGCCCATGCTAGCTTCAGGTTAGCAAAATTCTTATAATAATAATTCTTAATTGGTTATAAATTTAAATTAATTTATTATACAAAAAATAAATAAAATTTCTTTTTAAAAAATGAAGTATTTAGATTGTAAGTTATTTAAATTATTTATCGGTAAAGTGTCTTTTAGCGACGAAATACAAAAATTGTCGGAAAAAATCTACGTTTTTGAATTTTTTGATAAAAATAAAATAAAATTTGAAACGGACCACATTACAGGAAACAATGTTGAATGAGCGTCAACCATTAAAAACATTTTGAGGGCCATAAAAGTTTTGGATCGAGATGAATTTTGTTTTTCCCCTTCATCTAGGCCTGTATGACCTAATAAACAGATTAGATGTCAAATAAACAGTAAAGTCGGCCTTAGGAGGATTTTAATGATGAATATCCAATCACTATTGTTTTCATGTGGTGTGGTCCACCTGATATTTATATACTCTCATTTTGGGCCCCACCATAATGTATGTTTTATATCCACACCTTCCATCCATTTGGAGAGATCGTTTTAGGGCAATATCCAAAGAACGAGTTAAATCCAAAGCTCCAGTGGACCCCGACACAAAAAATAGTGGGACAGTGACGCCCACCATTAAAAACTTTTAAAGGCAACAAAATTTTTATATCAAGATGATATTTGTGTTTTCCCTTATTTAATGTATTTTTTAACTTTTGAATAGGTTGGATTTTAAATAAACATTATGGTGGGCCTTAGGATAGTTTCAACAGTTGGAATCACTCTCCCACTGTTTTCTATGGTTGGGTCCACTATAGATTTTTGTCTTCATGCCTAAAATGATATCTTAAAATGTATGGAAGATGTGGACACAATACATGTACATCATGGTGGTTCTACAAAACTTGGTGATGCCACTCCGACTCGCTACTCAACCTGTCAGTATCTAATCCGTGTGATTGGACCCTAGTAAGTTTTTAATAGTGTCCATGGACCCACAGCTGTCAATGGAATGGGCCAAGGTGGGGCCAATAGCTGTGTACACTGGGAAGCCCACTATCTCACGTGACATTGGCTCACCATAGAGTTTATTTTATTTGCCATCCAAGCGGTTGATTTGGTCACATAGGGGAACAATACGATCAGTCTGATAAAAAGTTTTGAGTGGCCCCTCCCAAAAAATGGTGAACTATTTTGAAACATGGCCTTAAAAAATATAAGTGTTCTATCTAAGCCGTCCATCTATTTTGAAAAATTATTATAAGGCCTAAAACTAAAAATCAGCTAGATAAAAGGCTAAAGTGGACCACACGGTAGGAAACATGGAGATTAAAAGTAGGAGTGCTTCCTATGGTGTGGTCCACTTGGGAGTTCAATATAATTTAATTTTGGGATTAGGAATTAAAATATTTTAGTAAAATTAATTGACGGAATGGATTAAGCAAATACATCATGGTGGGCCCTGCAGAGTGCCTGAGAGGACCCTTATGCCCCTACGCCCAAATTGGGCGCGCGCTCAAAACCGTGCCGCGCCCAAATCTTCCCCCCCATCTCTCTCTCTCTCTCTCCATTCATTCTCTCGTCTTCCTCCTTCTCTCTCTCCATTCCCACCGTCAGCGCCCTCGCCGTCTCCCTCTCCCTCTCTCGCGCTCCACCCAAACAGGGAAAAATATGGAAGGCACATCTCAGGAGATTTCGATTGTAAAACCCTTTAATCTCTACTTCGACAGCACATTGCCTTCAGATCACGATTTTGATTGCATGCATAAAAGGGCGTTTGGATCTTTCATCATACGAGAAGTGTTACTCGATGAAGAGTATTGGGTGAGTCCTACACTGTATTTAAATCTCAGCCATTCATCTTGTTTAGGGATTTTGCTGAATTTCCTTTATGAATTTGTGGCCCACCATTCCAATTCTTGTCAGACTGCAGCATGGTTGAGGCCAGAAACTAATTGGGAGGATCGATCAGATGAACGGTTAGTGTTGTATAGAAACTAATGTTACAGTAATTGGATACTGAAAAGATGAAAGCATTAAGGGTCCGTTTGGATGCACTATTGAATCAAATTGCAATTCTTAAAACCAAATTGTAAATTTTCATTTCTGTTCACATTCAAGTTGGAATTGAAATGAATGTAATTGCAGTTCCAGGGATTAATATCCTCTGTTGTGCAGTATGAGTACTGGAAAACATTGTCAGTACTTGTCGTTTTGTCTTTATAAATTTGAAAGTTTTGGATTCAATTCGATTGTGCATCCAAACGCAGCCCAACCACTGATTTTAGCTTGGGTCATGGTCATGGTCAGGTATGCCGAGAGCTACAAGAGCAAAATGCCAAGTGATTGGGTGTACACGTGGGGTGTTCGATGAAATTCCTAAGAGGATTTTGATCGATTGGAGTACACTTGTTTCGATCATTATATTCAGCAAGTGTACTGAATAACTCCTATTGCTCGGTGGAAAAGTGAACCTATTAAAAATGCTTTTGGTTTTCTTGATTCAACAAATGCTTATAGTCATGGATGTGCAATTTGGCCATAAATGCTAAGCCATTTGCAATTTTAGTTCATCACATATGATTGCTTTATTTTTGCATTCGATTTCATTTTGACTTGATTCATGATTTTTCTTATTCAGTTTTAATACTTCATTGCTTTGAAGCATCGCTGGAATTTTTTGTTGTTGTCAATGTGGTGGCATGTTGCCTGGTTTAAGGATTTAATTTATGGATCTTGGGCCCTTCATTTTATTTTTCAGTAACGAGGATGGAAGTGGTCCAGGATAGCTGACTGCCTGTGCTCAGTGTGCATTGGGCTGAATCTAGGCTCAGCCTAAGCTAGCTCATGTTGGCATTTTCAGAACCTATGACTGTTGGGGATGGGGCCTGGGCTTGAGCCTGCTAGAAGGCATGATCTGCTCTGCCTGACCTTGCCTGGGTAGCTTAGGTGTGCATGATCCCATCATTAGGTAGATGGGCCTGGAGAAGTTGCACTTTGGAGAGTGTATACATAATCCCATCATTTTTTTTTGGAAACTTTCCAAAGCAGAACTCATAACCCATATAACCACACTATCAAGATTTTGTACATGAATTTACTGATTAATACATGCATTTATCTTGGCCACAAAATTGGGAGTAATAGAAATATGAGTTATCTCAGATTTTCCTGTAGAATTTTATAATGTTTATCCTAAAAAGAATAGAAAATCTTGTCCAGAAACAACAGAGAATCTTCATGGTCATAGATGTTGAAATGGTTCAAGAGTAATCAAGATAAGTTGGTTCCAGTAGTTGGCCATTCGGATGAGTTTGTTAGTTTATTCTTAACTATGTAATGTCTATAAATCAATCTATACAGCTGCATTCTTGATCATGTTATGTTTTCTCCGGTTTCTCCTGTTTCTGATTTGCTGTAATTCTATTTTTTTCCTCATTCTTACCAATCCTGGTGCAGGGTGTTGACCCAAGAATCAAGGCAGAGGTTTGGCCTTTCCTACTTAAGAGTGTAAGATTTTTCAGCCTTTAGACTTTTACTGCATGTCTATTTTCAATTAGTTGGGTTTCCGGTGGTGCTATGTAGCTTATAATTTTCTATGATCATTTCAAATTATCCGCCATAGCTTTTGTTGTATGTCAAGAGTAGGATTTTTAATTACGTTGTTGGTAAACTTTTCACTTTGGAGATTCACATGGAACTTCTCCATGGTTTAATGCCTCTGCAATCAGATTGTATATGCAGCTGCTCTATTCTCATAAACAAGTTTGGGATAAAGAGAAAAGGCTAGAATTTTAACTATTATATTTTGTTGGATAGTTCTAATATAAGACAAAATAGTGTTGTCCAATTAAAAGATTATAGAGGCTTTGATTGCAAGTAAGAATGTCATCAAAGCGTGGTTGTAGGAGTAGAATTGCAGATGGGAGATATATCATTCATGAGAGTAGAATTCAAAGACGGAAAATGTTGTCGGGCGGCTGAGTGTCAAAAAAAATAGAACAGTTCCCTAACAGAATTACATTATTTAGAATGCATGAGTTCATGCATTCTTGCACCTGCAAGTTATGACAAAAATCTGGATTGCATGTGGTTGTACTACTGAAGAAGTCTTCCAAGTCAAAGCCTTAACAATTTGGGATATAAGATTTTTTGCTTTGTTATGAAAATGTTGTGCATTAGCGATGTATAATTTCTGTTATTGGCTGGTATTAATGGGATGGTTGTTCATTAGTTTGACAGGTTTCCTTTGTTTGTGCAGCTATGACTTAAATAGTACCTAACCATCCATTTTATAGGCTATTTGTTGGATGGTTAGAATATTTGATTTGTGTGTTTTTGAAGTGTAGTCCAAGTTGATTGATTGGATCATGAAACATCTGAGCATAAAACTGTGTGTGTGTATATATATATATATATATATATATATATATATATTTTTTTTTTTTAAAAGAAGATTTTTACTTGGGTATGTTTGGAAGTTCTAGTTTTGGGTATGTTTGGAAGTTTCCACATTTACATTGAGCAGAATGGCATTTTGCTCAATACGGTGGCTTGCAACACTTACCTAACTTACCATTTGGAGCTGGTTCGATGTGCTTTCTCCATTCTATTCAATGCAAAATGTGGTCTCTACACTTCCCTAAAAAAGCCAATTTCAAATGCAATGTGATGCTGTTTAAATGAGTTGTGAATTGTATTTTCACCCTTTTCAAAACTGCTTCTTGATCGCATTCACAACCATAAACAAAGATGTATGCACCATAGAAAAGCAGGACCAATCTTTTTACCTCAATATCTCAAAATATTCATGTATGCACCATAGTTTTGTTGTTGCATATTGTTAAACAAAGATGCTTTCTTGATCATTGATTTATTTTTCAATGTGGATATCACTTATGATTGATGTGCCCCAAATTGCTAGGTGGACCTTTCAGAAGAACAGATCAACTTCCTTTCTAATAGCAAGGACCATAATGCACAGGTGATCTTTAATGCTTTATTTCTTTGTGATGTTTGTTGCTCCTTAAATCCAATGAGGTGTTCAATAGATTAGTACTTTATTTTTGTTATGGTTCTGTTTTGAAACCGTATGCTCTAGTTTCATGCTTGCAATCAAGGGTACTCTAGGTCATTTCCTATTTTAGTGACAGTTGGTCTTTGGCACGCTAATTTTGCATCACATTGGAATTTTTCTTCCTCTGCTTTTTATTCT
The DNA here is from genome assembly GCA_037074715.1 of Magnolia kwangsiensis. Classification (NCBI taxonomy): domain Eukaryota; kingdom Viridiplantae; phylum Streptophyta; class Magnoliopsida; order Magnoliales; family Magnoliaceae; genus Magnolia; species Magnolia kwangsiensis. The sequence continues at coordinate 140,315,032 of CM073572.1, forward strand.
GAATTTTGAAAGTTTATCTTATATACAAGATTTTGTAAGTTGTAAGCCCGTAAACTATTTACAAGTTGGATTGCCTGTAAATTGTTTAAGTCTTAAATGGATAGCCTGTAAATGAAATCACAGCTTTTTGCCTGTAAATCAAAAGGGGCTGAAAGTTATAAATGATTTATAGGAAAGTTTCAGCATCCAAACATAGACTGTAAACCATTAACCTGTAAATCATTTACAGTTAACCTCATTTACAGGCATCCAAACGACCCCTAATTGAATTTGTATTGTTTCCCTTCTTCTATTGGAATAGAAGATACAAACAAGTAAAAATGAAAAGAAGTATCTGTTGTCAGGAAAGCCATGCCTCAGTTGGGTACTGAATTATAGGTACCGATGTGGATGGAAATCATATTGATTGGAGGATCATAATGTTAAACTGGTTACCATGAAATGGATGGTTGGAATGAAAATAATTAGCGATCTAAGTTGATTCGATGGATTGATGGGCGAAATCAAGCTATGCCCATGGAGCCTGTGAGTTGCTTTGCATTCGTGTGCATGTATGACATTTGCATGGTAGATGAGTTGCAGCATGCATGTACTATGTTATTTCATTATTGTTTTCAATTATTTCAATTATTTGTTATTTCGTGCTTCCAAATGGTACTGGGTATTCTAAAAAAATTGAAATCTTTGCTTTGGAATGGGTATTATGTTTCTTTTCTGCATTATTCTGTCATGGTAATGTGTTTCTATTATTTTTTGGATTGCAGAAGATTTGCATGAATTAGAAAATGAAGTCTATCTCGTTCTTATTCCTTTGTTTTAACTTGCCGATCTTGGCAGCGGTAAGTTACTTCTCTTTTATTTAATCTCTCTTTGCTATTTTTTTCCCATCCTTATGTTTTGATTATTGTCTTCTATTACTCTCCTTGCTTGCAGATTGTTGTTAGTCTCCTAACGTGCCCAGCCGATCTTGGTGCAGAATGCAGCGATGCTGCTTTGGATGATTGGAAAGGCGAGTTCTTTCCAGACATTCAAAAAATCAAGTATGAGGTAAATGGTTTGAATCCCATGTCTTTGAAATATCCAGGTTTTATAATGTTTGATCGAGTAATTTGCTTGGCTGGACAAACCCATACGTGCAGGTCCCAGCTTTTACTGATTGAAACTGTTCTTATAGTAGCCCTTGTGCTGTATGGATATACCAAAAACAATCTTTCCCTTTGAATTTTACTTAACCGTCTGATTGGGCCTGCACTAAAGGTGGACCATTGGATATATTTGCCCTTCCGCAAGCCACAAATTAAATGGGCTCTAACTGTACCATTGCTGGATTGAACAAATCAACATCACTTCTTTTGTATAAGATTCTCTCTAATCTTTGAAAAAATTCATGAATTTTATTTATAAATTTCAGGGTCCATCTAGCAAGAATCTGCTTTCATATAAATGGTCTAATGCTGATGAAGAAATTCTTGGAAAGAAAATGAAGGTAAGTTGCCACTATTTCGGTAAGTTACATCTTATTCTGTTAATTAGATTTTATTGGAGATAGGAGAACACATTTCAATCAGATGTGGTTCATTTTTTATCCTTTAATAGCAGTAGAAGGCTAGCTAGATTCTGGTTTACATACATGAATAAATAGCACTAGCATTGTTGTATAGAACACACGCTTTCAAAATGGCAAAGCCAATAGCCAGGACAAGTGCCATTGGCATGTAGAAGGCTAGCTAGATTCTGTTTTACATGCTTTTGCCATGCTTTCTAGATCATACTGCCAAGGGAGGTTACATTTTTTTTCCCCCAAAGGCTTCGCCAATACCCCTGTTCTCTTAAAACATATTCAAGTTGAACTGGGACACCAATTGAACTGATTTATTCATCAAAGAAAAAAAAAGATCAGATGAACTGATTTATTAATCAAAGAAAGGGAAAAAAGAAGAAGATCAGATGAAGTGATTTTATAATTTCAGTTTGGGAACTGATGCAATGCAAGATTCACACTATGAAGAGCCATATGGCATATGCGTCTCTCATGGAAGACTTGTAGGATTTCCAACAAGGATATTTGCTCAAAGGGATATTGGTTATGATTTATTTTTCTTCTTCATTGATAAATATTTACAAACAGGTTGGCAACAAGCCCACTCTTGTCAGAGTTTCACCCTTACTGACTCATAGGCACTTGTCTCAGAGAAGAATTAGGTTGCTGGCAAGAAAATATCATCCTAGAAATGATGGTCTGAAGGTGTGACTGTTTTCCTTAGAGAAATACAACAAAATTTTATAAAATATATCATTCTAACAGCCCCTCTAAGCCTTTCTCAAATTTTCTTTCAATGCAGGTGCCATTCTTCAGGTGACGGTAGAGTTCCCACAGGATTGTATTAGACCTGTTGGGAACAATGCCAGCTTTTTTATGTCAGAGGTCGGTGTCCTATGTCGATCTCTGGTCCCCGCCACCACTCCCCATTGGGTAGACGTGACAGATGATGTGCGGCAGCTCATCCGTCAGCGCCTTCAGGTAAATTGTAGTAAATTAAAATTTATTTTATAAAAGTTCATTTACGATTAAGTTATGTTGCTCAAAATTAATAGGGCATATCCGGATGTGCGTCGGAGCTATCCGGATGAGCGGGGGTCCCTGGGAGGTGGGAACTGCTGTTATGACCATGATGAAGCTGTCCATTTCCTATGGACAGCATTGGGAGGGCCTGACCATTTGGACAGGCCGTATTTTGGTATTAGCTCAAAATTAATGGAGCATACCCGGATGTGCGTCAGAGCTATCCGGATGAGCGGGGGTCATCTGAATGAAAGGTGGAACCACTGTTATGACCATGATGAAGCTGTTCATTTTCTATGGACAGCATTAGAAGGGTCTGGCCATGTTGACAGGCCATGTTTGTATCTGTTTATATCTGTATTTGCAGGAACCTCACCCAAAGAAAAACCCGATCCCGAACCCAAACCCGATTTCCTAAACTTAAACCTTTACCTATTCTCAATTCCCTACAGCTATAACCTATAACTTACCGAAAACCTTAACCTAAAACCTAAAAGTGTTCTCAAATCCCTAAACCTAAACCTATACCTAATCCTATTCTCAACTACCTAACTTAAACCTAAACCTAAACTTGAAAACCCAAAGTAAAACCCGATCCCGAACCCAAACCCGATTTCCTAAACCTAAACCATAACCTATTCTCAATTCCCTAAACCTATAACCTATAACCTACCTATAACCTTAACCTAAAACCTAAGCCTTAACCTATTCTCAAATCCCTAAACCTAAACCTACACCTAATCCTATTCTCAACTACCTAACCTAAACCTAAACCGAAACTTGAAAACCCAAAGCAAAACTTGATCCCAAACCCAAACTCGATTTCCTAAACCTAAACCTTAAACTATTCTCAATTTCATAAACCTATAACCTATAACCTACCTATAACCTTAACATAAAACTTAAACCTTAACCTATTCTCAACCTAAACCTACACCTAATCCTATTCTCAACTACCTAACCTAAACCTAATACTAAACTTGAAAATCCAAAGAAAAATCTGATCCTGAACCCAAACCCGATTTCCTAAACCTAAACCTTAACCTATTCTCAATTCCCTAAACCTATAACCTATAACCTACCTATAACCTTAACCTAAAACCTAAACCTTAACCTATTCTCAAATCGCGACAGCTATAACCTATAACCTACATAAAACCTTCTATAACCTACCTAAAACCTTAACCTAAAACCTAAATGTGTTTTCAAATCCCTAAAACTAAACCTACACCTAATCCTATTCTCAACTACCAAACCTAAACCTAAACCTAAACTTGAAAACCCGAAGAAAAACCCGATCCCGAACCCAAACCCGATTTCCTAAACCTAAACCTTAACCTATTCCTAAATCTCTAAACCTATAACCTATAACCTACCTATAACCTTAACCTAAAACCTAAACCTTAACCTATTCTCAAATCCCTAAACCTAAACCTACACCTAATCCTATTCCCAACTACCTAACCTAAACCTTAACCTAAACTTGAAAACCCAAACCAAAACCCGATCCCAAACTCAAAACCGATTTCCTAAACCTAAACCTTAACCTATTCTTAATTCCCTAAACCTATAACCTATAACCTACCTAAAACCTTAACCTAAAACCTAAACCTTAACCTATTCTCAAATCCCTAAACCTAAACCTACACCTAATCCTATTCCCAACTACCTAACCTAAACGTAAACCTAAACTTGAAAACCCAAAGCAAAATTTGATACCGATCCCAAACCCGATTTCCTAAACCTAAACCTTAACCTATTCTCAATTCCCTAAACCTATAACCTATAACCTACCTATAACCTTAACCTAAAACCTAACACTTAACCTATTCTCAAATCCCTAAACCTAAACATACACCTAATCCTATTCTCAACTTGCTAACCTAAACCTAAACCTAAACTTGAAAACCCAAAGCAAAACCCGATCCCGAACCCAAACCCGATTTCCTAAACCTAAACCTTAACCGATTCTCAAATCCCTAATCCAATAACTTATAACCTCAACCTAAAACCTAAACCATAACCTATTCTCAAATCCCAAAACCTAAACCTACACCTAATCCTATTCTCAACTATCTAACCTAAACCTAAACCTAAACTTGAAAACCCAAAGCAAAATCCGATCCCGAACCCAAACCCGATTTCCTAAACCTAAACCTTAACTTATTCTCAATTCCCTAAACCTATAACCTATAACCTACCTATAGCCTTAACCTAAAACCTAACCCTTAACCTATTCTCAAATCCCTAAACCTAAACCTACACCTAATCCTATTCTCAACTACCTAACCTAAACCTAAACCTAAACTTGAAAACCCAAAGAAAAACCCGATCCCCAATCCAAACCCGATCTCCTAAACATAAATCTTAACCTATTCTCAAATCCCAAAACCTAGAACCTATAAGCTACCTATAACCTTAACCTAAAACCTAAACCTTAACCTATTCTCAAATCCCTAAACGTAAACCTACACCTAATCCTATTCTCAACTACCTAACCTAAACCAAAATCTAAACTTGAAAACCCAAAGCAAAACCCGATCCCGAACCCAAACCCGATTTTCTAAACCTAAACCTTAACCTATTCTCAAATCCCTAAACCTATAATCTATAACCTACCTATAACCTTAACCTAAAACCAAAACCTTAACCTATTCTCAAATCCCTTAACCTAAACCAAAACCTATACCTAATCCTATTCTCAATTACCTAACCTAAACCTAAACCTAAACTTGAAAACCCAAAGAAAAATTCCGATCCCGAATCCAAACCCAATTTCCTAAACCTAAACCTTAACCTATTCTCAAATCCCTAAACCAATAACCTATAACCTTAACCTAAAACCTAAACCTTAACCTATTCTTAAATCCCTAAACCTAAACCTACACCTAATCCTATTCTCAACTACCTAACCTAAACCTCAACCTAAACTTGAAAACCCAAAGCAAAACCCAATCCAAAACCCAAACCCGATTTCCTAAACCTAAACCATAACCTATTCTCAAATCCCTAAACCGATAACCTATAACCTACCTAAAACCTTAACCTAAAACCTAAACCTTAACCTATTCTCAAATCCCTAAACCTAATCCTATTCTCAACTACCTAACCTAAACCTAAACCTAAATATGAAAACCCAAAGCAAAATTCGATCCCGAACCCAAACCCGATCTTCTTAACCTAAACCATAAACTATTCTCAATTCCCTAAACCTATAGCCTATAACCTACCTATAACCTTAGCCTAAAACCTAACCCTTAACCTATTCTCAAATCCCTAAACCTAAAACTACACCTAATCCTATTCGCAACAACCTAACCTAAACCTAAACCTAAACTTGAAAACCCAAAGCAAAACCCTATCCCGAACCCAAACCCGATTTCCTAAACGTAAACCTTAACCTCTTCTTAAATCCCTAAACCTATAACCTATAATCTACCTATAACCTTAACCTAAAACCTAATCCTTAACCTATTCTCAAATCCGTAAACCTAAACCTATACCTAATCCAATTCTCAATTACCTAACCTAAACCTAAACTTGAAAACCCAAAGCAAAACCCGATCGCCAACCCAAACCCGATTTCCTAAACCTAAACCTTAACTTATTCTCAATTCCCTAAACCTATAACCTATAACCTACCTATAACCTTAACCTAAAACCTAAACCTCAACCTATTCTCAAATCCTTAAACCTAAACCTACACCTAATCCTATTCTCAACTGCCTAACCTAAACATAAACCTAAACTTGAAAACCCAAAGCAAAACCCGATCCCGAACCCAAACCCAATTTCCTAAACCTAAACCTTAACCTATTCTCAATTCCCTAAACCTATACCCTATAACCTACCTATAACCTTAACCTAAAACCAAAACCATAACCTATTCTCAAATTCCTAAACTAAAACCTACACCAAATCCTATTCTCAACTACCAAATCTAAACCTTAACCTAAATTTGAAAATCCAAAGAAAAACCCGATCTCGAACCCAAACCCGATTTCCTAAACCTAAACCTTAACCTATTCTCGAATCCCTAAACCTATAACCTGTAACCTACCTATAACCTTAACCTAAAACCTAAACCTTAACCTAATATCAAATCTCTAAACCTAAATCCACACCTAATCCTATTCTCAACTACCTAACCTAAACCTAAAACTAAACTTAAAATTCCAAAGCATAACCCGATCCCGAACCCAAACCCAATTTCCTAAACCTAAACCTTATCCTATTCTCAATTTTCTAAACCTATAACCTATAACCTACCTATAACCTTAACCTAAAACCTAAACCTAAACCTATTCTCAAATCCCTAAACCTAAACCTATACCTAATCCTATTCTCAACTACCTAACCTAAACCTTAACCTAAACTTTAAAACCCAAAGCAAAACCCGATCCCGAACCCAAACTCGATTTCCTAAACCTAAACCTTAACCAATTCTCAAATCCCTAAACCTATAACCTATAACCTACCTATAACCTTAACCTAAAACCTAAACCTTAACCTATTCTCAAATCCCTAAACCTAAACCTACACCTAATCCTATTCTCAAATACCTAACCTAAACCTAAACCTAAACTTAAGAACCCATATCAAAACCTGAACCCGAACCCAAACCCGATTTTCTAAACCTAAACCTTAACCTATTCTCAATTCCCTAAACCTATAACCTATAACCTACCTATAACCTTAAATTAAAACCTAACCCTTAACATATTCTCAAATCCCTAAACCTAAACCTACACTTAATCCTATTCTCAACTACCTAACCTAAACCTAAACCTAAACTTGAAAACCCAAGAAAAACTCGATCCCGAACGCAAACTCGATTTCTTAAACCTAAACCTTAACCTATTATCAAATCCCTAAACCTATAACCTATAACCTACCTATAACCTTAACTTATAACCTAAACCTTAACCTAATCTCAAATCCCTAAACCTAAACCTACACGTAATCCTATTCTCAACTACCTAACCTAAACCTTAACCTACACCTGAAAACCCAAAGCAAAACCCGATCCCGAACCCAAACCCGATTTCCTAAACCTAAACCTTAACCTATTCTCAAATCCCTAAACCTATAACCTATAACCTACCTATAACCTTAACATAAAACCTAAACCTTAACCTATTCTCAAATCCCTAAACCTAAACCAACACCTAATCCTATTCTCAACTACCTAACCTAAACCAAAACCTAAACTTGAAAACCCAAAGCAAAACCAGATCCCGAACCAAAACCCGATTTCCTAAACCTAAACCTTAACCTATTCTCAATTCCCTAAACCTATAACCTATAACCTACCTATAACCTTAACCTATAACCTAAACCTTATCCTATTCTCAAATCCCTAAACCTAAACCTACACCTAATCCTATTCTCAACTACCTAACCTAAACCTAAACCTAAACTTTAAAACCCAAAGCAAAACCTGATCTTGAACCCAAACCCGATTTCCTAAACCTACACCTTAACCTATTCTCAATTCCCTAAACCTATAACTTATAACTTACCTATAACCATAACCTAAAACCTACACCTTAACCTATTCTCAAATCCCTAATTCTAAACCTACACCTAATCCTATTCTCAACTACCTAACCTAAACCTTAACCTAAACTTGAAAACCCAAAGCAAAACCCGATCCCGAACCCAAACCCGATTTCCTAAAGCTAAACCTTAACCTATTCTCAAATCCCTAAACCAATAACCTATAACGTACTTATAACCTTAACCTAGAACCTAAACCTTAACCTATTCTCAAATCCCTAAACCAAAACCTACACCTAATCATATTCTCAACTACCTAACCTAAACCTTAACCTAAACTTGAAAACCCAAAACAAAACCCAATCCCGAACCTAATCCGGATTTCCTAAACCTAAACCTTAACCTATTCTCTAATCCCTAAACCTATAACCTATAACCTACCTATAACCATAACCTAAAACCTAAACCTTAACCTATTCTCAAATCCCTAAACCTAAACCTACACCTAATCCTATTCTCAACTACCTAACCTAAACCTCAACCTAAACTTGAAAACCCAAAGCAAAACCCGATCCCGAACCCTAACCCGATTTCCTAAACCTAAACCTTAACCTATTCTCAATTTCCTAAACCTATAACCTATAACCTGCCTATATCCTTAACCTAAAACATAAACCTTAACCTATACTCAAATCCCTAAACCTAAACCTACACCTAATCCTATTCTCAATTACCAAACCTAAAGCTTAACCTAAATATGAAAACTCAAAGCAAAACCCGATCCCGAACCCAAACTCGATTTCCTAAACTTAAAACTTAACCTATTCTCAATTCCCTAAAACTATAACTTATAACCTACCTATAACCTTAACCTAAAACCGAAACCTTAACCTATTCTCAAATCCCTAAACCTAAACCTACACCTAATCCTATTCTTAACTACCTAACCTAAACCTAAACCTAAACTGAAAAACCCATATCAAAACCCGATCCCGAACCCAAACCCGATTTCCTAAACCTAAACCTTAATCTATTCTCAATTCTCGAAAACTATAACTTATAACTTACCTATAACATTAACCTAAAACCTAACCCTTAACCTATTCTCAAATCCCTAAACCTAAACCTACACCTAATCCTATTCTCAACTACCTAACCTAAACCTAAACCTACACCTAATCCTATTCTCAACTACCTAACCTAAACCTAAACCTAAACTTGAAAACGCAAAGCAAAATCCGATCCCGAATGCAAACCCAATTTCCTAAAGCTGAACCTTAACCTATTCTCAAATCCCTAATCCTATAACCTATAACCTGCCTATAACCTTAACCTAAAACCTAACCCTTAAGCTATTCTCAAATCTCAAAAGCAAAACCGACACCTAATCCTATTCTCAACTATCTAACCTAAACCTAAACCTAAACTTGAAAACCCAAAGCAAAACCCGATCTCGAACCCAAACCCGATTTCTTAAACCTAAACCTTAACCTATTCTCAATTCCTTAAACCTATAACCTATAACCTATCTATAACCTTAACCTAAAACCCAAGCCTAAACCTCTTCTCAAATCCCAAAACCTAAACCAACACCTAATCCTATTCTCAACTACCTAACCTAAACCTAAACCTAAACTTTAAAACCCCAAGCAAAACCTGATCCCGAACCAAAACCCGATTTTCAAAACCTAAACCTTCACCTATTCACAATTCCCTAAACCTATAACCTATAACCTACCTATAACCTTAACCTAAAACCTAAACCTTAACCTATTCTCAAATCCCTAATCCTAAACCTACACCTAATCCTATTGTCAACTACCTAACCTAAACCTAAACGTAAGCTTGAAAACCCAAAATAAAACCCGATCCCGAACCCAAACGCGATTTCCTAAACCTAAACCTTAAACCTATTCTCAATTCCCTAAACCTATAACCTTTAACCTACCTATAACCTTAACCTAAAACTTAAACCTTAACCTATTTTCAAATCCCTAAACCTAAACCTACACCTAATCCTATTCTCAACTACCTAACCTAAACCTTAACCTAAACTTGAAAACCCAAAGCAAAACCCTATCCCTAACCCAAACCCGATTTCCTAAACTTAAACCTTAACCTATTCTCAATTCTCTAAACCTATAACCTATAACCTCCCTATAACCTTAACCTAAAACCTAAACCTTAACCTATTCTCAAATCCCTAATCCTAAACCTACACCTAATCCTAATCTCAACTACCTAACCTAAACCTTAACCTAAACTTGAAAACCCAAAGCAAAACCCGATCCCAAACCCATTTTCTTAAAGCTAAACCTTAACCTATTCTCAAATCCCTAAACCTATAACCTATAACCTACCTATAACCTTAACCTAAAACCTAAACCCTAACCTATTCTCAAATCCCTAAACCTAAACATACACCTAATCCTATTCTCAACTATCTAACTTAAACCTTAACCTAAACTGGAAAACCCATGGCAAAACCCAATCCCGAACCAAATCATGATTTCCTAAAGCTAAACCTTAACCTAATCTGAAATCCCTAAACCTTTAACCTATAACCTACCTATAGCCTTAACCTAAAACCTAAACCTTAACCTATTCTCAAATTCCTAAACCTAAACCTACACCTAATTCTATTCTCAACTACCTAACCTAAACCTAAACCTAAACTTGAAAACCCAAAAGTAAAACCCGATCCCGAACCCAAACCCGATTTCCTAAACCTAAACCTTAACCTATTCTCAATTCCCTAAACCTATAACCTATAACCAACTTATAACCTTAACCTAAAACCCAAGCCTTAACCTATTCTCAAATCCCTAAACCTAAACCAACACCTAATCCTATTCTCAACTACCTAACCTAAACCTAAACCTAAACTTTAAAACCCAAAGCAAAACCTGATCCCGAACCAAAACTCGATTTCCAAAACCTAAACCTTCACCTATTCTCAATTCCCTAAACCTATAACCTATAACCTACCTAAAACCTTAACCTAAAACCTAAACCTTAACCTATTCTCAAATCCCTAAACCTAAACTTACACCTAATCCTATTCTCAACTACCGAACCTAAACCTAAACCTAAACTTTAAAACCCAAAGCAAAACCCGATCCCGAACCCAAACCCGATTTCCTAAACCTAAACCTTAACCTATTCTCAATTCCCTAAACCTATAACCTATAACCTACCTATAACCTTAACCTAAAACCTAAACCTTAACCTATTCTCAAATCCCTAAAGCTAAACCTACACCTAATCCTATTCTTAACTACCGAACCTAAACCTTAACCTAAAATTGAAAACCCAAAGCAAAACCCAATCCCGAACCCAAACCCGATTTCCTAAACCTAAACCTTAACCTACTCTCAATTCCCTAAACATATAACCTATAACCTACCTATAACCTTAACCTAAAACCTAAACCTTAACCTATTCTTAAATCCCTAAACCTAAACCTACACCTAATCTTATTCTCAACTACCTAACCTAAACCTAAACATAAACTTAAAAACCCATAGCAAAACTCGATCCCGAACCAAACCCGATTTTCAAAACCTAAACCTTAACCTATTCTCAATTCCCTAAACATATAACCTATAACCTACCTATAACCTTAACCTAAAACCTAAACCTTAACCTATTCTCAAATCCCTAAACCTAAACCTACACCTAATCCTATTCTCACTTACCTAACCTAAACCTAAACCTAAACTTAAAAACCCATAGCAAAACTCGATCCCGAACCCAAACCCGATTTTCTAAACCTAAACCTTAACCTATTCTCAATACCCTAAACCTATAACCTATAACCTACCTATAACCTTAACCTAAAACCCAAGCCTTAACCTCTTCTCAAATCCCTAAACCTAAACCTACACCTAATCCTATTCTCAACTACCTAACCTAAACCTAAACCTAAACTTTAAAACCCAAAGCAAAACCTAATCCAGAACCAAAACCGATTTCCAAAACCTAAACCTTCATCTATTCTCAATTCCCTAAACTTATAACCTATAACCTACCTATAACCTTAACCTAAAACCTAAACCTTAACCTATTCTCAAATCCCTAATCCTAAACCTACACGTAATCCTATTTTCAACTACCTAACCTCAACCTAAACCTAAACTTGAAAACCCAAAGCAAAACCCGTTCCCGAACCCAAACTCGATTTCCTAAACCTAAACCTTAAATATATTCTCAATTCCCAAAACCTATAACCTATAACCTACCTATAACCTTTACCTAAAACCTAAACCATAACCTATTCTCAAATCCCTAAACCTAAACCTGCACCTAATCCTATTCTCAACTACCTAACCTAAACCTTAACCTAAACTTGAAAACTCAAAGTAAAACCCGATCCCGAACCCAAACCCGATTTCCTAAACCTAAACCTTAACCTATTTTCAAATCCCTAAACCTATAACCTATAACCTACCTATAACCTTAACCAAAAACCTAAACCTTAACCAAAAACCTAACCTTAACCTATTCTCAAATCTCTAAACCTAAACCTACACCTAATCCTATTCTCTACTACCTAACCTAAACCTAAACCTAAACCTAAACTTAATTCCCTAAACCTATAACCTATAAATTACCTATAACCTTAACCTAAAACCTAAACCTTAACCTATTCTCAAATCCCTAAACCTAAACCTACACCTAATCCTATTCTCAACAACCTAACCTAAACCTTAACCTAAACTTGAAAACTCAATGCAAAACCCGATCCCGAACCCAAACCTGATTTCCTAAACCTAATCCTTAACCTATTCTCAATTTCCTAAACCTATAACATATAACCTACCTATAACCTTAACCTAAAACCTAAACCTTAACCTATTCTCAAATCCATAAACCTAAACCTACACCTAATCCTATTCTTAACTACCTAACATAAACCTAAACCTAAACTTAAAAACCCAAAGCAAAACCCGATCCCGAACCCAAATCCGATTTCCTAAACCTAAACCTTAACCTATTCTCAATTCCCTAAACCTATAACCTATAACCTACCTATAACATTAACCTAAAACTTAACCCTTAACCTATTCTCGAATCCCTAAACCTAAACCTACACCTAATCCTATTCTCAACTACCTAACCTAAACCTAAACTTAAACTTGAAAACCCAAAGAAAAATCCGATCCCGAACCCAAACCCGATTTCCTAAACCTAAACCTTAACCTATTCTCAAATTCCTAAACTTAAACATACACCTAATCATATTTTCAACTACCTAACCTAAACCTAAACCTAAACTTGAAAACCTAAAGCAAAATCCGATCCCGAACCAAAACCCAATTTCCTAAACCTAAACCTTAAACTTATTCTCAATTTCCTAAACTTATTACCTTTAACCTACCTATAACCTTAACCTAAAACCTAAACCTTAACCTATTCTCAATTCCCTACAGCTATAACCTATAACCTACCTAAAACCTTAACCTAAAACCTAATTGTGTTCTCAAACCCTTTAACCTAAACCTACACCTAATCCTATTCTCAACCACCTAACCTAAACCTAAACCTCCACCTAATCCTATTCTCAACCACCTAATCGAAACCTAAACCTAAACTTGAAAACCCAAAGCAAGACCCGATCCCGAACCCAAACCCGATTTCCTAAACCTAAACCTTAACCTATTCTCAAATCCCTAAACCTATAACCTATAACCTATAGCCTACCTATAACCTTAACCTAAAACCTAAACCTTAACCTATTCTTAATTCCCTACAGCTATAACCTAAAACCTACCTAAAACCTTAACCTAAAACCTAAATGTGTTCTCAAATCCATAAACCTAAACCTACACCTAATCCTATTCTCAACTACCTAACCTAAACCTAAACCTAAACTTAAAAACCCAAAGAAAAATCCGATCCCGAACCCAAACCCGATTTCCTAAACCTAAACCTTAAACTATTCTCAATTCCCTAAACCTATAACCTATAACCTACATATAACCTTAACCTAAAACCTAAACCTTAACCTATTCTCAATTCCCTATAGCTATAACCTATAACCTACCTAAAACCTAAATGTGTTCTCAAATCCCTAAACCTAAACCTACACCTAATCCTATTCTCAAGTACCTAACCTAAACCTAAACCTAAACTTGAAAATCCAAAGCAAAACCCGATCCCGAGCCCAAACCCGATTTCCTAAACCTAAACCTTAACTTATTCTCAATTTCCTAAACCTATAACCTATAACCTATCTATAACCTTAACCTTAAACCTAAACCTTAACCTATTCTCAATTCCCTACAGCTATAACCTATAACCTTCCTATAACCTTAACCTAAAACCTAAATGTGTTCTCAAATCCCTAAACTTAAACCTATACCTAATCCTATTCTCAACTACCTAACCTAAACCTAAACCTAAAATTGAAAACACAAACCAAAATCCAATCCCGAACTCGAATCTGATTTCCTAAACCTAAACCTTAACCTATTCTCAATTCTCTACAGCTATAACCTATAACCTACCTATAACCTTAACCTAAAACTTAAACCTAAACCTACACCTAATCCTATTCTCAACTCCCTAACCTAAACCTAAACCTAAACTTGAAAACCCAAAGCAAAACTCGATCCCGAACCCGAACCCAATTTCCTAAACCTAAACCTTAACCTATTCTTAATTCCCTACAACTATAACTCATAACCTTAACCTATAACCTAAACCTAAAACCTAAAACCTAAATGTGTTCTCAAACCCCTAAACCTAAACCTACACCTATTCCTAATCTTAACTCCCTAACTTAATCCTAAACCTAAACTTGAAAACCCAAAGAAAAACCCGATCCCAAACCCGAACCCGAACCCAAAGCTATAACTTATAACCTATAACATATAACCTTAACCAAAACCTAACCAAAACCTATAATCTTAACCTAAACCTAAACCTAAACCAAAACCTATAACATAACTAAACCAAAACCTATATCCTAAACCTTAACCTATAACATACAAGCTATAACCTAAACTTATAACTTATAACCTAACCTTAACCTAAACCTAAACCTAAACATATAACCTAAACTTAAAAACAAAAAATTAAACCTAAACCTAAACTTAAAATCTAAATGTATTCTCAAATCCCTAAACCTAGACCTACACCTAATCCTGATCTCAACTCCCTAACCTAAACCTAAACCTAAACATGAAAACCCAAACCTAAACTCGATCCTGAACCCGAACCTGATTTCGTTAACCTAAACCTTAACCTATTCTCAATTGCCTAAAGCTATAACCTAAACCTAAACCTTAACCAAAACCTATAATCTTAACCTTAACCTTAACCTAAACCTAAACCTAAACCTTAACCTTAACCTTAACTTTAACCTTAACCTAAACCTAAACCTATACTTGTAAATCCTAATTTATTTGATAAAAGTTCATTTACGATTAAGTTATTTTTTTAATAAGTTTATTGCCTTAATCTATTATTTACGAAATCGCAGGATAAATTTGAATTGGATTCGAGTGTTCCGCACATTTCTTATACCATCGACGACATGATCAAGGAGCGGTTCAAGGAGTACCGCTCATTGTTACACAAGCGGTACAAGCAGTGCATGAGTAACGAGGAGGGCACACTGTCCGCACCGCCGCACATGACCCGTGATGACTGGAAGATACCATGCGATAGATTTTCGTCTGATTCTTTTCAGGTAATATTTATATATTTACGATATCTTAAGGTAACAATTAAATTCACAATTAATAATAATGTATTATGAATAATGTGTTCAGAAGAGGAGTAAAACAAATTCTAACAACAGGGGAAAGTTAGCAATGAACCACGTAGCTGGTTCAAAGTCATTTGTACAAATTCGTCACGACATGATAAAAAATTACTGGTAACTATTAAGTTGATATATTCTTTCAATGCATTTTATATTAACTCTAATGTTCTTTCGATTGCGTAGCGAGATTCCTTCACTGGCCAGGAGCCCGGACCAATAGACCTCTACAAAGGGACTCACAGTCGGCAGGCGATGGGATCTTGGGTACATCCTAGTGCCGGCGAGATTTGGGTAAAAATTTCTACATTGTAAAATTTAATTACATTAAATTATAATAATGTTATTTTTTAAAGAAAATTCATATGTTTTCATTACAGGCAGCGATGGACACCTTACGCAGTCAGCCTACTCCTGATGATACTCAGCGGAGTGAGCCAGAGATCCTGAGTGTGGTGCTTGGCACCCGTTCTGGATATGTGGGTGGGCTTAGCCATGGTGCCAAGCTCACGGTACCCGCTAGAGCTGCTTCCACCCGATCCATCGTCGTTGGCGAGAGTGCTACTCGCCGAGCTGATATCGCTGAGAGAGAGGTTCACTAGCTACAGGTCGTCATCAATGACATCAGAGATCAGCTGGAGAAGAAGAGTGAACAGTTGGAGAGGTATATGGAGGAGCAGTAGAGGAGGATGGAGGAGCTGACGAGTCAGATGGAGGAGCAGGAGAGGAGGAGGATGGAGGAGTAGGAGAGGCTGAGGGAGCAGGAGAGGAGGATGGAGGAGCAGGAGAGGAGGAGGATGGAGGAGTAGGAGAGGTTGAGGGAGCAGGAGAGGAGGATGGAGGAGCTGACGAGGCAGATGGAGGAGCAGGAGAGGAGGATGGAGGAGCTGACGAGGCAGAGGGAGGAGCAGGAGAGGATGAAGATAGAGGAGCATACGAGGCTGAGGGAAGAGCAGGAGAGGAGAATGGAGGAGATACGGGTGGAGCATGAGCGACGGATAGCGGATATGTTTCAGGCTCTTGCCGCACGCTTACCCATCGATGCCCCACCACCTCTGCCTCCATCTTTATGATTTTTTGTATTTTATTTATGATGTTTGAACTTATATGTATTTATGCATGATGTAGTTTATGTTTGGATAGATTTATTTATGTACTTTGGAGTTAAATGGCTGTGAATGTGAATATGATGAAATATATTACATGACAGGTGTATATCAGGAATTATATTGTAACAGGTGTATATCAGGTGTATTTCAAGAATTTTGTGTTGGAATAGGGTGGGAAAAAAAAAAAAAAACTTTTACTTACGAAAATTTTTGTAGGTAAAAGAATTCCCAAGTTTTTACCTACGAAACTTTTCGTAGTTAAAAGTCTCACAATTATTTTTACCTACGAAAATGTTCGTAGCTAAACATTATGTAAGGTATTTTTACCTACGATATCATTCATAGTTGAACGTGTTTGTTTGGTAAATATTTAAACATGTACCTTTTAGCTACGAAACTATTGGTAGGTAAAAAGTCTTGTTAATTTTTTTAGATACGAAATGTTTTGTAGTTAAAATGAGTTTAATATTTTTGGCTACGAAATTATTGGTAGGTAAAAAATATTGTAAATATGTTTAGCTACAAAATTGTTGGCAGGTAAAAAGTGTTTTTAATATTTTTGGCTACAAAAGTATTCGTAGGTAAAAAGTCTGGTAAATATTTTTAGCTACGAAATTGTTAGTAGGTAAAAAGTGTTTCAGATATTTTTAGCACCGAAAGTATTCGTATGTAAAATGTCTGGTAAATATTTTTAGCTACAAAATTGTTGGTAGGTAAAAAGTGTTTCAGATATTTTTAGCTACGAAAGTATTCGTAGGTAAAAAGTCTGGTAAATATGTTTAGCTACGAAATTGTTGGTAGGTAAAGTGTTTTATATGTATTTTTACCTGCAAAACTATTCGCAGGTAAAAAGTTTTGTCAATACTTTTACCAACGAAATTCAACGTTGGTAAAATGGTTTGCCTACGAAATATTTCGTTGGTAAAAGTCTTACTTTTACCAACGAAATTTTTTTTTCGTGGGTAAAAGGTGTTCCCCTCGGTCTTTTACCTACGAAATTGCCAACAAAAAATTTCGCTGGTAAAACTTTTTTGCTGCAAAATTAAGCCTTTTGCCTACGAAAATTTTTGTTGGTAAAAGTGACATTTTTTGTAGTGAGGAGAGCCGCATCTGGTGCTCTCAGACCTGGTCATTTCATTTCCCCAAGATGGAAAAGGAGAAAGGATTGTTCCATCCACAGCGTGCATCAACTGAAAAGAAGAAAGGTAAGCATGATGCAACCACCTCTTCTTCTTTATTCAACTTAAACCTTGTGGCGGAGCGAATGGTTCACAAAAAGAGCATTGAACCCTTCAGAATCATCGATCTTTTAAAACAGATTGGATGGGAAAATGTTTTGAATCTTGGTGGAACGTTTCAACATAATATGGTACATCAGCTTATTAGCTTAATCTTCAATGTTGATAACAATCCTCCAATCATCTCAGTTGCAGTCGTCAATCGAGTTGAATATATCACGCCCAAACTGATAAGTAGGCTAGTTGACATCGGATTCACTGGAATATCTGTAACTGATCACAACATGAATAGTCTCGGTGTATGGGGGGAAGTTACTCGTGCTTTGTGCAATGGTGCCATAATTCCCAGGAATACTAAAAATATTCTCCACATCAAGTACCTTGATCCTACCTATAGGATTCTTCACAGCATTTTCAGTACTAATGTCTATCCCTGTGAAATCTCCGGCAACAAACTCTCACCATATATTCTTAACATTCTGTATGACATTCATCTGAGAATTCCAATATGCCTACCCACTCTGATTGTACAACAGCTGATCCGTGTGCTTACAGAAGCATCCATCACTACAATACCATATCCATGTCTTCTATCTAAGTTTTCACGTCAATTCAGACTACCACCGACTTATGATCTTCCTCATCCTTGTGCGAAGACATACATAAACTAAACATCTTTGAAAATGTATTTTGTGGTGGAAGAACTGGTTCAATTCCTGGCAGTAGCAGACTGGTGCACAAGTCTGACTCTGTTAAAATTATTCCAAATATCCCCGTGCGAGACAGCATACAAGATCTTCTGAATGAACAAGATCTTATTTTAGAGAAACTAAATGATTGCGAAGCCTATCTTTATGAAGTTCGACAACGACTGATGATCTTGCAACGCGCAACTAAACGAGTTCTGAAACGTCTACCTGCTCCATAAGCATGCTCAGGATACACATCCATCACATCCCTGAAGTCCTCTTGAAATGCTCCAGGCCTAAATATCTTTTTGAATGCCTGTGATCACATTTATGGGTGTGATGAATTACAGACTTTCCAAGGTTGTTTCTTTTTGGTTTTAATATACCCCGTACGGATTGATTGTGATAGATTCTTATTGACTGTTTTACTCTGTCTTATCTCAATGCATCCATAGTTTTGCATGACATGTGCTGTTTTTACTTATATATCTTTATTGCCATCTTGGTTTATCTAGTGAATTATTGCAATGCATGAGATTTTAAATGACTATCTTATCTGCTATTGCTCTCGCAATGTCCTAGCATTGATGCATGATTCACACTAGTTTACTTTAAATGCATCTCTATCTGGTTCTCCCATATGCTTAATCTCTTTAGTCAATATCACTTGTTATATCCTTGTCAATGACTAATAAAAAGGGGGAGAACAATTCAAACACCCCAAGTGAAAAATTGCATATCTGTGTTGCAGGTGTTAGGGGGAGCATCCGCAATAAGAAAGGGGGAGTTTTTGAATTAAGAGGGAGAATTTATTGGGTGTCTACATGGGTGATTAGAATTTATAAAATTGTGTTAATACATGTACACACAATTTAGGATGTATCTGTCTAGATATTTTCCTAGGGTGTTTTTGGGTATTTTGTCACGTAATTGACAAATGGAGAGATTGAAAGTGCACCTACTAAGTGCTCTGGTTTGTCAATTACGTTGTAAGTTGAGTCAGTCGGACAACAACATCTGACAGGAAGATCAAGTCAAGTATCTATCTCAATTGGATGTGTGGAAGTTCGCCATAGGAAAATCATAGTCTCACATCCCATGTCCCAAAACACCAGGTGATTAAAACCTTTAAAAAGAACTAGAACATCTTAGGGTTTTTATGTAAGAAAACTTTTTATCAAATAGGAAAATCTTTAAGTTTTTCTTACACTGTCGATTATATCGATTCCCCTTTCGATATGATCAACCAGATCTGTCGATGTCCTCGACATCTTAATCAATACAATCGAGTGAGGACAAAAAGCGTCTAACAATTAAACAATCATATGAACGATTTATCGATATATCGACTTGTGAGTCGATATCATCGATATTCGAATATCGATCATATCTGAAGCAGATCGATAATATCGACAGATTGTTTTTCGGTGCCCCTGTTTTTCTAAAGAAAACTAACATAAGCTTCAATATATCGATGACTGTCCGATTCAATCTGAACTCAAAAATCGATCATATCGAAAGTCAGTCGATTATATCGATTATGGGCGCATGTTTTCTCCAGCATAAATTTCAGGTTGTTTTTAATGTTGATCGGGGTGCCAGTCGATAAATCGATATTCATATGTCGATCATATCGAGAACTTATCGATTGAATCGAAATCGGACACAAACTGTCCAAAAAACTTATAGGTAAATCATACGATTTATCGATCCCATCGACATGGTCTCCGATATTATCGATATACAAATTCTGATGACATCGATTGTTCTTCGATCATATCTGTAGAACCTGAAATTTTTCAAGGATTCTCTCTTATTTTCACCTATCGATAGATCGATCCATCTCTCGATAGAATCGGAGTTTGAAATCCGATAATATCGATGTGTGTATTGATCCCATTGACCAGTTGGCGAAAGATTTCCAAAAGTAAAATGACATTTGAGTTTGTATCATCGAGTGATATGTCGATACAATCGAGAGTATATGCTCGATTATATCGACGATTGCTTGATGATATCAAACTCTGTCATAAATATGACCGTTTATATCCATTGGAACCTTTTGCTTATAAATAGAGAGATTAGTCTTTATTGCTGTGGGAGAAAGTAGAGAGTGCTTTTGAGTGTTTTAAACTTCATATCCTTTATCCTAAGCCCTTTCTCTCAAGAAGTTCATCCTCCAATCCACCCTCATCATTGATATTTCATAGAGTGGATTGGGGAATGAACTTCCGCATTCAAGGATCCTCCAGCTATTACTTTAATGGAAAATCAATAAGCTGGGATGCCTTGAATGCATAGATGATTGGAACCACTCTATCTTCCTTATAGAAAAATCTTCAGAGAGTGGAACTTCATCATAACCTTGACCCAACCTAAACCTAGCATAGGTACATCTTTGTGTTGCGGATCAAGGAAGCTGAAGACTCTTCATCAACAAGAAGGAGATCTTCATCACTTAGCTAAAAGGGACTCATCAACTTATCAATAAATACTTAGAGTCCAGAGGAAATTTATAATCATTCCTTTTTAGGATTGGGTTGTTTGTGTTGCTCACCATTTGAAGTCCTCAAAGGAGGCCTCCGACGGGAGTGTACGTGCGTGGGTGCATTGTGTGGACCCTTACTCTGTGGAGGGCATAAACATCTGGGTGCGTTGTGTGGACCCTTGCTCTGTGTGGGCATAAAAATCTGGGTGCGTTGTGTGGACCCTTGTTCTGTGTGGGCATAAACATCTAGGTGTATTGTGTGAACCCTTGCTCTATGTAGGCATAAACATCTGGTTAGGAGTGCACCAGCAAAACTCCAGGGTTTGAGGTGAACCGAGTAGAAACCTCTGTAAAGGTTAAAGGTGAACCTGATTTAAAACGTTAGGTTTGAGGTGAACCATGGGAAACCTCCTTAGTGAAATCCGGTCACTCAAAGGTTGAGTGTGGAATCCGGTAGTGGAGTAGACAAGTAGTCGAACCACTATAAAACAACTGTGTTTGAGATTGATATTGTCTTTCATTTATGTGATTACTTTATATGCCTTTATATATGATTATTGAAATCACATCTTGTGCACTCATAGTCATATCCATCACAATCTGATTCATAAATTTTTTTTTTAAATTATTTCAAGTAATTTGTGATTGGATCCTCTATCAGGCTTGAAAGTCAATAGAGTTAATTTTTTAGTAATCCTAATCTGTACTTTATGATAGGATTAGTGTGATAGGATTGAAATATAACTTATAAAACTTTAAAAAGTCCTATTCACCCCCCTCTAGGACATATTGACATATTCCTACTTCAACTTAAGCGGTCTTCACCGCTATTTCAGGAACTGCGAAGACGGCATGGTCGCAAGGATACATGTCTCAGGTTGAGCTAACTCAGATGAGATGCTATAACTTAGGGATGCATGCAAATGCTATCTGTGAGTTGCCAAAATTCAACCGAGAGGACTATAAAAGTCTACGAAATGTTATAACCTAGGATACAGGCCTCACAGATCACTTGCGAGGCTTACCCAAGTTGTGTAAAAAAGAAAATAAATTTTGTGGAAAGAAAATAAAGTATGTGGTGTGTGTCAAGTTAGAAAGAAAATTAAGAGTTGCCATAAGAAATTGAACTCCTTAGCCACTACTAGACCTATTGAACTTCTCCACATGGACTTGGTTGGACTAACAAGAATGAAGAGTGGAGGAGAAAAAAAATATTTCTTAGTTGTAGTTGCTGACTACACAAGATATTCTAGGCATATTCTTAAGATATGTAATAAATAGTCATGCATATCGTGTTCTAAACAAGAGAACTGAAATAATACAATAATATATAAATGTTGTAATTGATGATCAATCGATCAATCCCATTCTTCACCAAGATGATGGTAATGGTGATATCATTCTAATTAATCAAAAGTGAACCATTATCCAAATAAGATATTACTAATTTTAGGTTGGCCAAAGACCATCCAACAAATTAAATTCTTGGTAATCATCTTTCTAGTGTTCAAACTAGAAGGCAACTAGAAAATATCTATAATCATATTTTCTGTACTTCCCAAATTGAACTGGCTAACATAAATGAAGCACTGGCTGATGAAAGTTGGATTTTGGTTATGTAAGATGAACTGAATTAATTTATAAAAAATGATGCGTGGTATCTTGTTCCTACACCATTTAATAAAAATGTTGTTAGAACTAAGTAGATTTTTAAAAATAAATTAGATGAGCTTGGGAATATTATTAGAAATAATACATGACTGGTTGTGTAAAGTTATACTCAAATATAAGGAATTGATTATGATAAAAATTTAACATTGGTTCCTCACCTTGAATCAATCAAGATATTTATCTATGTTGCTTGCTATAAGAATTTTAAAATGTATCAAATGAATGTCAAGAGTGCTTTGATTTAACAACTGTTTAGCCTAAATTGGAAACTAATTCATTCTATATAATTGATTAATGTATTGTCATATAAGGGTGCTTTAGACACTTTTGATTCCCTGAAATTGAGATTCGAATGCTTCATAAGAAAATCATTCAATTGAACTCATATTCTTATTGGTGTTAATGAATGGTGTAACCGAATTATCTTCTAATTGGATAACATAGGACTTCAATTCTAATTGAGTTATTTATTGAATCAATAAAGTAAATATTGTGATTGGTATGAGTAGATTCTTATATCCTTAGTCATTTATTTTTATCTATTTTAAAATCCTTGTTATCTCGTTGGATTAAAAACCCATGCCAATCATTAAATTTAGACTAGTTCTAGGCCGTGTTCCCCATTCCCTTACTATTCGACCTCGGTCTCATCTAGTTATTACTACATCGCAGCCCTGCATTTGGGGTTATTAACCCTCGGGTTCGATTAAACTTTTGACACTGTTGCTGGGGAGTGGTGCAAACACAATTCAGTTTAATTTCTATTTTAGGTTAGATTTTCCTATTTTTCTAAATTTTTCTAACTTAGGGTTTTAATTTTCTAATTACTGAAATTATTTTAGGGTTTGTAATTTTTTTAGATCTCCTAACATTGTGAACTGTTGAGGTGTGGAAACTCATTTAGACCATGCTGCTTGACCAGTCAAGTGAGCTTCTCGACCGATCGAGTGGCCCACTCGATCATTCGAGGGTTCGCTCGACTCAAAGTCTAGCATGTGATGTTTTTCTTGATCTGTGGTGCTCGATCAGTTGAGTGGTCCACTCGACCGGTTGAGGACCTCTCTCGACTAGTCGAAGTTACGCAGATTTTGCGCGGATTTGGTGCGGACTGCGTAAATTTGAAACAGTTTTCACAAAGGTGTGAAAAGAAGTTGCTTAAACTATAAATAGGGGTTCTTATGGCTATTCTAGGGTATTTTAAGGTGTATGCATTGGATTTTTTCTATCATCTAAGGGGAAAAGGTTAGTATATTGCTTGTAATTCCATTTTCTTTATAGTGAAAGTTTGTACCCGTGGTTATTTACCCTTGTTGGGGTTTTTTCACATATATTTTGTCTTGCAGTTTATTTGGTATACTTTGATTCTATCTCTAGATTATATTTCTTCCTGTTTATTATTTTTTGGGTGAGTCTAGAGATTGGAGCTCGGTTCACTAGCGTTGTTGGCGTGTTGCGTAATAACTAGTATCAAAGCTATTGGTTTAGTTCAAGTGGGAGCGATGATGGAAGAAGGGAAGACTAGAATTGAGAAGTTGATGGTTCAAATTTTGCCTTCTAGAATATGCAGATGGAGGATTATCTGTATCAAAAGGACCTCTATATTCCTCTATGAGGAAAAAAGAAGAAACCAGAGAAGATGACAAATGATGAATGGTCTTTATTGGATAGAAAAGCTTTATGAAAGATCCGACTCTCTGTCTAAGAGCGTCATCGCCTTCAATATATCTAAGGTAAAAACCACAAAAGAATTAATGCAAGCCCTAGCTATGATGTATGAGGAACCCTCGGCGTCCAACAAGGTTCATCTTATGAAAAGGTTATTGAACATGAAGATATGAAATGGTGGGAGCGTGACTGAACATCTAAATGAGTTTAATATAGTCACGAGCTAATTGGAATATGTTGACATCACTTTTGAGGATGAGGTCAGGGCGTTATTGATCTTGTCCAATTTGCTAGACAGTTGGGATGGTTTGGTGATTACCGTGAGGAATCTTTTAGGGTCGACAAAGCTAAATTTCAATAATGTGGCCGATCTAATTCTTAGCGAAGAATCTATAAGAAAGACATCAGGAGTTTCAGGGGATTCAGAGAATGCTCTAAACGTTGAAAGAAAAGGAAGATTGCTAAATAAAGGAGGCAATAAACATGGACGTTCTAAGTCGAGGAAGAAGTCAAAGGGACCGAAAGATAAGGATGGGTGTTGGCATTGCAGGAAGAAGGGACACCTGAGACATGATTGTAGGGTGCTTAAGAAATAAGAAGGAAGCTCTCAAGGTTGGAAGGATTTAGTGAATCTATCTGAGGAGAGTGACACAGAGGCGCTAATTTTATCTCTTGATGTGAGGAATGTGTCTTGGGTCATAGACTCAGGTGCTTCATTTCATGCCACTTCATGTAAAGAAGTTCTATGTAATTATGTGTCAGGTGACTTTAGGAGAGTCTACCTGGATAATGAGGAGCCGTGTAGCATTGTTGGAAAGGAAGACATTCATATAAGTCAGAAAGACAGAACAGTTTGAAGGATGTTAGACATGTACCGAGTTTGAGACATAATTTAATCTCAGTGGGGTAGTTGACCGATACCGGATATGTGACGATATTCACCAGTGATTCCTAAAAAATCACAAAAGGTGCCTTGGTGATATCTCGAGGTAAGAAGGAAGGTACTTTGTACGTAACTTCAAGATCATATAGTTCACTCACAGTGGCATTAACTGGAGTGAATGGGCAGTTATGGCATCATAGGTTGGGACATATGAGTGAGAAAGAGATGAAAACGTTATTGTTAAAAGGGAAGCTAACAGGGTTAAAATCTATTGATTTAAAATTCTGCGAGGACTGTGTATATGACAAGCAAAAGAGGGTGAGCTTCAAGAAAACAGGATACACTCCAAAGATGCATCTATTGGAGCTTGTACACACTAATGTGCGGGGACCGACACAAGTATCATCTCTTGGTGGTTCACGTTATTTTGTTTCTTTTATTGATGATGCTAGTAGAAAATTATGGGTCTATTTCTTAAAGCACAAATCTGATGTATTTGATGTATTTAAGAAATGGAAGTAATGGTAGAAAATGAGACAGGTAAAATAGTATAATGTCTCGATCAGATAACGACGAAGAATACTGTGATATGAGATTTGAGGAGTATTATACAATAAATAGAATCAAACATCAGAAAATGATTCCAGGGACACCGCTACAGATTGGTGTGGCTGAGAGCATTAACAGGACTATCCTTGAGCGCGCCAGGAGTATGAGGTTACATGCAGGATTGCCTAAGATGTTTTGGGTGGATGTTGTGAATACTGCCACATATCTCATCAATAGAAGTCCCTCAGCACCATTGGATGGTGGGCTACTAGAAGAAACTGGACTGAGAAAGAAGTGAACCTTGCACATCTCAAGGTGTTCGGTTGCACTTCATATGTTCACATTAACACAAAGCACAAAAACAAGATAGATGCGAGTCTAGGAAGTGCACGTTATAGGCTATGGGCAACATGATTTTGGCTACCATTTTTTAGGATACAAAGAATAAAAAAATCATCAGAAGCAAAGACATAGTCTTTAATGAAAAAGTGATCCATAAGGACAGTGTGTAGTAAAATAAGGCTGATGAGAAAGAATTCATAGAGTTGGAAGAATTACTGGACACGGGTGTTACAGTGCCACAGAATGAGTAAGCACAGGAGCATAATGAGATAGAACCGTAGATACTAGTTGTGAGGAGGTCTACTCGGGAGAGGAGACCTAAGGTCCGATACTCACTCTCCTTACATTATCTACTGCTAACAGATAATGGTGAACCAGAATATTTTGAAGAGGCATTACAGTTAGATACACGCGTTAAGTGCGAGTAGGCCATGAATGATGAGATGGACTCTCTTGAGTCCAACCACATGTGGGAGCTAGTCACTCTACCTAAGGGTAAGAAAGCTCTTCATAACAAGTGGGTTTACAGACTAAAGGAGGACCATGATTATTCGAAACGGTACAAGGCCAAAATGGTTGTGAAAGGGTTCCAACAAAAGACAGGTATCGACTTCACTGAAATATTTTCACAAGTGGTGAAAATGTCTACGATTCGCATGGTCTTGAGTATAGTTGCTACAGAGGACTTGCATCTAGAGTAACTAGATGTTAAGACAACCATTCTTCATGAGGACCTTGAAGAAGAGATATGCATGCATCAGCCGACAGAATAATTGACACCAGGAAAGGAAAATAAGGTGTGCAAACTGAAGAAGAGTCTATATGGCCTGAAGTAGGCCTCAAGGCAGTGGTACAAGAAATTTGATAGTTTCATGTCGAAAAATAGTTTTAGGAGATGTCATGCAAACTATTGTTGCTATTTGAAGAAGTTTGATATGTCGTACATCATCTTTATTTTGTATGTTGATGATATGCTTGTGGCTGGATCAAGCATGAAGAACATCTCAGATCTCAAAAGACAACTGTTTAGAGAATTTTCCATGAAGGATTTAGGAGTTGCAAAATAAATCCATCAGCATAAGGTATATCTTTACTCTAGGTAGTACTGCAGTTAGTTGGGTCTCTCAGTTATAGAAGATATTATCCATCAGCACAACAGAAGCAGAATATATTGCAACTACAAAAGTATGTAAGGAGATGGTGTGGATGCAAGGTTTCATAGAAGAGTTAAGAAAGAATCAAGTAGATTACAGGTTGTATAGTGACAGTCAGGGTGCAATACACTTGGCTAAGAATTTAGTCTTTTATTCAAGGATCAAGTATATTGATATCAGATATCACTTCATATGTTCGTTACTAGAAGATGGATCGATTACTCTAGAGAAGATCCATACAAGTGAGAACCCTGTGGATATGCTGACCAAGGTGGTCACACGGGAGAAGTTGAAGCTCTGTTCTGCTTTGATTGGTCTTTAAACTTGAAGACAGGGAGGTGGTGCACTCTAGATGTAGAAGACAAAGGATTATAGCGATGTGTCTCCTAGTGAGAAATTGTTGAGGGGTGAAGCCTCATTTGGACCATGCTGCTTGACCAGTTGAGTGGGATGCTCGACCGGTAGAGTGGCCCACTCGACCAGTCGAGGGTTCGCTTGACTCAAAGTCCAGCATGTGATATTTTTCTTGATCCATGGTGCTCGACCAGTCGAGGCCCATGCTCAATTAGTCGAGTGGCCCACTCGACCAGTCGAGGACCTCTCTCGACTAATGAGGTTATGTAGATTTTGTGCAGATTTGGTGAGGACTGCATAAATTTGAGGTGATTTTCGCAGAGGTGAGAAAGGAAGTTACCTAAATTATAAATAAGGATCCCTAGGGCTATTTTAAGGTATTTTAAGGTGTATGCGAAGGGTTTTTTCTATACATCCAGGGGGAAAAGGTTAGTATATTTCTTGTAATTCCATTTTCTTCATAGTGGAAGTTTGCGTGCGTAGTTTTTATACCCTTATTGGGGTTTCCACGTATATTCTATCTTGTAGTTTGTTTGGTATGCTTTAATTCTATCTCAAGATTATATTTCTTCCTGTTTATCATTTTATGGGTGAGACCGGAGATTGGATCTGGCTTCACTAGCATTGTTGGCGTGCTGCACAACAGTGAACATCGTTTGCCTATTTTTATTTGTAGGATCTTCATTCTAGCACCTCTCTTTTAGAAATATCCTTCCTCACTCCCTCTACTTGCTTTCCATATTGTTATAGGATTTTTTTAGGTTTAGGTTCAGAATTAATTTTTCATCATGTTTATGCCGGAATGGACACAAGAATACTATAATCGACTTCTTAGAGATGAGATATTGGTTGAAGGGCTGTCGGATCATTATGTGAGGAAACGCCCTATGTCTCATGAATTAAATAAAACTACGATCAAAGGCTGACCAGGATATGATGTTCCATTGGTTAAGAAGACAATGCATGATTATATGCATGGGAACATTTATCAACAACTATCGAGTACACCCACTTATAACCCATATGGTTTTGATTGAAGGAATCATCAGAGCTTAAATTGGAGAGGTATACCAACCATTGATTCTAATGACTATCTCCTTGGACCTCTTACTTATGAGATCTAACTAGAAATAACCCAAGAGGATCTAATTCAGAGGTTCATGGATGCTCAAGAGCAAGTGAACCAAAACATCATACAAACAGTCCAAGATATTAAAATAACATTAGAGATGTTTGTGTCATCCATTCAAAGAATTCAGTCATGCCTCATTAATGAGAAAGAGGCTTGTCTAGCCCAACCTTAGCCTAATCTAGAAATACAATGTGAGGAGAGTGATATCATCTCGCTTGTTGAGAAAACTGAATTCGGGAATGAGGAGTCGGAATATGCTCAAGAGACTAAGGATCAATATCCTTAAGGGTTGATCTTATTTAAGTTTCTAGTTAATGATTGAGAGACACAGAAAATTTTCAAACATTGTGATGTTTATACGATCCAAAAACATAACATGTTTGATTCCATTATGGAGAGTGAGTCCCTTTCAACTGAATCTCCCAACTTTATAGAAGTTTTCTTGGAACACTTTAAGGATTCTAATGATAATATGATAAAAGAAATAGTGAATTCTTGCAAGACAATACCTCAGTAGTTGACACTAACCTAAGAAAATTTTGTCCTGAAGTGTCTCCTTCTGCCAATCTAGAATGTTTACCATCAAAAGTAGAGGAGTAAGAATTATAACTAGAGTCTAAAAGTTTGGATTTCATGGAGACTACACTACCTAAGGAGATTTTTTTGAATTTCAACTAATTGTACTCTTTAATTCACCATGGTGCACTAACATAGAAAATTTTTCTGCCACACGTGAATTCTATAAAAGTTAGATACCTAAGGACAACAAGAGAAGATATTTTGTTGAGGTTTATAAATTTCTCTGGACATTGATGCTCCAGGACATCTAAGCCTAATAGAAGAAGGGCTTTTAGATGATTTTTGTTGAGAAATCTACTAAGAAATTTATCGGGATAGTGACCAAAAAAGGAACCTATTTATCCAAAATGAGTAGTTTTCCCTTGCTTTATTAGATTAGGAGTTAATTACTTTCTTAGGATTACTTTGTTTTACTAGTTTAGTTTAGTTATTGAAACACCAATTGATAAGAAGTTCACACTAGATTATCTATATGTCGCCTTTTAGGTACTTTCATCTACTCTGCTTTATTTTTGTTGCTCTCATATTTCTCTTATTGCATATGTTTATGGACTGAGGACAATGTAGAATTTAATTTTAGAAGAGGGGGGAGGGGTTTATAGTAAATTTATTCAGACTTGTGTTGAATTTTTGAAAATTTTAAGCCATAAAATTTTTATTAAAAAAAATCATGAATTTAAGTGATTTTTAAAATTAATCCGGAGATTAGAATGATAAGATAATTAATATTAAGGATTTTCTAAACTTGAATTTTAATTATTTGATAAATTTCAAAGTTGAGTTTGAAGTTTTCAAATTTTAATTAGAAGTTTTAAACATTGATTGAGTAATGAATTCACATGTCCCATCTAGCTTATGCATTAATGTTTAAGTTAATATTATAGTGTTAAGTTGATGATTGTTGAGATTGATAGGAACCAAACTAGAGGAATTTGCCCATCATGTTCAATGGAAAAAATTTGATACCTAGTTAAAAAAATAGTTGTTGTTGAAAATGACTACTTATCAAAGTTCCATGAAAGGATTGTTATGAAAAAGAAAAAGAAAAATAATATTTGAATGAAAAAAAAGATAGAAAATAGTGTGAAAGTCATCAATGGAAAATTCAAAAGCTGGATGAGTAGAGTGTTGAATTGTACGACAAGTTTTGGTTTAGTCTTTGGTTATCATGAATAATCTTTAAATTATCAATGTTATCATGAAAGTAGAAACTGAACCTTTGGTTGTGTTAAGTCTAGATTTCACTATGCACTTATGGAATTCAATGTTTAGAATTTTTCTAATTATAAGATTAATGCTTTGAATTTGATTAAGATATTTACCAAATGTTAGAATTTGGGTAGAAGTATGATTTCCATTAATGAATCTTAGATTTCTATGATTTGAATTGTCTTTAGAATTACTTGAGTTTATAGGGAATTTATTCATTTAGTTTTGGAATATCTTTCGCATGTTTTGCTTGAGACTAGCCAAATTCTAGTGAGGGGTGGGGAGTGTTAACGCCTAAATATTACTAATTTATCATCTTAATTACATTAGCTTTCCTTACAATTACGTGTTAATTTAATATATTTATATAATTTTCCTTCATATGAGAAGATTTTGGACCTAAAGATGAATACACACTTAAAAGATGGATTTAAAATTCAAAAGAATGATCAATGAAGAATTGGAGATTCAGAGAACATTATTGAAGAATTCACATGCTAATGATCCACGAAAACCAAGGACAATGGATAGGGAAAAGACCGAAAAATCATGCAGTTTATTAATAGAAATAATAGACTGTTCGGTCCCACTTAAGGTTGGTTCGGTCCAACCAAATGTGCACAAAACAATCTAGTAAGAAAGTGTGACTTTTAAATGAAATTCGCCTCGAATCTTAGGTGTGATCGAAGCCATGTTCGGTGCCAACAAAGGGAAGTTTGATGCCACCAAAGAGAAGTTCGGTGCGACTTGAGGGAGACAAAGACTTCAAACATATTTTTATGGAATTTGGCTGCAATTAAGGGTATCTTCGGCTGGACTCAGTGTGACCAAAGATGACATGACTATCGGTGTGACCGAAGCATAATATAAGTGCATAAAATTAAAGTCAATTCCAATTCATTGTAAATTTTTTCTATTTAAAGGAATGTTTTAGCCTTTCCAAAGCACAAATTAGGTCTTGGGAGAAAGATCTAGGGGTGATGAAGCTCCACAAAGCCTTCCTTCTTCTTTGATCCCTCAAATTTAGTTTGTCTTTTTAGTTTCTCTTTTATTTTTCTTTCCAACATGCTGGCCCTGTTAGGATAATCTCTTAGCTAAGGCTAAGGGATGAAGCTTGTAGTTTAATTACAGTATTTAGTTTATTTGAGCCAAGAATAATGAATTCAATTATGATAATAGATTGAAATAAATTTGGATTTACTTTAAAGTCTTTGAGTTGTTTATTTTTGGATTTACTGTCACCTTTGGGTATAATGAATGCTTTGATTTAATAATTGTTTATCTTGAATTAGAGAAGGATTCAATATATATAATTGACTGATCTATTGTTGCCTAAGGGTGCTTTATATGTTTTTGATTCCTTGCGATTGAGATTTGAGTGCTTAATAAGAGAATCATCTAATTGAAATCATATTCTTATTAGTGTTAATGAATGGTTTAACCAAATATGGATAGGATAGAACTTCAATTCCAATTGAATTATATATATAATCAATAAAGTAAATAATGTGATTTATATGAGTGGATTCCTAGATCCTTAGTAACTTATTTTTATTTGTTTTAAAATCTTTTTTATCTCGATTGATTAAAAACCCAAACCAACCATTAGATTTAGACTAGTTCTAGGCTGTGTTCCCCCCTCCATAAGTATTTGACATCGGTCTTACCGAGTTATTAGTACATCGCAGCCCTGCACTTGGGGTTGTCAATCCTTGGGTTCGATCAAGCTTTTGATTTAGCCAACCATATACATGATTGAACTAAACTCAAAATCAAAACATAAAAATCAAAGAAGAACTGAAAGATTAGAGGACTCCTTAGAAGCTTTGTAACTCCTTGCTCTTTTTCCTCTACCCTAATTCGTCTCTATTAAAGCTAAAAATCACCCCCTTAGATAGGAAAAACTCGTACCAACTTGAAAGCGGCTTTAATTTTACACACTTATGTTATACTTAAGTTGTATCAAGTCCAACCGAAGATATCTTCATCTGGAGCCAAATTTTACTAAAATAGATCTGAAGTCTATCTCCCTTAGGTAGCACCAAACCTCCCTTTGGTGGCGCCGAACTTTACTTCGGTCGCACCTAAGAGTCGAGACGAATTTCCTCCAAAAATCACACTTTCTTATTAGACTGTTTTGTACACATTTGGTCAAAACGAACCAACCTCAGGTGGGATTGAACAATCTATTAATTCCGTTTCTGTATTTTATGATTTTGTTAGTCTTTTCACTCTCTCTTTTGCACTTAGTTTTCTTGCATCTTTGGCACTTAAATTCTTCATTTATCACCTTCAAATCTCCAAATCTTCACTTGGTCATTATTTGAGTATTAAATCTTCTCTTTAAATGTTCTTTTCATTTTAGCTCTCAAAATCACCTTGCATAGCAAAACATATGTAATTAGATCAATTCAGCATATCCATCCCTATAAAACCAATGCCCAATAAGGGGGAAATATACAATATTTCACACTCAACACACCCCCAAATCCGAGAAACTAATATTTACAACTCAAATTTCAAACCTCTCTCAGAAATTTTTTTTTATGTACAATCTTATGCATATGTAAGTTAAATTCAAATATACAAGGGTGAAATATCGTCAATCTAGAACCTAATATCACTAGCAAACAATTTAACTAAAATTTATTTTACTAATTAATTGATAAAATGTAATTAAACATCAACTTCCTAATATTCTTAGTGAATTCCAACTTATAATATATAAGAGTCAACATTCTCTCTATAACGTTAACTATGATGATTACCTCCAAGTGGTCAGATCAACACAAGATATTGATTCTGAACACATCTCCTTTTTCACTTATATTTTCAGCTTTTGATTTTTTTTTTCATTGATGGATTTCACACTATCATCTCTTCTTTTTTCTTTATTTCTTTTGTTCATTATTTTCTCATTTAGGCACATGCGATAGGTAACCATTTTCGATTTCACTATTTTTTTTAGCCGGTCCTTTTCTTCCTTTCATACCAAGGTAGATAAGGATATCCAATCTTTGTTCCTAACACTCTTAAGTAATCATTAAGATAAAACATTAAGAATTCAAGTTAACTTTTAAAGAATATAATTAAGATGTTGATCGAACTTAAGGATTGACAAACCCCAAGTGCAGGGTTGCGATGTAGTAATAATCAATAAGACCGAGGTTGTATGTACATGGACTTATAATTATGTGATTTTTAGAACACTTTAGAACTAGAACTTGAACTAAAACTAATTTATTAATTTTAATTTAAGAATTAATGATGTAATTGAGAAGGAAATTAATAAAGATAGAGCACAAGAGAGACAAGGATCCACTTATAACTATTATTTACTGTTTAATTTCATTTGATTCAATCATATAACTCAACTAGAATTGAAGTCCTATCCTATCCAGTCGGATAATAGAGTGGTTAAATCATCATTCACATACCAACATAGATTTGAACTTCAATTGAATGGGTTTCCCACATAAAGAATCAAATTATTAATCGTAGGGAATTCAAAGCATCTATCGGGCCATTAATTTACGATACATGAATGGATTTTATAGTTCAATCCCTTGTAAACCAGGTAAGCAATTATTCTTAGGTTTCCTAAGCACCCAATGTACCTAGAGTCGACAATGGATCAAAGTAAATTAAAAATATATCTTCATTCAAACCAATATCAATGAATTGTTCAACAGTCAAACCAATAACATGAATTAAAGTAAACTAAGATATTAAAAATAACTACAAGCTTCATCTTTTAGCCATAGATAAGAGATTTATCCAACTATAGAGATGATTGAACTAAACTTGAAGGAAAAACATAAAAACTGAAGGATTGAAGGAGTCTATAAATTCTCTAAAATTCCTTGCTCTTTCGTTTCTACCCTAATTCATGTTTAGTAAGGATCGATTCACCACTTTATATATATATATATATATATATATATATATATATATATATATATATATATATATATATATATATATATATATAATTGTACCGACTCTGTCACACCTCAAACTCGAAAATCGGGCTCACAAAATTTTCGATCGCCGAATCCGGCACCGATAGCCTCCGTAGTACCCCTATTCTCGGTTCCCGGCGCCCATATACCAGGTGCTAAACCTGTAATCCTACAAGGAGAATTTTTAATGTACATTTATCTCATAATAAGAATAACCATAGCATAACCCACGGATAATAACAACAAGAATACCATCACAAAATCCACTGTGATCAAAAACTCTAAAATATAATGCGCATAAAGGGAAATACAATGGTGATAATAACCAAAAACTCTTGAAGCTTTGTGGCACACTCCTGCTTCTGCTCAGCTATGACTGCATCTTTGCTTCACCTGCACACATCTATTGTGCATAAGTTTATAAAAAGCTTAGAGGGTGGTGAGGGTGTATGTGTAATATAAGCGTTCTCAGAATGCAACATCAGAGTAATGTGGAATATACTTGTCATGCCTCAAACTCAGAAACTAGGCTCACAAAATTTCTAATCACCGAATTTGGCACCGATAACCTCCGTAGTACTCCCGGCACCCATACACCAGGTTCTGATCCTGGGTTTCTATAAGGAGGATTTCTAACATGATTTGATTTGTAATGAGCATCACCATAAGCATAACCCATAAACAATAACTACAAGAACACCATCACAAAATTCACTATGATAAAAAACTTTAAAGTACAAAGCATATGAAGGAAAATACAAGATAATAATAACAGAAACTTCTGAAGCTCGACTGCACGCTCCTGCTGCGACTATGCTATGGTTGTGTCCTTGTGTCACCTGCATGCATCAATCATGCATAAACTTATAGAAATCTTAGAGGGTGGTGTAAGTGTGTGCACAATATGAGTGTGCTTAGAATGCAATGCCAGAGTAATGTAGAATCATGCTGATGAGTATATGAATGCAATCAGCCGTACCAAGGCTATGCGATGCAAGACATGAATGCTATTAGTCTTATCAAGACCATATGATGTGAGATGCAAGTCAAGCATGTTAATCCTCATCTACATATCAATGCAGCTCATCACTAAAGCATCAAATATTAGTACGGTTCTCACTCTAGATAATCACCGGGCTTTACTACACTCCAAATGACACTACTTCTTTCCCGAGCACATAGTCCAAGTGAGCGTAAGAAACCCCACTATCCTCCTAGCCAATAGTCTGTCAATATCTGTCCGGCACGTCGATAGCGGACCCATTCATGAGCTGGTCAAACTCAGCCTAGCAATGCCCCTACCCTCGGGCGAGTAATGCTACACCCCTTTCCAACTGATCACGACACAGTGGGAGACGCGGCCTCTTGGTATTCGGCCCTCGCGCACTCATGTATCCAATTGGTCTCGACGTTGGAGTCATCCTCTAGTACCATCAGGTATAAGAATTTTTACCCAGGGACATCTATGGTGCCCTAATGCTTAGTAATAATATTTGGATGTCCAATCCGACCACCCATGATGTGTCTGTGGAGGTTATGGCTCTGATGTCACTAGGGCATACAGTAATCACAGTCACATAAATACAAAGTGCATGAGTCACGCAATCCAATCATGCGTCAATCCTGTGCATACCATGCACTCATGTGGGTTAACTCTACCTATCAGGGAGTCCAATAAACTACCTACACTATGGCATATGCAATGGCCAATCACACCTCATAACAAACATATAGATGATGCGTATGGGCATGTATCATGTTGCTATGATGTCACAAACTCATAATCGGCATCACTAGTCGGTATCAATACTCGGCATCGATAATTCGTATCGATAATCAACCTTGATGCAAGACAGGGTCCATAGATGGACGACTGATAATGGATCAAGAAATATTAATGGGGCTC
Organism: Magnolia kwangsiensis; assembly: GCA_037074715.1. Classification (NCBI taxonomy): domain Eukaryota; kingdom Viridiplantae; phylum Streptophyta; class Magnoliopsida; order Magnoliales; family Magnoliaceae; genus Magnolia; species Magnolia kwangsiensis. The sequence goes on from CM073572.1 coordinate 140,351,792, forward strand.
AATCGTTTGGGTTAACCTACTAGAGAATGATGAGGATGGGCCTATCAAGGCCTAAGGGAAGGTCACAATGCGGATGTTTAACCATCATTGCCCCTCAATGTGGTCATTTAACCAACATTGCTCCCAAGGAGTGACGCTCATAGGGCCAATCGTATAATAGGTCCACGACCTCATACAAGGGTCTAATATACATCATCATGGGCCTCGCTTATGGGGCGTATATGCATCACATTGGGCCTCACACAAGGATCGATATATATATATATATATATATATATATATATATATATATATATATATATATATATATATATATATATATATATATATATATATATATATATATATATATATATATATATATATATATATATATATATATATATATATATATATATATATATATATATATAACATCGGGCCATATCAAGTATCAAATGGGCTGATTCAAATGGGCTAAATCAAATAGGCCGATTCAAATGGGTTGAATCAAATGGGCCATTTCAAAAGGGCCAAATCAATGGGCCAAGTCGAATGGGCCGAGTTGAATAAGCTGAGTTGAATAGGCTGAGTCAAATAGGCCAAGTCAAATAAGCCAAGTCAAATGGCCGATTCCAATACACCATGCATCCATTGCTAGGGATCATTGTAGTGCATAAAAAATTGAATCATAGCCGAAGGATCATCTAGACCATACCACAAATGATGATGTTGACAATTATTTCCACTGTTAAATTCCAATGACCCACCATAGATTTTATTTTCCATCCAGTCGATGCATAAGGTTGCAAAGACCTGGATATAAAGGAAAAAAAAAATCATATTGGTTCAAAACTTCTTTAATCCCAAAAGGGGGTTTCAATGGTAGACGTTCAACTCCACTGTTTCTGTAGTGTGCTCCATCTGATAATTGGATTTGCCTTATTTATGGTCTCAAGCCTGGAGACAAGCTTGCCAAATAGATAGACAGTTGGATGCAACACATGCATCAGAGGGTGAGACCCACCGTCCCAGCCTACGGATGGTGTGGATAAGACCCATACATCACGTGCGGTCCCCACGAAATTGGGGTGGATGGTTTAGATGGATGAAATCCATCAGTGTAGGGCCATGAGCACATCAGATGGATGGATGGCATGGCTAGAACAATACATCAAGGTGGGGAGCATGATGCATGAGAGATGGATGGATGGTTGGGATTTAAGATGGATGGATGGCTTGGATGTGATACACCCATCAGTGGTGGGCCCCATCTGTCACCGTCCAGATGGACAGTGGATAAAACATATACGTTTATGGTGGATCCCACCTGTCCAGCATGCTGGACGGTGGATGACACCTCACAAAAATAGTGGGGCCACCACATGCTGATGTCAAGGGCCCCAACCGCTCCATCCAGGAGGGTGGGTCACACGTGGGGCCCTCCTTTCACATATATTATATTATATTATATTATATTATATTATATTATATATATATATATATTATATTTTATATAAGAGTATATATATTATATACATTAAAAAAAAAAAACTAAATAGTCCAGCGTGCTGGACGAATTTCCACCGAGAAATCCCACCATCCCTGATGGATGGTGGGGATAAAATGCATACCTTAAATATGGTGGGGCTCACATGGCAACGACCACTAGCTAATCCATTATCAGATGGGTCCCACGTGTGGAACCCACTAGCTCAAGAAGAGTAGATATTTGTGTTTTTCCATCCAATGGATCCATTATGTGGGTCCCAAAAGTAGATGGCATGGATAAAATATATACTTCGTGGTGGGCCACACACATAAACACATCATCATCCATACAAGAGAGAGAGAGAGAGTGAGAGTGAGAAAGAGAGAAACGGTGAGATAAAGGGACCCCGCCACTATGGGCCCCTCTCTATATTGCATACATCAATGTTGGTCCCACAATAAATGGGTCCTAAAATTGAAATCAACGGTGGATTACCCACCTATCGCCCTCCTTCGTTAGCTCTTTGGACTCCTATGCTCCTTGCCTTCAATTTTGATGGAGGTAGATGATGAATGAATGGTTGAGATGGGAGATGAGTGAGTGGGAAAGTGGGCCACACTTGAATTTGGGAGAGAGAGCTTGGACGTTGGGTTTTTTTTTTGCTTGGGAGTGAAGAGAGAATGAGAAAGAGGGAGAGAAGTGATGGGATGAAAAGGTGATGTAGTGATGGGTGATGGGTGGAGAGAGAGAGAGAGAGAGAGAGAGAGAGAGAGAGAGTTGACTTAGGAAATGGGAAAGGGATAGGTTGCTTGTACTTGTTTAAATTGCGGTGAAGACCGCTTTAGTTGAAGTAGGAATTGCCAATATGTCCTAGAGGGGGGTGAATAGGACTTTTTTAATAATTTTATAATGATTTAAAATCCTACCACTCTAATCCTAACAATAAGCATATATTAGGATTACTTGAGAGTAACTCTACTGGCTTCCAAGCCCGGTAGAGGATCCAATCACAAACTATTTGAGAGATGAACTATATACAAACTAGTTTATGATGGATATGACTGTGAGTGTGTGTGAGGTGTGATCTCATATAATCAGATATGAAACTATTTAAGGAAATCACATAAACAAATGAAAGACAATAACAATCTCAAACACAGTCATGTTTATAGTGGTTCGACTACTTGTCTACTCCACTCCAAGTAACCGTACTCAACCCTTGAGTGTACTGAATTTCACTAAGGAGGTTTCTCACGGTTCACCCCAAACCCAAGGTTTTAAATCAAGTTCACCTTTAACCTTTACAACTTACACCTAGGTAGGCTGTTTGTGCTCTCATGAGCAAGGGTCAACACAACGCACCCACTTTTAGGCACACTGGATAAGGATCTTTCATAAGACCCTAACTGTTTATGCTCACCACAGAGAAAGGGTCAACACAACGCACCCAACATGTACACTCCCACCGGAGGCCTCCTAGAGGACTTGTAATGGGTGAGAAACACCTTAAACCCAATCCTATAAAGGAATGATCACAAGGGTCCTCTAGACTCTGATAACTTACAGATAAGCAGATGAGTCCCTTTTAGCTTGTTGATGAAGATCTTCTCCTTTATTGATGAAGAGTCTTCTGCTTCCTTGAACTGCAACTCAGAAGATATACTAATGTATGGCGATGGGTTAGGTCAAGGTTATGATGGAATCCTACTCTCAAATATTTTTCTATTAAGGAGATAGAATGATTCCAATCATCTATGCATTCAAGGCATCCCAGCTTAATGATTTTTCATTAAGGTAGTAGCTTAATGATCCTTGAATGTGGAAGTTCATTCCCTAATCCACTCTATTGAATATCAATGATGAGGGTGGATTGGAGGATGAACTCCCTTGAGAGAAAGGGCTTTGGGTAAATGATCTAAATTTTAAACACTCAAAAACATTCTCTACTTTCTCTCACAACAACTAAAGACAAGCTCTCTATATATGGAAAAAAAGTTTCAACGAATATAAAACTGTCACATTTATGACAAAGTTTGATATCATTGAGCAGGGTCAATATTATTAAGCGTATACTCTCGATTGCATCGACTGGCCGCTCGATGACACAAACTCAAATGTCATACGCTTTTGAAACCTTTTGCCAGCTAGTCGAGAAGATCGAAACATGCTTCGATGTCATCGAATTTTGAACTCCGATTTCATCAACACAAGGATTGATTCCTCGACATTTGAAAATGAGAGAGATAAGCATTTCAAATTTTTTAGGTCACAGATATGATCGAGGTACACTCAATATCATCAAAATTTGAATGTCGATGATATCGAAAGTTGTGTCGATGCATCGATAAATCAAAAGATTTTATCAGTGAGCTTACTGGATAGTTTATGTCCTTTCTCGATGCAATCGATCCAGCTTTGATATCATCAATATTTGAATATCGATTCTATCGAGTGACACTCGATCCAAGATAAAAATAACCTAAAAAAATGTTGCTGGAAAACTATGTCCAAGATCGATATCATCGAAGGCCTTCCGATATCATTGGTTTTTAAATTCTAAGGATATTAAGGAGTACTTCGATATATCGAAGGTCTTCATGATTTTCCTAAAAAAAATAGGGACAGATACTCTCTGCTGTAGATTATATCGAGTCAACTTCGATAGACTCGAGTTTCAAATATCGATGATATCGATAGGGGTATCGATACATCGATAAATCCGTCCAGATGAATATATGGTTGTTGGACATCTTTAGTCCTCATTTCGATGGTATTGATTGATCATCGAGGACATCGACAACACTTCTCGATTATATCGATCAGAATATCAATAAATTGACAGAGGTAGAAAACTTAGAGATTTTTTGAATTTATAAAAAAGTTTTCTAACCCAAAAATCCTATGATATCTTAACCAATTTTAAGTGTTTTATTTACCTAGTATTTTGAGACATGGGAT